>JAFEMH010000528.1:350000-729088 GCA_022495995.1 Adenophora triphylla var. japonica
GAATTTCTCTCCAGATTTGTGCCGACTTCAATCATTGCTTCAATTGATGATTTCTCAGTATTTTGGCCCTAGAAATTGAAACTGTAATGTGATTCGGTCATATTCCTTGAAATGTTTCCAAATCGGATTGACGAGTCTCGTATTCAAAATTTCCGCAGAAAATTGGCTTCATCTTCACAAAATCACAACCATGCTTTAGTTGCTACAAGGACTCAACAATTTCAGCATATAAAATCAATAAATCAGGGCTGATGTTAACTACACATCTTAATGAGTGTTCGTGTGCGTGATTGAAACACAGCATCCCAAGACGTCATTGTTGGTGTAAATAATTGTCAGGGTTATGGTAAAAATGTACCAGTGCACGTCTAAAAAAGTGTCAGTTAAAAGCTCTCTTTATCCAGAAACTCAGTGCCAGTGCATGTGTAACAAAGTGCCAGTGCCAGTGTAAAAAAGTGTCGGTGTTAGTGTAATAAAGTGCCAGTGTTAGTGTATCAAAGTGCCGGTGTTAGTGTAAAACAAGTGCCAGTGTTAGTTTAACAAAGTGCCAGTGTTAGTGTAACAAAGTGCCAGTGTTAGTGTAACCAAGTGCCAGTGTTAGTTTATAAACAGACACTTAATATACATGCACTGACACTTTTTTACACTGGTAATTTGTTAAACTGGCACTGGCACTTTTTACACTGACACTTTGTTACACATGCACTGGCACTTTGTTTACACCGGACTTTGTTACACATGCACTGACACTTTTTTACACTGGCACTTTGTTAAACATGCACTGGCACTTTGTCACACTGACATTTTGTTAAACTGGCACTGACACAAACGAAAAAAACAAAACACGTTTTTCCTAAGTGTCAGAAAAAATTAGTTTTTTATAAGACAAACTTCTTTGTATTCGCATGTGACTCTTTTAAGAACTAATATTATTTTCAAATGAATTTAATTTGTCAATCTCGTGTAAGTCAAATATGAATTAACTGTTTTTTTTAATAAAATATCAAAAGCTTTATTTTAATCGGTTTTTTTTTTTTTTTTACTTTAAGACCCTAAATCTTTAAATTTGGAAGCCAGACCTCATTTATCTTCATAGAAATTAGCAAGGTTCTAAAAAGCGCTAGGCGGATGCTAGGCGGCGGAGCTGGGCCTAGCGCCTAGGCGGGGACTAGTCGGGGACTAATCGGGATTAGTCGGGATTAGTCAGGACCTAGGCGGAGCTTAGAACTAGGCGTTGGAGAGGGGCCTAGCGCCTAGGCGGGGCCTAGGCGCCCTTAGGCGGGATCTTTTAGAACAGAGGAAATTAGACCCTACTCCGTATGTATCAAAGTAATCAATAAAGTATCAAAAAGAGAATGACACCCACTTGTTATAATTACAATAATTATCGATTTATTTCATTTTCTTTCTCCTATTCAACCTTCTAAACTCGCAATACATCACATTTACACTTTATTAATTATTGTGTCAAATAAAATTGTATACTCCCTCCGTCCCAATAAGTGTTTCACCCTTTTGGGTGGGCATGCAAATTATGGAAATAGGAGGAAAAAAAAATGTTGTGAGTGCAATTTGAAAATAGGAGAGAGAATTAGTGGAGGGAATAGTAAATTATAATGGTGTTGTGAGTATTAAAATAATGTAGGAGAGAGAATGAGTGGAAAAAATATTAAAGATTCTTTGCTAAAAAAGGAAATGTGAAGCTTCTAACGGGACGCCCTTTTGAATAATTAGTGAAGCTTTTATTGGGACGGAGGGAGTATATTTCTTGAGTATATTGTAAGATCCTCTATCTTTATATTAAAAGTTGATTGGATTTGTTTAATGTCAAATCAAACATGTGACTTCTTCAAGTCTTTTTCAACTTTGTATGAAAAATTGAAGTAAGAAAAAATCTTGTGATAAAAATTAACAATTAATTAACATTAACACTTATGCTTTTAAAGGATACATTTTTATTTTAACCTCAATTTTTTATCAGCCCAGCTGGACATAGAGACAAAAAAAATGTTTTCCCTTTTATTTAGTGATGCTGCAAGAATTGTGCTTATCAATCTTCCTCCACGTGGCAGGACTGATCACTTGGCTCCTTGACCTGAAAACAGAACCCACGACTAGCCGGATGTGTCTCCGGCGAAGACGCTCGGGCGTGAGACTAAGATCACAGTTGTATATAGCTCAAAATGTATTGAATAATGAACTCAGAATACAAAATGGCAGTTACCTTTCACCGTTTGGTAGTGATGAAGTATTTATAGGCAAGAGTGATGTATTTTTGGGGAGGCGGCATGTCCTCCGAGATTATAGCGGCGGTTACTTGGTCATGGGCACGTGTCTATAACGGTCCCCGATTTGTAGGGATGTAGTTGTGAGCATTGATTGACCCAAATAAGCCGGCGAGTGTCGGTCGTCACTTGGCGATTTAGGTCGAGGTCGCCACTCGTGGAATGGTCGACATTGACGTCGGGTAGAGCATGGTTCGTACCGAATAGTAGCATGGATCATGAGGTCGGACTAAGTTAGGTCGGGACTTGTAAGTCGGACCGTAGGCTTAGTCGGCTGATGTGTGAGATGGGCCTTGGGCCTTGTTACGATTGGATTAGTTTCATTGAGAATGTGGGTGCCAACGCTACCTGAGATTGGGCTTTACTCGTTTGGCCCAATTCGACACTTTTGGTATGTTCAGTGGCCCCCAACTTTCGAGTTGACTTCGTCGACTTGGAAGTTAAGAAGATTTCTTTGCCAAAAATTGCTTTATTCGAAGCTCGATACTAGTAGGTCGACCATGATGACGTGGCAACATCCTGATCGTTGGTGACGGACGGTCGGAGATGAAGGAGCGCCGGTTTTAGTAATGATTGCAATTCTGACTCTTGGAACTCCTTCTCGGAAACCGCTTCAGCTTTTAATTTTGGAAAATTAATTTTGATTTTCTTTTCCCCTTCCAAATTTAGGAAAATATAAATAGAGAAATCCTTCTTCGTTTAGAACTTTTACTGCTCTAGAACTTCTCCTTCTCCGGCGATAATCAAGGAATCCCAGCAAGATTTATATTCAGCTCTCGGCTCCAGCAACGAACTTCCTTTCTTCAATCAATTGAGGTATTTCCCTTGTATTTTTGTTTTAGGGCCTTTAATTTTGCACTGTTCTCCGTTTCCGCCATGGCTAGGACCTTTAGTTGCGAACCGGGAGCGTGGTACGGCTATTGTACTGTTAACCGTAGGGCATGCAAGAATGTGAACGGTGAGTGGAGAGTGATGTCCTTAGATGAGTGCGCCTCCATTTTGACTAGTTGGGGATTGAATTACACTGAGATAGGGATGCCCATTGTAGGAGAAACTGATAATGTGGTGATTGACGACTCAAATGTTGTCGCTTTTCATTTATTCCATGAATTGCTTGACCATATCACCTTATTTTATGTTAGGGACGTCCAAAAGCCCTCCTTCCTTAGAAATAGGATAGGTTTCCCAGGGGAGTCTAGGTCGTCCTTAGGTAGGTCGGCGATCACGATCATAGGGCGACTCCCTGCTTCCTCTTTTGCTTGTACGAGATATGACGACTCAAGAAGGGAACGCGCCTCAACTTCGTGCGGTCCTCGAATTGTCAATGCATTTGGGCCCAATGTGGTGCCGAGGCAAGAATGAGAAGGGCTATGTACCTCAACGACCTACTCGCGGGAGGAAGAACTTGGAGTCTCGTTATGATGTGATCTACAACTTCGTGGGGTAGATAGGGCGAGAATTTAGGTTGACTATCCTTAGTCGAAACAATTTTTAGCCAAATACCGTTCGACCTTCACTAAGGATGCTACTAGGGTAGCTTTCTTCTACGGGCGGTTTGAAATTTGGTTTGAGGTTGCCGTTGGATCCTTTCGTTAATGAGTTTTGGAATGTATGGATGCCCTCCCCTTCACTCGGTGCTAACACTTGCGAGTCTTTGGTGTGCTTTGCGATGGTGTGCGAGCTCTTGGGCCATGAGCCTTGCATGAAGGTTTTCAAAGAGTTTTTGGTGCCAAGCTAGATAAGCACGGCTGGGAATTAGCACTCCTCCAAGCCCAACTCTCCCAAGTTGTTTACCAACCTTCCAAATAAACACAATTGCTTTGGAACTCACATGTAGTTTTAGTTGAGAAGCAGGTGGGTTGGGAATTTCCGTTGCCCAATGATGAATCGATGCTATCGGTGAGGAGAATTCTTGGGAGCCTCCTTGGTGTAGAACTTTGTATAGAAAGGCTGTGTGCCCTGGTCAAGGATGGACCCGTCGATTGGGAGTCATTAGTGACAACCAAGTACAATTATGTTCTAGCGGGGATGATGCACGGAGATGAGGCGATAGAGCCCCTTGCACCGGCATTGAGAGGCCGGGTGTACCACGATTGGGTAACCCACTCTTTGGGTAGATTAGAGGAGAACTGTCAGTTTTGTCAGAAGCAAGCTGACTACTGCAAGAACAATGGAGAACACATCGGTGGTAAGGGTTTATTCGCCTTTGCTCATTAGCTCGTCCAATGTCAACTTGCATAAGTGCTTTTTTATAGGCGTATAGGATTGCTTTGATCTGCATACTTAACTTTCGGCTCGACACTTACTTGCTCGCTTGTTGAACTAATTAATTCGTGCATAGAAGCTGCTTGCATTCGTATTTACGTATTTATCGAGATGGTTTGCTCGTATGTAGAATTAATTCGTACATAGAACTATTTCGAATTGCAACTCCTTATCAAATTGCTTGCTCGTATGTAGAGTTATTCAATTCGTACATAGAAGCGCTTTGGAATTGTATCAATTACCTCGTCAATGATTTACTCGTAGGGCTGTTACGAATTGTCGAGCTAATACTTTGATGTCGTGCGGTTTTGACTCCCGAACAAGAAGCCGCCATGGTTCGAATTGTTGGAGTTTCGACAAGAAGAAGTCTAAGAGGGCCCGCGGTCTTTGCGAATGCCAAGGCCGGCGAGAGAGGGATCTTCTGCTGCAAGGAATACCCTTCTCCCAAAGGACAATCTTTGGGTTAATTCCAATGGAGGAGGTCGCTATAGAGGACCTTCAACAGAGTGGTTCCCATTCCATGAATGTGAATGAGGGAGGGGAGGAATTCAGCAGGTCGCCTAGGCCAAGTCCGAGCTCCGATCCTGTTCAAGAGGCCAATGCCGCGACCTCTGGGGCTGAGATGATGGAGGCTAGCCCTTTGTTGGTCGTCAACGTTGATGAAGATGATATGGAAGAAGAGGACGATCGTCCTATAAGCTCGAAGAAAAGGTCCCGATCTGAGAAGGGCAAGTCTCGTGTCCTCGACCCAATTGCCTCCACCGGCCTTCATTCCTCCCGAGTAAGGAATCTCTGGATGAAAAGATGAAGAGGCTGAGTGATGTTCCTCCATTTGGAAGGGTTTAACGGCTTGAGCCGTCGCTATCCCGACATGAGCACTGGGCAGTGATTGTTAGGAGGGCTATAGATGTCGATCTTCTAACCCATTTCTTTGATAAGGGGATGGCGGCTGAGGAGTTCTCGGCTCGAGCTGGACTTGCTCATTGCGAGGTAAACCTTTACTTTCATTTTCATTTTAGTCGTTTATTCTTTTACTCGACCAACTGAAGTCTCGAGCTAACACTTCTTTGCTTTCTTTGGAATGCAGAATCTGACCATGATCGAGCAGGCCAAAAGCTCTTGGAGGGCCTCGATTGAAAGGGAGAGACAAGCCCTTCAGGACTATTCCAAAAAGGCTAAAGAGCTTGCGGATGCGAAGGAGCTGTACAATGACTTGGACAACTCTTTTGAAGCCAATGAGGCGGTGAAGACCAAAGCTCTAGCCGACCTTGAAGCATCTGAGTCCAAGCTTAAAGAGGTTGAGGCTGAGAAAGAGGCTGAGAAGAAGGAGCTAGTAAAGACCCAAACGGAGCTGGCCACAGTTTCCCAACTCTTGAAGGACAAGGATGATCTCATGGTTAAACTGCAAGAAGATCGTCGGCTTGAACGAGGGAAATGGGAAGAAGACCTCAAGGCCGCCATCGAGAAGGCGCCAAAGATGCCTCAAGCGGCGGTTGAGAAGTTGAGGCAGGGGATGAATACTACGATGCCATAGTGTCTACGGCCCAAGATTTTCTTGAGGTCGGCCAAAGACATATGGCCCGTCGCGCGCTTGTCGATCCAACGGCCACGGTTACCATCGAGCAATTAGCTCGTTGGTTTACTGAGTCCCAATATGACATGACGGCTCGCAGTGGTCACTCGCTTGTTCCTTACTTAGAAAATGATCTTGCTTTCATTGCTCAAGAGGATGAGGAGGATCAGCTGCGAGAAGTGGGAAGCTCCCCTGTTCTTGAAAGGAATTTTGATGTGGTTTTGGCGGAGCTTGATGATGCTGAAGCCATGGAGACAATAGATGAGCAAATTTACTCGGAGTCGGGTAAACCCTTGAGCCCTCAGCTACAAGATCCTATGATTGAAGATCAAGTTACCACCGACGACCAGACCAATGCCGACCTGGCCTCTTAAATTATTTCAAGCATCATTGTAATGAACAAGTTCCAAACAATTTTTGCCTTTTTTGATCTAACATTATTCGAATGCCTTGGCCCAGTTTTTTGGGAGGCAAAATATTTTTGTAAATTAATTTTGTTTAAGTCTTAGCCCGTTTTGGGAGACTTATTTCTATCTTAGCTGACTTCTTTTATTGCATGTTGTATGCCTTTGATGCGAGTGTCGAGCTAGATGTAGATAGGATAAATGTGTCAACTTAAGTTTAAAGGTGACTTGATCTGTATTGACTTAGTCGACCTCAAACTTGGTTGACATTCTTGTGAACAAGATTGCCTACGAGTAAAACCTGCTTACATAGTTGAAGCTAACCTAAGGGTCGAGCTAATTTAAACACACTGACTAAGAATCGAGTTGTTAGAACGAAGTCGACCAAGAGTCGGACTTGTTAAATAAACAAAGCTGATTGAGAATCGAGCTTGTTAAAACGAAGCTGACTAAGGGTCGAGCTTGTTAGAACGAAGTCGACTAGGAGTCGGACTTGTTAAATAAACAAAGCTGATTGAGAATCGAGCTTGTTAAAACGAAGCTGACTAAGGGTCGAGCTTGTTAGAACGAAGTCGACTAAGAGTCGGACTTGTTAAATGAACAAAGCTGATTAAGAATCGAGCTTATTAGGACGAGGCTGACTAAGAGTCGAGCTCGTTGGGATTGGTGTAGCGCTATGTTTGATCGAATAAACTGCACTTTTTATTGAATTGGGAAACATGCTTACATCATCTTGAAACTGGAACTAACACAAACTTGAACTTGAAAGCGAAAGCTAGAAGTAATATTTGATCGAGGTGAGTAGCATGCCAAGGATGTTTCAACTCGTCACCTCAGGGGTGGGCTATCATGTAAGTTCCTTCCTTGACGACTCGAGTGACTACATAGGGACCTTCCCAGTTAGGAGATAGCTTGTTCTGCTGGGTCCTTCTACCCGTTGCTTCAATCTTTCTCAACACGTAATCTCCAACCTGGAATGACCTTGCCTTGACCTTCTTGTCGTGGTAACTCTTAGTTCGCTGTTTGTAGTTGACCATTCGGAGGTAGGCTGTTTCTCGTTTCTCGTTGATTAGATCCAGGTCGATCAATCTGTTGTTATCATTTTGCTCCTGATTGAAGAAAGTCACTCTAGCAGTGGGGAATCTCGAGCTCGGCGGAGTGCCATGGCCTCGACCCATATGTGAGAGCGAAAGGGGTTTCCCAGTAGGCCCCAGTGGTTGTACGAACCGCCCAAAGAGCAAGGGGAGTTCGTCCAACCAATTGTTACGTCGACCTACGAGTCTGTCTTGAGCGAAGATAGAACAAGCTTATTTCTTGCCTCGGCTTGCCCATTTCCTTGAGGATATGCGACGAGAAGATTGCCAATGCTTGATTCCTACCCGTTTCATCTACGCTTCGAAGGCTCTTGAGAAGCGTAGTCCGTTGTCGAGATACTATGGCTCTTGGAAAACCAAATCGGCACCAGATGAAATCATGAATGAAGTTTATAGCATTCTCCTCCGTGATGCGAGCTAATGGTTTAGCCTCAACCCATTTAGTGAAGTAATCTATAGCAACGATCACATACTTGCAATTTCCTCGGGCGGGAGGGAAGGGTCCAATCAAGTCGACACCCCACATGTCGAATGGCCAGTGCAATGCGGAGTGCAGCTCGGTTGTAGGCATGTGAGGTAAGTTGGCAAACCTTTGGCATTGATCACATTCTTTGAACAAAGTTGTGAGTGTCGGCTCTCATATGTGGCCGATAGTATCCCAAAGTGATTAACTTGTCCGCAAGAGTCCTCGCCCCCGGTGTCCACCACGGATCCCATTGTGCACTTCATGTATCAATAGGGCGACCTGCGAGGGTGGATGCACTTTAGTAATGGCCGAATATAGGATCTTACGAACAGTCGCCTCCTTGAATGACATATCTCGGAGCTTTCTTTTTGATAGCTCGAGCCTTCTTCTCGTCCTCTCGGCGGCTCGCCACTTTGCAAGTATGCTTTCATTTCCTCGATCCAACACTTCTCCCGAGTCCAATTTCTTGAGGGATCATCTATGCCGAATTTTTACCCTCTCATAATTTGGATTTTCGAGGAAGGAGATAGGCTCGCCATGTGGCTCATACGAAGTAGCAAGTTTCGAAAGGAGATCGGCCACTCGTTATCTTCTCTTCCAATCCTTTGAATCTCCCAAAATTCTAAGTCCTTTATCGGTTCTTTCACCAGGTCGCAGTATTTGATGAGAGTAGAACTGAGCACTTCGTATTCGCCTCTGACCTGGTTGACTATCAATTGTGAGTCACAGTAGGCCATGATCTTAGTCGCTCCAAAACACTTGGCATATTCGATAGCTGCAATCAAGGCTTCATATTCAGCTTGGTTGTTGGAAGCGTCAAATTTGAACCTTAGTGATTCCTCGTAAACAGTCCCCGCACTGCTCGACCAAGACAATTCCAGCTCCACCGACATTTTTGGTTGCGGCCGTCTGAATAGACCTTCCAACAATCGACGGGTAGAGCGATGGCGACTTGTGACTACGGCTCTTTCCCTTTGCCTTTTCTTTTGGAGCTCGCTCGTCATCTTCCTTGGTGAACGTAAGCTCGACCAAGAAGTCGGCTAGAGCTTGAGCCTTCAACGCCTTTCGAGGTCGATACTCAATGTCAAATTCGGTGAGGGCAATTGACCCGATTGAGCGATCGACACGAACTCTCGGCTTGTGCGGTATTTTTCTTAAGGGAGCATTGGTAAGAACCACGATTGGATGAGCCAGAAAATAAGCTCGTAACTTTCTTGAAGCTACGACTAGGGCATAAGCAACTTTCTCGGCGTTGTAATACACCTTTCCACGTCTGTCAAAGCTTTGCGATGTAGTACACGGCTTTTGAAGCCCTTCATCCTCTCTAATCAAGGACAAACTGCCACGACTTGTCTCCCGCAGATAGATAAACAAACAATGTCTCACCAGTTGTCGGGCTACTCAAGAGAGGTGGAGTAGCGAGATAATCTTTCAATTGTTGGAACGACGAATGACATTCGGTCGTCCATTCAAAGCTTTTCGTCCCCCTTAGTGCTTTGAAGAAAGGGAGAGACCTCTCTGCTGACTTTGATATGAAACGGCCAAGAGCTGCTACCCTTCCATTAAGTCGCTGCATCTCTTTGATAGTGGTGGGAGCCTTCATGTCGACTAGAGCCTTAATCTTCTCCGGATTAGCCTCTATGCCCCTCTGAGATACCATAAATCCCAAGAACTTGCCAGCGGCAACTCCGAATACACATTTGCTAGGATTGAGCTTCATGTCGTTTGCTCGTAAATTGGCGAATGTCTCCTTTAGGTCGACCACGTGATTCCCGGTCTTGGTTTTAATGACCATGTCGTCAACGTAAGCCTCCATATTTCGACCAATTTGTGAGGCAAAGACTTTGTTCACCATACGCTGATAGGTGGCTCCTGCATTCTTCAAACCAAATGGCATCATATTGTAGCAGTAGATGCCCCCAGCTGCCTGAAATGCCGTCTTGACTATATCGTCCTCGTGCATCTTAATCTGGTGGTATCCCGAGTAAGCGTCGAGAGCGAGGGTGGAGTGCCCGTATAGAATCCACCGGCTTGTCGATCCTTGGAAGGGGATAACTGTCCTTTGGGCATGCAAGGTTCAAAGTGGTGAAGTCGACACACATCCGCCATTTGCCGTTTGATTTCTTCACCATGACCACGTTGGCCAGCCAGGTTGTATGAACGGCCTCTTTGATTATACCTGCACTCAAAAGTTTTTGTACCTCAGCTTTTATAGCCTCTTCCTTGTCGCGAGCAAAGCTTCTCAATTTCTGGGGCCTAGGCTTAATGGTCGGATTGACTTCGAGTCGATGAACAGCGACCTCCTCCTTGATTCCCCTCATGTCCTCTACTCTCCATGCGAAGACATCACTGCTTTCTTTGAGTAGCTTGATGATTTCTGCTCGCTCCTCACCTGATAACTGCTTTCCAATTTGAATTTTTTGGTCGGGGTAGGAAGAGTTGGTGATGATTGACTCCAGCTCATCTACAGCTTCTAACTCAGGTCCATCTCTGAACTGCAGAGTTTCTACTATGATTTCCCTGACCTTTTGTCTTTCTTCAGTTCCCAAATGCGGAGCTTCCTCTGCTATCATATCATCGAGCTTGTCTGCAACCTCGCTGGTGGTGGCCCCCGAGTTATTGTCGATCTGGAGGCATAGGTTGCCTATGAGGACTTGATCGACCATAACTACATCTGAATCTACCTCAGTAGTGTTAGAGTGACGTGTCGACTCAAGCATGACCTCGTCATTTGAGCGATAGGTCGACTCTTCCACGACCTCGGTGATTGTTGATAGTCGAGTAGTCTTGGTGACTGACTGGGACAACTTCAAGTAGCCATCAGGAGTCTCAATTTCTAACTCCCTTTTCTTTCTTTCTCTTAGAACATGATCCAGGTATGCTCGAGCTGCGCCTTGTACGCAACCCACTCCAGCAGGTGTGGGGAACTTTACTCGCTGGTGAGGAATTGAGGCTACCATTCCAAGAGCGACCTGTCCAGGAATTCCAAGGATGGCTGCATAGTCACTATTTACATCAATCACAATAAATTGTACCTTTGAGACGACCACGAGGGGTGCTGGCCTAGGTCGACGTCGAGCGCTATCGGCCTTTAGCATCTACTCGATGGTTGGTGAAGCCTTCCAACCTACCATCATATCTTTCCAATCGCTCGTCATTAAGACCCATCTCCTTGAAAGTCTTGTAAAACAAGACATCCTTCAGAGCCCCCCGTGTCGACTAAGAGTCTCCGCTCGTCGTACATCCGTCTATGAGACCTGGGATGACGAGAACTTGCTCCCTAGCCGCCATATTAGTTGCCAATTCATGGGGGTAGAAGGCGGTGCCTCATCTACGATTTCTCTCCTTGGAGGCACATGTAGGGGCCTTATTGAGTGGAATATCTTGTGTTTGATGGCCGTGTTGCTCGCTTGTTCGGTGATAACCCCCTGAGTCCAGTCTAGGCTGTCTAGGTCCTTGTTGCCCACCCGTCGGCCGCTCGCCTCCTCCCGGCTTGAGGTCTCTTCACATAAGCGTCGAGTCTCCACAGTCGACCATTCTTTGTATAATGCGCTTCAAACCCAAACAATCCTGCGTAAGATGACCAGGTGTCTTTGTGGTAGTCACAATATTTCTTTGTTGTCCCGCCTAAACTTGTCAGTGCCTCGGATTCATTGGGGCTGGAGGAGCCGGCTCGACGGCATTCGAGAATCTCGGTTCGACTCACCGTGAGGAGTGAAAGCTTCGGGCACTTTCTCTGTTGCCCTAGTTACGTTCTTTCCGTTCTTATTGTTCCCTCCATTCTTGTTGGAGTCCTTCTTGTCATCAGTGGCTTCCACCTTGGGGCTCTTACCACTCTTCTTCTCCTTCCTTTCCTCAGCTAGGGCGACGTTATACACCTTTTCGAACAACTCCTGTCGAGTTGTCACTTTGTCCGGGCTGTGAGCTCGTAGTCCATGTCTGGAAGAAATACCGTTTCGGAAAGCGGTTGATGACCTCCTATCGAGTGATGTCTTCCTCTATCTTATCCACCATTTCTTTGAACTTGGTGAAGTAGCTCATCGAGCTTTCATTCTTCGCTGCGCACCAAGTTATTCAGTGCAGCGACGGTCGTCTTCCGAGCTCCTGCGATCGAGAAGCGATCTAAGAACTTTGTCCTGAAGCTTGTCCAAGTGGTGATGCTATCGGCGGCCAAACCATTGAACCAAGTTAAAGCCGCCCCGGTAAGTGTGCTTAGGAGAGCTTTGCACATGTTGTCATCTTCATTGGCGACAAAGCACATAGTGGCCTCCGGATGTTGTATGTGACTCTTTGCATTGGTGGATCCTGAATATTTCTCCGAGGAGAGGCGGCTGAAGAAGGTAGGAGGAGGTCGACTATCTCGATTTCTTTGGAGAAGGGTCGAAGAGTAAAGTCAATTCGTTCAACCTTTCCAATCTCCTTTTTCTTCTCCTCCTCCCATTGTTCGAACTTCTTTTCATCAACAGCCATTCCACTTGCATCGGGTCTTTCGTCTCTCTGGAGGGGGAACAAAGATTCGATCTCTCGGCCTTCACTCCCGGGAGGAGTCACCGCCTACTCCTCCTGTCTCTATGGGAATTGTCCCTCTCGATCGGCGGGGATCTATGCTGTTACTTCTTTGAGGCGACTGCGCCTCTCAGCGAGATGGCGACTGCGCTGTCATATCCAGTGGCGACTGCGCCTCTCCTCTCTTATAGGCGACTGCGCCCATTCCTGTCTCTTTGAGACCACGATCTTTGCGTTCGGGCCGAGAAACATGCACATTTACGTTGGTACATTAGGCTGAGTCCTCAAATCGGATTGAGCCTCCTGCTCCCTGTTTCTGTTGAGGCTGGCCCTTAGGTCGTTACTTGGCACATGCACGATAGTAGGGGCTCTCTGAACTATCCTGTTGTCTCCATTCTGTCCCACACCTTCATTTGGCCTCATACTCCGAGCCTGTTGTCCATTAGAGACTCCGAGTACGATCCATTCTTTCGTAGCGTACATCGGCTGCTTCCGCTCTTCCATAGCTATTAAATCGGCCAAAATCTGGGCTCTTTCTAACATCATCTCCTTCTTGCTCATAGGGTTGGTGGAGGGACACCTTACTGTTTCCAACGTTCACACGAGCGGTGGGACGTTTAGGAGGTGGAGCTCCTTGCCCATCCATGTGCCTTTTGCCTCTCACTTGTGTCGAGGCGAAACCCCTGCCATCAGCAGCGCTGGTAGAGCGCGTGGCTCTACCGTGAGGACGATTTGGTGGGGGAGGAGGCAAATCCAAGTTTTCGGCATTTGCATTTGCATTAGTGTTGTTGTTGTTGTTCACTTCTTCGTACCCAGTGAAGCCTCGGATACGTGTCCGTGCGAAGTCACCATTGTTGTAGGTTGTTGAAAATTTTAAGGTCAAGTTGAAGCACGATTCCGCAATGGAACCAAACCGATCTTTGCAAGAATTGTGCTTATCAATCTTCCTCCACGTGGCGGGGGCGATCACTTGGCTCCTTGACACAGCAGAACCACGACTAGCTCGGATGTGTCTCCGGCGAAGACGCTCGGGCGTGAGTAAGATCACGATTGTATATAGCTCAAAATGTATTGAATAATGAACTCGAGAATACAAAATGGCGGTTACCTTTCACCGTTTGGTAGTGATGAAGTATTTATAGGCAAGAGTGATGTATTTTTGGGGAGGCGGCATGTCCTCCGAGATTATAGCGGCGGTTACTTGGTCATGGGCACGTGTCTATAACGGTCCCCTGATTTGTAGGGATGTAGTTGTGAGCATTGATTGACCAAATAAGTAGGCGAGTGTCGGGTCGTCACTTGGCGATTTAGGTCGAGGTCGCCACTCGTGGAATGGTCGACCCGACCGTCGGGTAGAGCGTGGTTCGTACCCGAATAGTAGCATGGATCATGAGGTCGGACTAAGTTAGGTCGGGACTTGTAAGTCGGACCGTGGGCTTAGTCGGAGATGTGTGAGATGGGCCTTGGGCCTTGTTCTGATTGGATTAGTTTCATTGAGAATGTGGGTGCCAACGCTACCTGAGATTGGGCTTTACTCGTTTGGCCCAATTCGACACTTTTGGTATGTTCATTTAGATTTTTTTATTTCCGGATAATACTAAAGTCATAAAAATATCCAAAATTTGATTCACAAAATGATATTTCATGAATTTATTGATATTTTTATTAAAATGTGACGAGTCCACAATGAAAACCATATACTCACTCCGTCCCATTCAAACTTTTCCAAAAAGCTGTACCAGCCTAAAATAAAAAGTTTTCATTACTTTTTTATTTGTGGGTCTCGCATATAATAATCACAAAAATTATCCTAAAACTATTTTCTACCTCTCTTTCTCCTTATTATTCAACTATTTCCGCTCACACAGTACATCTTATTTTTTCAACATTTTCTTAATTATTGAACTACTAGCCTAAGCCCGTGTTCGAGGACACGTTTTTATTTATTTTTTTTTTTTAATTAAGCCCGTGTCCGAGGCCCTTTTTTTCAATTTTTTTAATTTAATTTAATTTTTTTTAAGGGCAAAATTAATTTTTTTTTTAAGGACAAAATGGGAAAGAGACAAAATAGTGAGGACAAAATGAAAAATTTGTTACATGCTACTGTTCATACCATACTGTTTATGGGTGAGGTGGCACGGTGCCATTTATAATATACTCCCTCCGTCCCGGACCTACATGCCTAGTTTGACTTTTCACGTAAATTAAGGAGAGAGTATTATATTGAAAGTGTTGTGAGTGTGAAAATAAAATAGGAGAGAGAATGAGTGGAGGGAATAGTAAATTATAATGGTGTTGTGAGTATTAAAATAATGTAGGAGAGAGAATGAGTGGAGGGAATAGTAAAGATTCCTTTCCATTTTAGGAAATGTGCACGTAGGTTTGGGACGCCCAAAATGAAAAGTGTGCACGTAAATATGGTACGGAGGGTATAGATTTTATTTTTTAAACTTTCATACGGAAGTAACGACAAGTATTCTTGAGCTAGTATTATCATCATATTATGGAGCGTCTGAAATAGTAGAATTGGGACGGCGGAGTGGGGCAGGTTGAGGGCAACCCTGGTTCGTATCTCTCCTCTCTGGTCGGTCACACCTCCCCATTCTATTCTGTCTTTTCCAAATGCAACCGGTAACACTAACATTCATGTCTCCGTATTTTTATTCTATTCTCCACACACTCAGATTTCCATTGCTTTTCCTTCAATTCAAAGCATTTTCTTGCCATACAATCACAGTTGAATTGTTTCAGAGGCTGTCTTGTTGATTCATTCCTCAATTACCCATTTTCTGTCATCCCAAAATAGAGAATTTTTGCCATACAATCACAGTTGAATTCTTTCAGAGGCTGTTTTGTTGATTCATTCCTCAATTACCCATTTTCTGTCATCCCAAAATAGATAATTTTTGCCCTCGTAGCAAGGTAAATTTTACTCCATTTTTTGCCCATCGGAATCGGAGTAGTACCAATTTTATTCTTATTTATTTTTGTGATTTTTATGAATTTGGTTGTTCTTCAGTTAACTATTGTTCACATGATCGATTGCAATTTTTTTTACTTATAAACCTTACCTGTCCCCTGGATGATGTTGAACCGGAATTCTAGGGGGAAAAAATTTCTATATTTATTGATTAAATTTTTATATTCCTGCTCTCTAGTTCTATGGTGGTAATAATTTCACTTTCTAGTAGGTTTAAGCAATTATGTTATTAATTGTTTGTTAACACCAGGTTTCTTTAAATAATCCCTCTCTTTCCAACAATGATACTTCCTCCTGTCCAAAATTATTGTCACTTTTGGACAAAATGTTTGGTCCTAAATAATTGTCGCTTTTTTTGGGGTCAAAAGCAATCAAATTCCGATTTTATCCTTGCATAGGAACTTGTTGTTTTGCTTTATTAATTGGGTTGTTGTTTGAAGTAATGTAAGAGAGATAAACATTTAATAAGGGGCATTCCTGGTACTTTTATCATTAAATTGGGGTAATAATTATCTTTATTTAAAACATGTGAAAAGTTCAAAAGCGACATTTATTGGACCACCAAGTTTGAATGTTAATTTTAAACTTTTTAATTTTGTACTTTCACGCCTTTGCTGCATTATTTTATTACGTGATTGGCTTTATTATAAGATTGTTTTGCGGAATACTTTATATTAAAGAATAATGCCTTTAGAACAGAAAGAATTATGTGTTTTTGAATTGGGTTCTGTTAGGACGGACGGTTGTTTTTTAATGTCTTGATTAGGAGTTTTGCTCATAGGTCGGTGCAGCCCATCAATTTATCTAATGTAGATTGAGATTGCTAGCGGTGTTGGTTAACTTTCCCATTTGATTTATCGAATTCTTGGCTTTGTTAGATACTCCCCTGTCCCAAAATAAATGTCTCACAGCTGATTTTTTTGGTCAACTTAGTTGAATTTTGACCAAAAAATTATGAAAATTTAAACATCTTCATGTTATTGTAAAAATGATTATCGATGCACTTATAGAAACACCATCAATAACAATTTTAGAATTTCATGAACAAAAATTATTTTCATAGAATGTTGGTCAAAGTTCAATCAAGTTGACCAAAAAAGTCAAGGTGCGACATTTATTTGGTACGGAGGGAGTATTTAAAATTGTTCAGTCTTTATGCAATAAATTTAATGACTCTTAATTTAAATCTTCTTGGTATAAAGTGCTGGATTGATCTCTCATTAACATTTACAGTTGCATAGATTTCAGTATTTCAAACATGGCAAGTAGTGTTATGCTTGGCAAGTTTCAATAGTATTTTTTACTCCCTTTTTTTTGACATTCTCCTGACAAGACTGATCGTCTATCATAAATACAGTGTCCTATATTATGGCTTCACCAGATTTTGGCTCCCCTTGGATGTCATCCACCATTGAATCTTTTGCTGGATCATTCGATATGGGGTTCGAAGAAGGCCCCTCGGATGGTAGTTTTTCGCTGTCTGAAGTTTCCACCTCTTCTGTAGTCCTAAACAGGAATTCTCCAAAACCACCTCCGCTCCCGCGTAAAATCACTACAAAGCCTGTTTCATGGCTTCCAGATTGTTGTTGCATACCAAAGGAAACAAAACATATGTGGGACAAGATCTTCAGTGAAGGTCTTGAAGCTGATGTTTTTATAGTAACCCAAGATGAGGTTATGATTCCTGCTCATTCCAGTATTCTGGTAAGACCAATTCTCTTCTACCTTCCCGTACTTTGAAATCATACAGTTCGATTCCAGATTGTATCTTTCTTGAATTTCTTATTTTCTTGAGAAGATGAGGTTTGTGCATAGTTTATTATTGTGAGATGTATCATGTTGTCTGGACAACCGAAAGCCCTACTCCTGATTTTCATGCTTGATATGAACCATATTTTTTCTTCTTGAATCAGTGAGAAAGGAAATGCTTTTTTGTTTTGTAGAGGGTTGCATCACCAATACTGGGAAACTTACTGCAGCAGTCAAAAGAAAAGAATGGCATCAGATACATAAAGATTCCTGGGGTACCTTATGAAGCTGCCCGTGCATTTGTACGTTTTATTTACTCATCGTGGTATGCCAGATTCTTCAAGCCCTTGGTTATCTCAAATTGTTAACTTAGTGCAGTACAGCATGATTTGAATTTAAAAATATTTTTGTGACATTCTTTTTCTTGCGCTACTAAATGGATGTGATACTTTGTTTGATTTTATAACTAATAATAATCAAACATTCTGAACATTGTCATTATAGTAAGTAAGTATACGTTTCTGGATTTAGCATATCTGGTTGATACACTGGCGGATCTACTCTTTAGAGTGGGGGGTCAACTAACCCCCCCTGACTTTCTTGATAATTCTTCTATAGCCCTTAAACTTTCTTGAGTATTTCTATCTGACCCTCCTCAAAAATTGAAATTGACCCCCTCAAAATTTGTAATTTACCCCCCACAAAATTTTAGATTCCTATTTTATGAATTGTAAAATTAATTACTCTCCTAATTTAATGTCAATTTTTCAAAAAATATTGTCCCTATATAAATGTCTAAATTTATTTTATTTCTAAATGATTTTTCTTTTACAGTTTAATATTCCAATCTATACTTGTAAAATATAAATCAATAAGATGGATCATAAGAATATTTATTCATATATCAAAACTAAGTTTTCTTAAAAGTCAATTTTATAAGAATGTATCATAATAAAAATGAAAATTCAAGAAAGAAATAAAGTATATTTTATCCACTAAAATTTTGAAACATGTCTATATTTTGGGTGAATTTGACAAATTCTTAACTTTATATTCTTCAATTTGATTTTATGTTTTTTAGCTGTTCTGTGAATATATATCCACTTTTGTAGTAATCAATTTGATTGATCTTTGATCAAAAATTTAGAAAATATAAAATTTTTAAATGAAATTAATTATAAATTTGTTCTTGAGACAATATTAAGGAAAACGATAATAAATGTATATGAAAAAATAGACTGTGAGAGTTTTTGGCTACTTAAACTCTTCAAACGTCATTACCCAATAGAACGTGATATTTTTTGGCTTAATGGTCTTTACATGATATCTATTAATATAGATATTTTATTACGATTTCAATATATGACTATGAAAAAATAGGTTATAATTATCATGCTAAATTTTGTACAATATGTTTTTGTAGTATGATTTTGTTCTTTTGGATGTATTAAAATTTGACCCCCCTCATATAAAATCCTAGATCTGCCATTGGGTTGATCTAATGGTTATTTATGCATTGGTCGATATTTAATCATAGATAAATGATAAGCTATGATTTACACAGAATGTGAAGTGTATTGAATTGAGATTGATCTGCACATCAGGTGAGTTTCCTTTTCTCTCGATGTTTTTTCGGAAAGTAGAATTTCTATAAATCTTGATACGAATAATATTTTGAGCAATAGATTTAGTCGGAAACCTTTCTGGGGTAACATTTTTTGTACCCTAGTCCCCACTCTGTCTTTCCTTGCAAGAGAAGAAGAAGATAGTTTTACTGTAGAGTGTGTATCATTTAGATTTTGTTTGTGTACGCCTAATTACTCTATGGATGTTAATGTACTTTTTGGTTACCCTAATGCAGCTATGAAGAAGCTGAAATGAAGAAGTTTGTTCTCCATTTACTTGTCCTATCACATTCATATATGGTGCCTTTGCTTAAAAGAGTTTGTATGCACATTTTGGAGCATGGTTGGTTGACCACAGAAAATGTGATAGATGTCCTTCAGTTAGCAAGGTTTTGTGATGCACCGCGGCTGTCACTTATTTGTCTCCGCATGGTTGAAAGGGACTTCAGAAACATATCTTCAACTGAAGGATGGAAAATTATGAAGCGTTCCAATCCTGCCCTTGAGCAAGAACTTCTTGAATTGGTTGTTGAAGCAGATTCCGTAAGTTTGTTATTGGCCTTTGTCTGATTTTTTATTTCAATTTGCATGCCCTGCCCGATGTCTCTGTTTTATGGATTGTATCAATAATCTGAATCATGAAATACACTTTCTTCAATATTGGATGTGCTTTAGTGTTGCTTTTGAGTGAATTATGCAGAAAAACTAAATAAATAAAATCCCTTTCAGTCAAAAATGACAGCCTAGTTAAATCCATTTGCAGGTGAACCATTAAGAAAAACGCGCACACACACAAATGTGTGTGTCTGTGAAAGATTTTTTTTTTTTTTTGTTATTTGAAACTACTAAAAATCTACTCCCTTCGTCCCATAATGATAGTCTCATAGGACAAACAAAAATGGAGATTGGGACTAACATTGTCGAAGGAATGGCAGATTGACATTTTTTTTCATGTCCACAACCGCCCTTATGGTCCTACCCGGCTCGAACCCAGATTAGTCGGCATTCAATGTGGTTTTCAGATACTGGTGGTTTAGACAAAAAATAAATAAATTATTACTCCCTCTGTCCCAAAATGTATGTCCAAAAAATCTTCAAATTTACTCTTAATCTAGAGCAAATGTGATTTTTTTTTTGGACATTCATTCTGGGACGGAGGGAGTATGTAATAACAGGATTGTAGAAGTCTTGGACTTCACATGTTGATTCTTGTTTTGGTTTTCTTTGAAATACTTATTAAGAAGGGTAAGCTGGTTTGGTCCTCAAGCTTTTTTCTTATCCTGGTTGGCCTTAAATTATTGTTATTATTATTTTAATTTTAGAAAAAACAAGAGAGGTTGAAGAAAATTGAAGAGAGAAAGGTGTACCTGCAACTTCATGAGGCAATGGAAGCTCTCCTTCACATTTGTCGGGATGGTTGCAGGACAATTGGGCCCCGTGACAAAGTTTTGAAAGTAAGTCAGGTTCCTTGCAGTTTTCCTGCTTGCAAGGGGGTGGAGAATCTGGTCCGGCATTTCTCAGCATGCAAAGCCAGAGTACATGGTGGCGGGTGCGTACAATGCAAACGTATGTGGCAGCTTCTTGAACTACACTCCAGAATGTGCACTGAGCCTGATTATTGCAAGGTTCCTCTTTGTAGGTATGCGTGTTGAACTAATATTGCTGGGAATCTTTCTTTTTCTAGGTTAAAACAAATTTTTATTATAATAGAATATTGAAATGAGGCATGCTGTTTCATGTTTATTGGTTATCGAAGGCAGTATAATACAGTGGCTGAGCGAAAAAAGGGGGGGGGGGCAAAATCATTTCACTAATTAAAAGGAGGCGAAAATTAGTTTTTTTTTTTTTTTGGTGGGGGGAAGGAATTCACTTATTGCACTAAGGTCCTTGTTTTTAGAGATTTTTCTCAATAAAATTTACAACATGAGGGGCACCTTCCCCATTACCATGGTTGTAGCTCTGCCAGTGGTATAACAGCGAGTCAAGCAATTCAGTTGTTCAGATTTATAGTCGAAGCCAGAATTTTTTTGCAAGGGTGTCAAAAAATATTATAGTGTAATTTTTACTTAAATTGAAGGGGGTCAAAAACATAATTTTTATAGATACAAAGCCATTTTCTCCAAAATTAAAGGTGCTAAACCGTCACATTTCAAAATTGAAGGGGGTCATGTGACACCCATGGCTTTGGGGTGGCCTCGCCACTGGTTATAGTATTTACCAACTCGTGGGCCCATTAATTAACTTGAATTAAGAACTTAATGGATGAATTCATATGCCAAACTGTTGGGTGTTTAGACAACTTTACCCCTGAGATTTCCACGTGGAAGAGATTTGTGTTTCAAGATTCTTATCGTATGAATTTGTCGAAATTTTATGGTGGATGTAGTAATTATGGCTCTCTTCTTTTGCGTGTAGGCATTTTAAGGTGAAGATGCAGCAGCAGAGTAGGAAGGAGGAGAAAAAGTGGAAACTGTTAGCAAGCAAAGTTATAGCAGCAAGGAATACACTCGGGCCATTTGCCTCGAGAGGGTCAAGTCTTTATGACGCAGATACATATACATGAATTTTCCATGCCCATGAAATTGGCTAGCAAGCTAGCCGTGGACGTTGTTGTTGTGCAAGTACTGTATGTTGTTGTGGTGCAAGTACTGTATAATTAAGTATAGAAATGCTAAGCAACCCTTTATTTTTTCTGGGGTCTTCAGCAAACATCAATATGTAATACAGATTTTGGCCAAGTGATTGTCAAACTCTGACAATCACAATGAAATAAAAGAGCAACCTTTAATTCATTCGAGAAATATCTATATTACAATACTTGTGGGTTTCAACCGCTATACAAAGATTTCATTTTAGAAAAGATAAAAAACGGTCGAGATTGAATCTGAGATTTTTGAGATTTTGACAGTTACTAAACCCACCGATCTTCCCTTCCCACTTTAGTTCGTTCTCTCTTCCAAATCTGAACTCTCTCTCTCTCTCCCCACTTCGTCCTTACAACAGGCCGCCATCAGAACAGATTCGTCATGGGGAAGAACGGAAAAGGGAAAGCGGCGGGAGGCCGTGATTGAGGCATGCGACTTTGCGAACCGTTTCTCAGAAATTAATTTCAAGGGGTTTAAGCACTCTCTTCTTTTCTTTTTTTCTCCCCATATTTCATTTTCAGATAAACCACTAGTTTCATGTTTTCTGATTCATAGAATTTCAAATTGATTTTGTGACGTAAATATATTTGTAATTCAGCGAATTGGGAAGCGTGTGTGGAGAAACATCATCTGTGGATTAATCTAGGAGATAATTCGGATCCTGTGTTCTGCGTCATTTTGTCTGTTTTTTTTTTAATGATTTTTTTCCTGTTTTGGCTTTGGTACGATGAGAATTATGAGTTCTTACGTGTTTGGTTGCGGTTGTTGGAAAAAATTGTGTTTTGAAGAAAATAATGAGTTATTTTTTTAATTAGTTATTTGTCAAAATGACTAATTGATTGTTGGATTGTGTTCTACTTTATGAGTACATTGAAATCATATATTCATTTGTCCAAAATGGTTGAGAAATGAATGAGATATTAAGGCTCAAAGTTAATGAGTTGGAAAGGGTAAAATGTGGTTATCCCACATTGAAACAAGATGAAAAAGTGGCTTAATTTATATACTCCTACACTTGAGTAGCTTGAGTAGGAAGTAAGATTGTGGTACATAAAGATTTTCTCTTGTGCACAGGTTCGTATGGGTGCAAATCATGGACCAAAATAGGTTTCGAATTATTCACTTTTTGCATTTTTTTTCAAACCCACGAGGCTGCCAAAAGTGATTTCACACTGCTTTGTAACTGTTCAAAAGGCTGTTAACGAGTGTGTAAATCAAACAGCCATGTAACTGATCAAATGAATGTTATGAGCCAAATAATTGTGCAATTATTTCAGTAATTGTATTAATTAAGAAAATTAAAACAAGATTTTAATTTTCTGTTATCTCATTTGATTATATAAAGGCAAGAACACAACAAGAAGGAGATAACACACAGATTTTCAGAAATCCTCCCCTCTCCATTTTGTTGCATATTGAACAAATTTTTCCCTTGGCCTCCTACATATTGCATTTGTGGTGATATCGTCCAAGCATTGACTTCAGTTCGCCGGAGGTCCTATTGTGCAGCAACCATTCGGTCATTCCGTTTCATCCTGGGAGGCAATCGTCCCGAGTAATTTCAAGCACAACGTGGTGAGGGGGCGAATTTGTCTTAAGGAGAGAGTGATTTCACACGACTCGAACTTTAACGACAAATCCTTTTTCTTTTGTTATTTATCTATTTGTTTTAATTAGTTTTTCTGTATTTTCTATTTCATTTTGTAATAATTATTCCAACAGCGGTTTAGTTGCAAAAATTGGTCCGATCTCGGTTGAATTGAGATGATTGCGTTCTGCAATACTGGCTTTGTTGTAGTATACTCCCTCCGTCCCGCTCGAAAGGGCACAAATTTCCTTTTTTGGGCGTCCCATTTAAAAGAGCACAATCCCAAAAAGGAAATTTTTTATTATTTTTATACTCTTCCTATCCCACTCATTCTCTCTCCTACTTTACTTTTACACTCACAACATTCTCTCTCCTAACTATTTCTCCCACTCATTCTCTCTCCTATTTAATTTTTCATACTCACAACATTTAACCTTTTTCTCTTTCTTACATCATTTTCCTTATTCATTTCTTAATTTTCGTGCTAGGAGACAAAATTGCCTTTTCGAACGGGACGGAGGGAGTATAGCTTGATCGCATTGGATTTCTAGTAATTTGACTGTTTTTGGTACTGATCGTGTTGAATTATGAATAGTCTGTGATTGTTTTTATCAATGATGGTTGTTGTGGATTAGGATCTGTTTGACATTATTTTATTTATTTTTATGTTGAACCTGATATGGATTGAACACAATATAATTGAATTGAGATTGAAGTTGTAGTTTTGCACAGTTTGGTTTAATCAGGAGAGGAGTGTGTGAAGTTAGATTTTTTACTATCGAGCATAGTATTTGTTTACCCTTTACTTATTTGGTGTAGGGATCATAAGGATAGTTTGATGACTTTTCTTCGTGACTACTGCTGCAAACGACCACCACCTGAAGTATGATTTCAATAATTTACTAATTGATTTCAACTTTCAAGTAATATTTTTATCTATTTCTTGAACTACATATTCCTGCTTCTATTTTTTGATACGAGGGATTTAACAAAATGTGCATCAATCTGTTGGACAAACTACTCTGAAAACATAAATGGCTCTGATTGTGTGTATGTATGTGTCACTTTTTGGTGAAATGTAGTTTAGCTTCTTAATCTTAATCTTAAGGAATTTTGAAATTGTCTATGGCTAAGAACTTATGAGACGAAACTCACAAGGTGAGATAAAACTCACAGGTGTTGTTCTTAGTGTTGATGACACTAACAACAACACATTCACCAATTCTAGAAAAAGCACAAATCAATAGAAATAAATATAATTTGCAGCGGAAGAATTAAAGCAATACAC
Organism: Adenophora triphylla var. japonica; assembly: GCA_022495995.1. Lineage (NCBI taxonomy): Eukaryota > Viridiplantae > Streptophyta > Magnoliopsida > Asterales > Campanulaceae > Adenophora > Adenophora triphylla. Next base: position 374,469 of record JAFEMH010000528.1, read on the forward strand.
AAGAATATAATTTTTATCAAGTTATATAAATATATAACTTGATGGGTGCCTAAAAGGCAAGACCTTTCTATTAATAATATGAATTCAATACAAGGTCAAGGTTGTTCCTTAATGATAAACGAACCCTGATATAAGGAACAACATACACGAATTCTCTCTGTAAATAAACACTCAAAAACCTCACAAAAATATAAAAATCTATATGAAATATTCAAGTGTTGGACAAAGTGTTGCCGACACTGAATGGCAACACTTGAGAGCGAGAATTCTACTTTTCTTGTGCGGATTTGCGTTTTACGAATTGGATGATCTTCAATGAAGATCCATCAGCACTATTTATAGGCCACAAAGTCTTGGAGCCTACTCAAATGATCGGCTAACGACCTTGAGTTTGTTTCCTCATTTTATGCCTTCTCGCCTTCATTGTAGGAGACCTAGTCTTCTCTTGCTTCTCATGCTTGTACCTCTTAGCTTTGATTGCCTTGTACTCTGACTTGTTCTCCCCCAGAATAGCTGAATAAAATATCTCCTTGCTTGGTCATAAATTAAACAAATAAACACATGTTTATTTGTTAATTCCTCCTCTTCGTAATTCTCGCCTCGGGCATATTCTCGTTCTTGATTTTAAGCTCATTTTAAGGTGACTAACTACTGTTATATAAACATTAATTTACCCATTAATATTTGTGAAAAATACAAGAACTAACTCGGTTGTCGCCAATTCCAAATGGCAACACTTTTGGCAACACCAGTGGCAACACTGGTTTGCAACACTTGGGATGACATTCATGACAACACATGATCTAACATTAACAATCTCCCCCATAGTTACTGATTTCTTCACAAAATACCAATGTGATGATCTTTTCAAAAACAGTTTAGTCAAACTTAACTAAAACCAGAAAATGCCACGAGATTTTAATAGTGGCAACATAAACCTTCAGGCAATGTTTTGAAATATTTTTCAATCCAAAACATCAACCATTAAGCAAATGAAGTATCAAAATCTTTACAAAAATCTCCCCCTTAATACGAAATTAATAACTAACCAAAATAATTATTAAAATCTTAAACCAACCATTCCACCATTCAACAAAAACCATCCATCCAAGTTTTGAAGAAAATTCCAGCCGAAACAAAGAAAAAAAATAAACAGAAATAAAATTTGTTTAAGCATTACAAACCAAAATAAAACAAATAAAATTGTTTTTGTTTCCAACCACCAAAAACAACCACCATTCAAACCAACCATCTTTAAACTGCATTTCCAGCTCCTTCACCTCCCTCTGCTGTCCCACTAGGCCCAGCACCATTCCCAGCTCCATCATCATCATCACACCTTGGTGGCTTATCTCCCCCTATTTTGGAAGAAATCAAATCCACCATTTTCATCATGTCAGTGCGCATGTCCAACCACCCCTGAATTACTGAGTCAATGTGCTTGACTTGACCATTGAAAAAATTAAGAATCATCGCAAAGCATCAACCATAACGGGAGCGGTGTTGCCGAAGTGTTGCCGGTTTCGGGCGACACTTGGGGCGACAACCGGTAGCAGGCAAGATAACGGGAGGAGCATTTGTAACCAAAACCCAAGGTAAATCCCTGTGCCTATCACCTTCGCAAAGTGCTTGGTAATTCGATAATACACAGGTCTTTCAGAAATATTATCACCATTCCAAGGCTTAAGGTTTTGGTACATTAGGACATGGAAAATAAGGGAAGGAAAAATGAAGGAGGAGGTCTTTTTCTTCTTAGCCCATGCAGCAAGGTGAGCAAATACAAGTCTCCCAAAGTTAACTCTTTGTTTCTTGCCTAGTTTGTACAACAAATTAGCTTGCTCAAAAGTGACCGTGTTCTCGTTTGCCGTAGGAAGCCAATTTGTTATACAAATCTTGTGGAGCACGCTAAACAAAGAAGTGAGATGGGTAGACCTAAAGTGATCGAGACAAATGGTGATTCTCCCTCCGAGTTAAAAGGTGGCTAAGGCATTAGGATCATATTCCAAACTCTCATCTTCGACATTAGGGAGGCCGAATGCCTTGTTGATGATCAAGGGATTAAAATCATAGATATTGCCCCTAACAAAAATCTTTCCATAATGAGGGGTATTCCTATCATCAATATTATCCCTAAGATGAGCATAGAAATTCCTAACCACACTTTCAATGTACGATGACACTTTAGTCACCGTAGGCAAAAACATCCTATCCTCCAAAACTGATACACACCTAACTCCTTGAATTGAGTCACATACATATTCTTTTCATTCAGAATTTTCTTCTCAAATCTTCAACAAACTTATCTAAATTTGTTTCACCATAAAATTCATCCGAAAGAAAAGGACGTTCATAAAATCCAAAGGACTCATAATCGACTTTGTATCCTGAGAGAGATTAGGAGAGTGTACCTCGAGCCAGAAATAGGAGAATACGAAGGAGAACTCGATTGTGCTTTGGTCTTGGCGGCGAGTGTTGCTTCGGGTGTTGCCATTTCATCGGCGACACTTGGGCGACACTTGATGAAATTTTCTGTTTCTTCTTCAACTTGGGACCGAGCTTCGCAAGGGTTTCTTCATCTTCCATCCAGCTTCTTCATCCTCATCGAAGATGATGAGGGCTCCTTTGTCTCTTTAAAAGCATGGTCCGAACCTTCCTCGGACGAAATGTTGAGAGAAGAACTTGAGCTATCCTCCACATTTCTTGGATCATCGGCCCGTGTTGGAAGGAATCTTGGACTGAACAAGGTTTTGATCCTCTCAGATTGTCTACGCACTCCACCCCTAAAAGACGAAGAGGCATCAACCGCCTTTCTCTTCTTGGTCTTCTTTTGAGGGGCGAAGGTGAGCTGCATGGAGGGGGTAGCTTACGGAAGATTAATAGGAATGGGAATTTTGGAAGGATCATAGACAACAATGTCTAATGAGGGTGAGGTTGAGGGTGTGGCCGAAAGTGTCGCAGGGGATATCTCCATTGGAACGGCGACATTTGAGGCAACACTAGAGGAGCTAGAGGCGAAATTTCCATGGGTGATGAAATTTGGGAAGTATTTTTAGGGCTAGCCATGGAAGATTGACGAAGACGAAGAACAGGGGTGAGGGTTTCGGTTTACCGCCTAGAGAGAGAGGGAAACAAGAAGAGAGAGAGAGAGAGGGTTTTGTGAGGAGGAGGGTTTTAATGAGAGAGTATTGAAGGATTAAATTGATTTGACAAGTTCAAATCAATTTAAAACTCCTTTTATCTCTAAAACCCCAACAAACTTAAGCACCTTGTTTCCGCCATTTTTAAAAACATTTTTTTTTTTTTTTTTTTTTTTAATTTTTATAATTTTTATAATTTTTAATAATAACTAATCATAATTTTAGTAATATCCATAAAATTGTGTTTTTCAAAATTCAAAGAGATGAATTTTAAAAAATAGATATTACAAAATTACACTTAGATTGACAAAAATAAAAATTTTTGCCAAAAACCTTTTAAATTTCACAAACTCTAAATATAAGCAAATAGACTTTTGGAAATTTAAAATTTAATTAACAAAAACAAAAACAAGAAAATAAAAATTAATGTAGCATCTACTAATGTGTTACTAGCAATGTTGCGTGACACACAAGGCAACATTTTTAAATAAAATCCCCTTGATATTTTTTTAACATATATATATAACTATACTTTTTTAGGCAATTTTTAAGCACACTTTACACTTTCTTTATTTACAAGGAAGCATCGTAGTAGCGAGCTCCGTGCCCCGAGTTTTTTTATTAAAGTGTAAAGCTACAATTAGTAAGTTTTATACCTTTCAAGTAGGGTACACTGTAGTAGCGAGCTCCATGCCCCTAATACTTAGTATAAAACACTACATTATATTCCCTTTGGGAATTTCCACAAGCTTTGCCTTTTTCAATATCAACAACAATGTGAGTGACTTTGTCACTCTTTAGCACAAAGGGGTATTTTATAAAAAAATGTTAACCTTAAGAATGTACACATACTAGAACAAAAAGGTCAGTAAATGCCCCCCATTTGGGATTAAACTAGCTATATTTTTTTTTTTTAAAGATAATATACAACTCATACAAAGTGTTGCTGACAGTGTTGGTAACACTGAAGGCAACACTAACAGATTTATAGAAAACATAGACCAAGAGATTTTTTCAAACTTGAAAATCTCTCATGGTCCAAGGCTTTGGTCCAAATAGAGCAAGTTGATGTTTTGTATCAATATGCTCTATTTGGATCAATTCCTTTTCTACTAAATCTCTTAAAAAATGATGGCGGATATCAATGTGCTTAGTGCGTGAGTGTTGTACGGGGTTTTGGAGATATTTATAGCACTCAGTTGTCACAATACATGGTCAAGATATTACTATCAAGACCATAGTCATCAAGCATGTGTTTTAACCATATTAGTTGTGAACAACAACTCCCTGTCGCCACATATTCGCATTCGGCGGTCGAGAGAGAAACACGGTTTTGCTTGCGGCTGTACCATGACACTAGATTATTACCCAAGAAAAACAACCCCCACTAGTACTCTTTCTGTCATCTATATCCCCGCCCAATCGTAGTCACTAAAACCAACTAAGTTGGTATTAGTGTCTTTGGTGAACCAGATTCCCAATTCACTTGTCCCAGACACATACTTGATGATTTTCTTGACGGCATTTAGGTGAGAAATTTTAGGAGCAGATTGATATCTAGCACAAACACCTACGGCGAACATTATATCGAACGACCGGCGTGTAAGATAAAGAAGACTACCTATCATGGATCTATACAGAGTTGGGTCAACATCCTCCCCTGCCCGATCTTTGGTTACCTTAAGAGATGATCCCATAGGTATTTTAGAGCTCTTGGCACTCTCCAATCCAAATCTTTTCACCGGACTCTTAGCATACTTGCTCGAGTGATGAAGATTCCATCATTCGATTGTTTCACCCTGCAATCCTAGGAAATAATTAAGTTCTCCTATCATGCTCATCTCAAATGTAGATGTCATAGCTTCCACAAAATTTTGTAAACATGTTTTAGATGTGGAACCATAAACTATGTCATCAACATAGATTTGAGCAATGACAAGTTCTTTATTTTCCCTAAGAATAAATAATGTCCTATCGGCTTCTCCTCTAACAAATCCATATTCAAGAAGGAAGCTTGTTAGACGCCCATACCATGCACGAGGAGCTTGTTTTAAGCCATATAAGGCCTTATCAAGTCTGTATACATGGTGCAGGTGGAATGGGTCTTCAAACCCTTTGGGTTGCTCAACATAGGTCTCTTTATCTAAGTACCCATTCAAGAAAGCCGCTTTGACATCCATTTGGTGCAATGTGATTTTGAGATAACAGCTATAGCAAGAAGAAGTCTTATTGACTCAATTCTAGCCACAGTGCAAAGGTCTCGTCAAAGTCGATTCCTTCCACTTGTGTATAGCCTTGAGCCACAAGACGAGCTTTATTACGAACAATATTACCCAATTCATCGATTTGTTTTTGTAAATCCATTTAGTTCCAATAATGTTAGTATTTAAAGGACGTGGAACTAAACACCAAACCTCGTTACGGGTAAATTGTTCAAGCTCTTCTTGCATAGCTTGAATCCAGAATTTATCATTTAAGGCCTCAATCACATTTTTTGGTTCAACAGAGGAAACGAAACAGAGTGTTTTACCCGAGAGTATGTGGAGGACATACACACATATCTAACCATATCTCTGTAATCAACCGGCTCCTTGTTCCTTGTTCTAACCCCTTCATTAACATCACCAATTACTTGAGTAATGGGATGATAATTTCTAATTCGAGCTGGGATCTCTCCCGCCTTGATGGTACACCAATCCATCTTCTCCTTCGAGTCACCGCTCTCGTAATTTCCAGCCACTGTTCTGTTCTCTGTGTTGCCTCGGGTGTTGCCATTTCGGGCGACACTTGGAGCAACACTTGAATCGTAGTCAATGGCTGAATCGATTCTGTTCCGGCCCTTTGTTCGACTTCTTCTAGTAAAGTCGAGGTATATCATCACTGGTTCTCTGTGGCACTCAAGTAATCGTTAAATTCAATATTTACCGATTCTTGAATCACTTTTAACCTCAAATTATAGACACGATAAGCATGACTGTTTTGAGAGTAGCCAAGAAAGATGGCTTTGTCACTCTTAGAATCAAGTTTTCCTAAGTATTCCCGGTCATTTAAAATGTAGCAGAAACACCCAAACACATGAAAATAGTGAACCGTAGGTTTCTTTCCATTTAAAATCTCATAGGGTGTCATAGTTGTACCGGGTCTTAAGAAAACTCTATTTGTAGTGTGACAAGTCTGTGTTTAATGCTTCGGCCCAAAAACCTTTAGAAATATTTCTAGCAATTAGCATAACACGAGCCATTTCCATTAAAGTCCTATTTTTCCTTTCAAACACCATTTTGTTGTGGTGTTTTGGGTCTTGAAAACTTCATGGTGTATCCCCTTTTTACTACAAAAAGTAGAAAAGGAGATGTTTTCAAATTCTCTACCATGATCCGATCTTATTCGAAAAATAGGAGAACAAAACATGTTTTTGATTTTAGAGGCTAAGTGGGTAAATTTATCAAAAGTTTGATTTTTCTCTTAAGAAATACACCCATGTAAACCTAGAAAAATCATCAACTATTACATAAACATACTTCTTACCTCCCAAGCTTTCTACCTCAATAGGACCCATCAAGTCCATATGTAGAAGCTGAAAACAATGTGTTGTTCCCGAGTGTTGCTCATTGTGTTGTTCAACACCGCGAGCAACACGAGTTTGCTTACCCTTTTGACACACCACACATCACGGTGTTTTTGAGGTCTAGTTTAGGAACACCTTTGACGGCATTATGTTTGATAATCTTCTCAAGATTCCTATAATGAGAATGACCTAACTTTTGATGCCATAACCTAATATCATCAAGTTTTGTCAAATTGCACACCGATTTATTACCAACCGGATAGCAATTATCACTTGATCTTATTCCAATCATGACACAAAAGTTAGTGTTATCAAACACTTCACAGTATTTTTATTGAATTTTACCTCCAAATTGTCATCACATAGTTGGCTAATGCTAATTAAATTAGCAAGTAAACCATCTACGTGCAAGACATTTTTCAAAGGAGGAAAACCAACAATATCCAAGTGTTCCTTTACCAACTATTTCACTCTTGCCTCCACCACCATAAGTCACCGAGCCTCCTTGAATAGGTTGGTACTGCTAGGAATGATTTTGTACGGTCATATGACGTGAACAACCACTATCAAAGTACCAAGTTCCTGCAATGTTAGTCCTTAAGGGTACGTATAAACAACATAGCATTTCAGGTTTTCCTTGGGTAACCAACCCTTTTGAAAATCTGGATTTCTCGTTTCACCAAGTGTTGCCCATAAGTGTTGCCCTGAGAAACCGGCGACACTTGAGACGACACTTGAAGACTGGACATTTTCTTTTGTAGGAAAATGCAATCGGTTTTAAATGTCCGGCTTTGTGACGGTATCCACACTCATTGGATTGATCGGAGGAATCACTAGAAGTGCTACCCTTTTCCTTGACACGCTCTTTTACAAAACAATTTTTAGTTTCAACATCAAACAAGGAAGAGGTAATACTTTCAAGTGATTCTTGGAACCCAAGACCGGCTTTCAGAGGCTTACTCAATTTGAGTATTTCATCCAATTTGGATGAACTCGTGTTGAGTTTTTGAAGGTGGATTCTGCTAGGTTGAGTTTGGCCTTGATTTTATCAAGATCCAATTCTCTCCTACCGAGTTGAGCTTCTAGCCGAGTCAAGGAGTTCTTAAGATCCCGATTTTCCTTTTTCAAGAAAACCACCATCTTATTCTCCTTTTTCCATTCCACGAGGAGAGATTTATAGAGGTTTTTTAATTCACAAATAAGTTCATCTTTATCAATATAATCCTCTATAATCTCTTCTGAATTTAAATCAGTTGAACCATGCAAATTAAGATCATTTAAAGAATCATACCTGCTTTGAGTGTTGTGCCAAGTGTTGCCAATTCCTGGACGACACTTGGGGCAACACTTTCTGAAGAAGTCACCAATGTTGTGTCAAGTGTTGTCAAATCTGTAACGACACTTGAAGTAACACTCTCAATCGAAGGTAGCTCCTCTACCGTGGCCATCATGACTACTTGCTCCGTCTCGTTCTTCTTTCTCTGTTCCTTCCTCCTCTCCATCACTAAGAGATACCCACAAGTTTTTGCCCGCCTTTCTCAAGGTGTTAGCACATTCATTGGCATAGTGACCCCAACCGGAACAAGCATGACATTGAATAGATTCAATGTACTTAGGATCGGACCGGATCTTTTCCGAGGATGCACGCCTTGGTGGGATATCCTTTTGATTTGGAGGAGGACTTCTCCTTGGCACAAAACTAGAGGTTTTGGCCGTTTGGTCCTTAGCCTTTACTGCACTTTGTTAAATTTTCTAACCATAGAATTATATCTCTTTGCAAGTAAAGCTACACTAGTATTTTCATCTAACTCCTCGAAGACTTCATCTTCATCGTCCACACATGTGTCCGAAGATTCGACTTTTAAGGCAATATTCTTGCCTTTAGAAGCCTCCGTTTGTTCATTGAGATTCAACTCAAAGTTTTTCAAAATACTCATTAAGGAGTTGATGTCCATTGTTGAAAGATTATGGGCCTCTTCAATAGTGAAACTTTAATATTAAAACGTTCGGGAAGAGTACGAATAGCTTTTGAAACAAGTTGTTTATTTGTAAAAGGCTCCCTAATACTTGACAAGCATTTGAAATATCAATCAACTTTTCAAAATAAGACGAGATGTCTTCGTTTTCACCCATTCTTAATCTTTCAAATCTACTAGTGAGACCTCTAAGCTTTGTTTCTCGGACACTGCTATCTCCTTCACAAAATCTTTGTAAAGTATCCCAAGCATCTTTTGCAGAGGGACTATTTTGAATGAGTTTGAACATATGCATGTCAACCCATTCATAGATGGCATTCAGTGCCTTTTCATTGAAACTAGCAAGATTATTCTCTTCCAATTGTCCACTCGAATTCAGGTTTGACTTGTACGTCACCATCGTCATCCGGAGGAAGCATTGGAACAGAATAACCATTTAAAATAGATCGCCAAGCCCGAAGATCAATTGATTTGATATGCGAGCGTAGGCGAATCTTCCAATAAGCATAATTAGATCCATCTAAAACCGGTAATCTCTTTTGATTAGGGTTTGCGGGATCATAAGCCATGACAAAAGATCTAAACACTTAGTATATCAAGTGCTAGGCTCGATACCAATTGAAATTGTCTATGGCTAAGAACTTATGAGACGAAACTCACAAGGTGAGATAAAACTCACAGGTGTTGTTCTTAGTGTTGATGACACTAACAACAACACATTCACCAATTCTAGAAAAAGCACAAATCAATAGAAATAAATATAATTTGCAGCGGAAGAATTAAAGCAATACACAAGAATATAATTTTTATCAAGTTATATAAATATATAACTTGATGGGTGCCTAAAAGGCAAGACCTTTCTATTAATAATATGAATTCAATACAAGGTCAAGGTTGTTCCTTAATGATAAACGAACCCCGATATAAGGAACAACATACACGAATTCTCTGTAAATAAACACTCAAAAACCTCACAAAAATATAAAAATCTATATGAAATATTCAAGTGTTGGACAAAGTGTTGCCGGACTTTGAATGGCAACACTTCGAGAGCGAAATTCTACTTTTCTTGTGCGGATTTGCGTTTTACGAATTGGATGATCTTCAATGAAGATCCACCGCACTATTTATAGGCCACAAAGTCTTGGAGCCTACTCAAATGATCAGCTAACAGCCTTGAGTTTGTTTCCTCATTTTATGCCTTCTCGCCTTCATTGTAGGAGACCTAGTCTTCTCTTGCTTCTCATGCTTGTACCTCTTAGCTTTGATTGCCTTGTACTCTGACTTGTTCTCCCCCAGAATAGCTGAATAAAATATCTCCTTGCTTGGTCATAAATTAAACAAATAAACACATGTTTATTTGTTAATTCCTCCTCTTCGTAATTCTCGCCTGGGCATATTCTGTTGCTGATTTTAAGCTCATTTTAAGGTGACTAACTACTGTTATATAAACATTAATTTACCCATTAATATTTGTGAAAAATACAGTAACTAACTCAGTGTCGCCAATTCCAAATGGCAACACTTTTGGCAACACCAGTGGCAACACTGGTTTGCAACACTTGGGATGACATTCATGACAACACATGATCTAACATTAACAAATTTTATTACCAATTGCAAGACATTTCTTTGACATATGTAGTTAGGGCCATCTCCTTAGTCAGAGCCTCTGAAGATGAGGCTGGAGCTTGGGTCTGTGGAGTAGAAGGGTCGGAGGCGCTTGGAGGGTTGAAGGATGCTTTTTTAGTTCTCTCTCTCTCTCCTCCCTAAAGCCCGTAGGACGATCCTTCCTCTTCCTTGAGACGTGGCTGCCGTCTCCAATCACCTCCACATTTGAATTCGAGCTCCCAACTGTTTCATGGTCAACATCTTCCACGTTGACGGGCTGGGTGCCCACGTTAGCAACAACACTCACATGTTCAGCCTCAATGTTCACAGCTCTTTCAGGCTCGTCTATATATAGCTGACGACCTCCAGTGTTGAGTCCTTCAGCTTCAGTCCCAGCATTCTCTCTCTCGATCAATGGAACCACTCTGATGACGCAGGAAATCGTCGGGGCTTGTCCGGCAAGGCCCTCCGGCGTGAGAATCAGTGTGGGCTGGAGAAAGGTGATAAGGAAAATAGTGGGTGTTGATGGATGTGTTTTTACACACCCATTTTACATGTTTACGAACTTATTTTAGGCTCAAAATCCCGGGTTTTATGTTGTTTTAATGTGGTTGTTGAGTGTTTGATGAGTACAGGGCAAAAGTATGATTTTGTGTTGAGTTTTGTCAAGAAAAGGGCAAGGAAATCAAGTTGGAGCGGAGCGGAGCATGAAAATAATGAAGCGGTCGAGCTCCGATTGCTTTGGCCTCCCGGAGCGGCCGCGCTCAACCCAAGAGCGGCCGCGCTCCATTGAAGAAAGCAAGCCAAAAATCCCTGTCCTCCAGAGCGACCGCGCTCATCCTAACCGCGGCCGCGCTCAAGTGAAGTTGTGAAGACAAAAATCCCTGTAAAGAAGAGCGACCGCGCTCACCTGCAGAGCGGCCGCGCTCGTCCCGTATTCAGCATCAGATTTCAGCAACTTATTAAGGGCATTCTTGACTTTTATTCTGTTTTGACCTGTGTATTTTGCCCTAATATAAATACTTAAGTAGCAGATTTTAAGAGGGATCTTAATCATTGTTTTGGAGTTCTTAGTTTTTGAGCTTTCTAGAGATTTCTTTGTTCTTTAATCCCGGATTTCTCAGGTTTTGATGTTCTTTCATTTTATAAGTATTGTTATTTTCATTATGTCTTTGAGTAGCTAAATCTCTTAGGTTTGCGGATTGGTTGTAGCAATTACTGGATCTTTATGCTATAGATTTCATTATTCCAATTTAATCTCTTTCTAGTTCTTCAAAGTATTTATCTTTAACAGTTTTAAGGTTGCAATTTCATGTTAAGATGACTTTGGCCTTTTAATTATTTGGGTATTAATTCCGCCATTAATTTGGGAATTGATACAATTGAACATTGCTTTGTGGATTAGATCTAATTGAGGCCGTAATAGAAATCAAAAGGGTTTAGATTCAATATTCTAAAGGGCTAAATAATTGTTTGATTGTTGTGTGACCGTAATAGAAAACGCAGCTTGATAATAATTCAAAGGGTTGCAATTCGGGCACCACACCGTCCCAATCCTTACTTTTGTGAATGAATCTTAGATTGAGATTAATGTTTTTAGCAATAAATATAGCATAAGGTGAAAGTAATTGTGAATCCAATCCGTGAATCTCCGTTGTTGATCTGAGTTAATTCGTTACATTTAAATTGCTTTCTTAGTTAATTGTTTACTTCTGTTTTAGAATTAGATTATTATTTCAAATAAAAAATCTCTAGTTACTTTATTCATTGCTTTTCTTTTGCTTGTTTACCAACGAGTCTCTGTGGTTCGACCCCTGCTCGTGCATATTGCTACACCGGTAGTGAGTACACTTGCTCGGTTTTTATTACTAGAGGAATTTTTCTCCATCAAGTTTTTGGCGACGTTGCCGGGGACTTGTTGTAAGTAAACAAGTAAGTTAAGTAGTGAATGCAAGGTCGTCGTTCTTTGAAGCCTACATTGGTTCCATTGGACGATAACATCAATAGACTTGAGGAAACATTTGAGGGCGATCCCCTCTTTAATCCTCTCTTTTCAGATTCGGACATCGAGTCTGAACCCTCCACCACCGAGGTAGAGGAAGAAAAAGTCGAGATGGCAGAACCACCGGCTCAAACAATGAATGATTACACGAGACCTAGGGTAGACACTTCTACCTCATGCATAGTCTTTGTCAGAAAGACAAAGAATTTAGAGGTCAAAGGTCAATATTTTGCTATGTTACCTAGTTTTCGGGGGCTACCGAGGCGAAGATGCCTTGACTTTCTTGAAAGAATACATTATGACGGTAGCCCAGTTTTTATTAAGAGAGGGAGTGAGTGAAGTTCGGATTAGACTTAAGTGCTTCCCTTACACTCTAAAAGGGGCAGCAAAAACTTGGTTAATGATGCTTCCATCCCAAAGCATCGGCACATGGGCTCGAGATGCAAGATATTTTTCTCGGGAGGTATTACCCACATCATCTGCGGTCTACTTTTAGACGAAATTGATGACTTTCACACAAGATGTGGGGAACCTTTCCATGAAGCTTGGGAGAGATTTAATATGATGCTTATTCAATGTCCTCAACATAATTTTTCTTTACCCTCTCTGAATCAAGCTTTCTATGATGGCTTGAATGATTCCACTCGATGCAGTGGTGGACAATGCGGCGGGAGGCTCTATAGGAGTCAAGACCCCGAGGAGACTAAGGCCTTATTTGAAATGTTGAGTGCTAATTCTCAACAAAAGAGTTCTAGGGGGAAAACAAGGGGGTATTGGATTTGGCCGCTGCGATAATTTATCCAAGCAAATTGCTTTGTTTTAAATAGTAAGTTTGACAAGTTATTGCTCAAGGCACCTCTTCTAGTGCCAATGTGTTAAATGATTTATGTGCTTACCGTGGTTTAAATTCTCATGCTACTAATATGTGTCCAAGTGGTGTGCGGTTTGGTTGTGATCCTGAGCAGGTAAATGCTATGTATGGACATCCCCAAGGCATCCACGTAACATGCCCTATGGCAACACTTATAATCCAGGGTGGAGGAATCATCCTAATTTCTCGTGGGGAGGTAATCGGTAATCCACAAAATAAACCTCTCCATCCTCCACCTCCACCAGACCATTTGAAAGAAGGAAGGAGCCTTGGGAGGAAGCGGTAGAAGCGAGATGAGAGTGAGAACGGACAACGGGCGACAAAGAATCATGAAGGCTGCTATGAAAAAATTGGAGACCCAAATAGGGCAAATGGTGAAGGCTGTTCAAGCAATGCGGGGGCACAAGTCGGGGACCTTCCCGAGTCAAGGTCACCAAGCAAAAGCCATTACCACACTCCGAATGGTAAACGGGTAGGTAGCGAGGTAATTTCTTCTTCATCTTCTATTCCCCCTCTGTTGTTGAAATTGTTAATGAGGAAGAAGGTACTAATGAATTGGGGAGAAATCTAAAGTTGACTCTCCAACCCCCAATCCATATGTACCGGTACCGTTTCTGGAAGATTTATGAGAAATAAAATGGATCAACAAATGTCGGAGTTGATGGACATGTTCTCTAAAGTGAACATCAATCTCCCTTTGTTGAATGTGATAAAAAATATTCCGGCTTATGCCAAGTTTTTCAAAGAAATTAATTCCAAGAAACCAAAGTATGGCAAGGATGAGAAAGCTTTTCTTGGAGAGAATGCTAGTGCAGTGGCACAACACCTCCTCCCACCCAAACAAAAGGACCCCGGAAGTTTTATAATTTCTATTAATATGGGGAACTCGAGTAAGGTGAAGGCGATGTTGGATCTAGGCGCTAGTATTAATTTGTTACCCCATTATATGTATCTTGATATGGGTTTGCCTGAATATAAATCTACATCCATGGCTCTCCAACTAGCGGATCGATCTATTAAAAGACCGTTGGGAATTGTGGAAGATGTTTTGGTTCAGGTGGACTCATTGATCATACCTGTGGATTTTGTTGTGCTTGAGATGCCTAATAGTGAGTGTAGTCGTCGTGATTCCCCAATTCTACTTAGGCGTCCATTCATGGCGACGACAAACACTATTATTAATGTTGGCAATGGAACTCTTTCCATGATTGTGGCCAACGAAACTATTGAAATTTCTGTGCATGATATTATGAAAAATCCAATGGACAATGGGAATTCTTGTAACTTTGTGGAGAGAGTAGATGATTGTGTGCATGAATATCTGTGGCATGATAGAGCATGTGATGAACTTGAGATGTTGTTGAATGGCAGTGAGAAAACTAGGGATAATGCGGGTTCCGAAGTAATGGCCATTGAAAATAAGGCCGAGGAACATTATTCTGTTAATGGCCCGTCTCACTCCCTAGGCTACTTCAATGAGAAGTATGCACCATCAGTTGTGGTTCCACCGGTTCTTGAATTAAAACCCCTCCCCTCTAATTTAAAATATGCTTTTCTAGGGGAGGGCGAGACTTTACCTGTGATAGTTGCCTCAGATTTGACCCTAGAATAAGAGGCCAAATTAATTCTTTGTGCTTTGTGAGCACAAATCGGCCATAGGGTGGACTTTGGCGGATATTAAAGGTATTAGCCCCTCAATGTGTATGCATAAAATTAATCTTGTAGAGGGGGCTAAACCTTCGAGGGAGAGACAAAGGAGATTGAATCCTCACATGGAGGAAGCAGTGAGGAAAGAGGTCCTGAAATTATTAGATGCGGGAATTATATTCCCAATTGCGGACAGTGAGTGGGTGAGCCCGGTTCAAGTGGTTCCTAAGAGGTCGGGCATTACTGTTGTGAAAAATGATAAAAATGAGGATGTGCCCACTAGAGAGGTGACCGGGTATAGGATGTGTATAGATTTGAGAAAGCTGAATGCCGCCACCAAAAAGGATCACTTTCCTTTGCCTTTCATTGACCAAATCCTAGAGAGGTTGGCGGGTCATGCTTATTACTGCTTTCTTGATGGGTTTTCGGGATATAATCAAATCACAATTGCACCCGAGGACCAATCAAAGACCACTTTCACATGTCCCTTTGGTACTTTTGCTTATAGGAGGATGCCCTTTGGGCTTTGCAATGCACCCGCTACTTTTCAAAGGTGCATGACCTCCATCTTCTCGGATATGATAGAGAAGTGTGTAGAGGTGTTTATGGATGATTTTTCTGTGGTTGGAGATAGCTTTGAGGGGTGTCTTGATAATTTGACTATGGTCTTGAGGAGATGTTGCGAGACCAATTTGACACTTAGTTGGGAGAAGTGTCACTTTCTTGTTAGGCAGGGGATTGTCTTGGGCCACATAGTGTCTAGTAGGGGGATTGAGGTCGATAAAGCTAAGATAGATGTGATTTCTAAGCTACCTCCCCCGGTCTCAGTTAAGGGTGTTCGAAGTTTCTTAGGCCATGCGGGTTTTTATCGGCGATTTATTAAGGATTTTTCACAAATTTGTAAGCCGTTAAGTAACTTGCTAGCTAAAGATACCGAGTTCATCTTTGACCAAGACTGTTTAGATGCTTTCACTTTATTAAAAGAAAAAATTACTTGCACTCCCATTCTTTCTAGCCCTGATTGGTCTCACCCTTTTGAGATCATGTGTGATGCATCTGATTTTGCTATTGGGGCTGTTTTAGGTCAAAAGATAGATAAATTACCGCATGTAATCCATTATGCAAGTAACTCTTAATGATGCACAGCTTAATTATACCACTACTGAAAAAGAATTTTTAGCTGTTGTGTTTGCACTTGAGAAGTTCCGTTCATATTTGCTTGGGTCGAAGGTAATAATCTATTACGATCATCTTTGCTTTAAAATATTTGTTGAATAAAAAGGATGCAAAACCTAGATTGCTTAGGTGGATGCTTTTGTTGCAAGAATTTGATTTGGAAATAAGGGACAAAAAGGGGTCCGAGAATGTAGTGGCGGATCACTTATCAAGGCTTGAGGATTTCTCGTTTCAGAATAGCAATGAAGGAGTAATTCCGGTGAATGAAAATTTCCCGGATGAACAACTACTTGCTCTACATGTTCAAGAGCCTTGGTATGCGGATCTTGTTAATTATCTTGCATGTGACATGATTCCTCCTCACTTTACTTATGATCAAAAGAGAAAATTTAAATCTGATGTGAGGAACTACATTTGGGATGACCCTTACTTGTGGAAAATTTGTCCGGATAAGATGGTGAGGAGATGTGTTCCGGAATATGAACAATTGAGTGTCTTGCGCTTTTGTCATGATTTACAATGTGGTGGGCATTTCAGTGGTCAAAAAGGCGCTAGGAAAATCCTTCAAAGTGGCTTATATTGGCCCACCATATTTAAAGATGCGCAAGATTTTTGCAAAAAGTGTGATAAATGCCAAAGAACTGGAGGGATAGGTAAGAAAGATGAGATGCCCCAAAATTATAATCTTGTTGTTGACATATTTGATGTGTGGGGCATTGATTTTATGGGCCCCTTCCCCTCATCCCATGGTTTTGTGTATATATTAGTAGCTGTGGACTATGTTTCTAAATGGGTGGAAGCTATTGCCACCCGGACTAATGATGCTAATGTTGTTTCAAAGTTTGTATGTGAGAATATTTTTTGCAGGTACGGGGTGCCTCGGGCTATCATTAGTGATCAAGGAACTCACTTCACAAACAGGCTCTTCAACCAAGTCCTAAAGAAATATGGGGTTGTTCACAAGCTAGCCACAGCCTACCATCCCCAAACATCGGGGCAAGTGGAAGTTAGCAACCGCCAAATCAAGGGGGTTCTTGAGAAGACAGTTCGGCCAAACAGAAAAGATTGGGCTTTGAAGCTCAATGATGCATTATGGGCATATCGGACTGCTTACAAAACTCCCATTGGGATGAGTCCGTACAGAATTGTATATGGCAAAGAGTGTCACCTTCCGGTTGAGATGGAACACAAAGCATATTGGGCTGTGAAGGAACTCAACATGGATTTGAAGAAGGCGGGTGAGAAACGAATGCTTGACTTGGATGAGATCGATGAGTTGAGACAAGACAGCTACAAGAGTGCCAAGCTGTACAAGGAAAGAACTAAGAGGTACCATGATCAGTACTTAAGGCCGAAAATCTTAATCTCTTAGGGTAAGAAGGTTTTATTGTTCAATTCTAGATTGAGACTTTTTCCGGGCAAGTTATGTTCCAAATGGTCGGGCCCTTATGAGTTGGTGAAAGTGTTTCCACACGGAGCGGTCGAGCTCAAAGATTTGAAATCCGGAAGTACTTTCAAGGTGAATGGGCACCGAGTCAAGCCCTATTACGAAGGGGTGTCTATCTTAGAGGAAATTGATGTAGTGGTGTTGGTAGATGCACCGGAAATCAACGGATAAATTATGAGCATCATGTCGAGCCAAAGACTTAAAACAAAGGCGCTTGTGGGAGGCAACCCAACCTTAGGTAACTTTTACTGCTTTCTGTCTTTATTTTCAGTTTATCACTACTCGTTAGCTTTGAATTCGCGTTGGAATTTGTTCATGCAATGAGGACATCGCAAATTCTTAGTTTGTGGGTGGGGGTATTCATAAAAAAAAAAAAAAAAAAAAATTGAATTTTTTTATTTTCCGTTTCGAGTCGTTAGTATAGAACGTGTCGAACTACGGTGACTGAGCCTATTAATGTGGGTAGTCCGCTCACATTAATGGGGACGTAGCGACGAAAGTGCGGTCAAATGTTTGACATATTTTTGTCGAACAAAAGTTTTGTGTCACCCTTTATGGGTCTCTCAGGGATTTGTGGGTTTATAGGGGAGTGTAAATAGTTGTCACCCTCCAAAAATATTTTTTCGTTTATTTTTATTATGTTAATAGATATTACGCTTGTATGTGTGTTTGTGGTGATGTGCAGGATAGCACGCAACTGATCAAAATTGAAGAAGGGGACTTTAAGGCAGCAAAAAGGAGCTAAAAACTGATACAGACTCGCTGCCAGAGTGCGCGGGCGCGCTCATACATAGAGCGGCCGCGCTTGATTAAAGGAGAAACAGGCGTAACTCACTGTCAAAGTGCGCGGGCGCGCTCGGACACAGAGCGGCCGCGCTCAATCAATGGAAAAAGGGGAATCAGTTTCTGTCATACAGCGCGGGCGCGCTCGAAGGGAGGGCGGCCGCGCTCGAGCAAAAATTACGGGCAATTTGAATAAACCCTAAACAGAGGCCGGTCTTATTTCATAAAAATTACCGCCGCCCCTCCCTTCTTCTCTCTAAAAAAAAAACGAGTGCCCTCCTCTCTCTCTCCTAAATCCCTCATCCAAACCCCAAATTCCCTCCCTTCCATCCCAAAAATCACCCTACCCACCATTGATTTATCAAGCCAAAGCCAATTCCCTTCCCCAAAAGCCATTAATTCCGGCGAGTTGAGCAAATTCGAAAATCAAAGAAGAGTTTTTTTTTTGGTGCATGCAATCTTGCGAATCAAGTGGGTTAAAGCTCAATTTGAAGGTGGTTTGTGGGTATAAGCTGTGCAAGGTCTAGTTTGTGGGTGTTTTCCGGCCTTCTTCCCAAACTCCGGCGAGTTTTCCGGCAGCTCCGGCGAATTTTCCGGCAAGCATTGATTTGGGGTAAGAACTTTGAACTTGAAACTCCGTTTCTTGCTTATTTGTTGGATAAAATGTCTACATCAAATCCCAAGCGTAGACGGGGAAACAAAAACCCCACGATTGTGCCTCAACCTTTGTACGATGCTAGCAAATTTGTTAGTGTTGAGGCAGAAAATTTTTTTAACGCTTATACTGCCCGAAGTTTCAACGTGGAAAAGGGCATTGATATTACGGATATGGGATTAGAGGAAATTGTAGCTAGGTATGGGTGGATGAATTTGTTGATTGCCCCGACAGTTGGAGGGAGTAGTGTTTTAGTGCGAGAGTTTTATGCAAATGCGTTCTCTAGGAAAGGGGAACATGATATATCTTTTGTGCGGGGCATTGAAGTGGGATACTCCCGGGAGAGAATCATATCTTATTATCACCTCCCCACTCACGTGCATGCCAACACTTGTTCTTTCTTACACCTCGAAAAACAAATGATGTACAACCCCAAGGGTAACCTTCACCTGATTGCCGAAACGTTCGGGGGTTTGCCTATTGACCCAACATTGCCAAAAGGGGTATTGATTGCCTCTAAACTTCTTCCCCCTCGGATGAAGTATCTTCATCGGGTTATATGTGAGAGAGTTCTTCCCTCTTCTAGGCCACATGAGGTTGGGTGGCGCAGAGCCGCTTTGATGCACGTCATCTTGACGGGGCAAAACATAGACACAGGCTCAATCATGGCCCATGAGATTAATAGAACTTATCAGCAAATGGGAAAGAATAGTTACAACTACCCTCTTATGATCACGGGGTTGATGGGGCTCAATGGAGTCGATTTTACTAATATCCCTAGGGACATAGGGTTGGAGCCCACCATTACTGAAAGGAAAATTAGGGATAAGAGCCACCCCAAGGGGGTGATTGTGATTGAGCCAGAGGTGGAGGAAGAACAGCAAGAACAGGAGGAAGAAGAAGAAGAGGAGGATGTTGCCAGAGACTGGAGAGCGGATCCTGTCGAGGGTATTTACGATCTATCGCTGCAGTTGGAGGCGATGGAGATGAGGTTTGATCAGAGATTCACCACCCTGGAGCAGAATCAGGCTGCGACTGATGATAGGGTGAGAGAGATTGATGATAGAGTGAGGGCAGAGATTGAGACGGCCCAAGCATGGCGGGCCCAGCAGGATAGTAGGTGGGACCAACTCTTCAGTCGGTTGCCCCCTACTGGTTACACATGGCCACAGTTCCCGCCACAGTTCCCGCCGCAGTACCAGCAGCAGCAGCAGCAATTTCCCAGTGGCTCATCCGGACAAGGAGAGCAGTGGCAGCAGCAGCAGCAGTTCCCTGGAGGCTCTTCTAGCCAATGGGGTTATCCGCCACAGTGATCGGTTGAGGTATCCCTACCCTGAGTTTATAGTTCATTGCATTGGGGACAATGCAATCTTTTAGTTTGTGGGTGGGGGGTATCTGTGTTTTATTTTGCTTATCACCATGTTAGTTTAGGTTGTTCTTTGTTTTTAGTAAAAATTTAAAAATTTTTGTTCTCTTTATTTTGGGAACTGTTGGCCTGCGTCTGTGATGATTGAGTGTTATTTTGTTAATCATTATGCTATCTTGGATTTGAGAATTAGGGTTACATTGAGACAATAAACCATGATTGCACCACCTCTCACTTCCATTTATCATTGATCATTGTTGTCATTCTAAGTGCCATTTATGGGATTACTTGTGCATTCTCGGGGTCCCTAGAACATGGTTTGCATGATTGTCAATATCACGTCATTAGGCTATCTTGATACATATGGCTTATTCTTTCATCCCTTTTGTGTGCCTTCAGCTTTCTACCCTAGTAAATAATTTATTCCGCTAGATCCCCTGTTGAGCCTTAATAGAAAAGAATGGAAAATTTAGACCGCCATTCGCCTTCGTTTGATGCCTTTTTCCTCACCCTTTTTCACCTAGTGCTAGGATACCTTACCTTTTGGAAAGTGAACTAGGGAATGAATGGGGGATATGGGTTGAGTTTGGGGGTGAGTGAAATCATTTGTATAAATGGGGGTCAAAGTGTGAAAACAGAAAAGGGGTGTGATATACAATGAAGAGGGGCAAATGAAAAAGAAAAAAAAAATATGAAAAAAATGAAAAAAAAAAATAAAAAATAGAGAGAAAATCAATCTTGCCCCTCCATTGTGTCACAAGCTAGAAATTAAAAGAGGCCCAGAAATAAGGGAATGTGTCCAACCCAATATTGTGTATGTATCAAAAGTTTTAGTTTGTGGGTTGGCACATTGGGAATAAAAGGGAGAGCGGAGTGAATTCTCATAGTGAGGAGGGACAAATAAAATGAAGACTTCTTAGTCTCACTTTCCAAGTTCGTATGTCCTTACCTTCTTTTGTAACCGTGACCCGAGCCATGCGATCTTTCGCACTATAACACTTAGAGCCATATCTTCGTTTTCAATATCAAATAGTCGGGTTGACAATTGTGGAAACATGCATATGAGTGTCCTTTGTGGTTGTATTTGATACACATTTTGTTAGAGCATCACTTAGTGAATCCATAAACAATCTTCGAATGTAACAATGGTCTACAATACTTCACTTCATCATTCAGGCCGCGGTGGAAAATTGTGGGTTTTTGCATTGATGTAATGTTAATTGATGATTCATGATAGTATGCTTGTGATTATATTGTGTGAGGATCTCGAGGATGCCCGGCCGACACAATTCCCATTTTGAAGAGAACATCCAAAAAATATTTTGCTTTATTTTCGTAGTGTAGTTTATTTTATGTTGGGTAGTTTAGTTTTTGTTTTGTTTTACTCGGGACGAGCAAAAGGTTAGTTTGTGGGTGTTTGATGGATGTGTTTTTACACACCCATTTTACATGTTTACGAACTTATTTTAGGCTCAAAATCCCGGGTTTTATGTTGTTTTAATGTGGTTGTTGAGTGTTTGATGAGTACAGGGCAAAAGTATGATTTTGTGTTGAGTTTTGTCAAGAAAAGGGCAAGGAAATCAAGTTGGAGCGGAGCGGAGCATGAAAATAATGAAGCAGATTCGAGCTCCGATTCTTTGGCCTCCCGGGCGGCGCGCTCAACCCAAGAGCGGCCGCGCTCCATTGAAGAAAGCAAGCCAAAAATCCCTGTCCTCCAGAGCGACCGCGCTCATCCTCACCGCGGCCGCGCTCAAGTGAAATTGTGAAGACAAAAATCCCTGTAAAGAAGAGCGACCGCGCTCACTCGCGCAGAGCGGCCGCGCTCGTCCGTATTCGGCATCGGATTTCAAAGCAACTTATTAAGGGCATTCTTGACTTTTATTCTCGTTTTTGACTGTGTATTTTGCCCTAATATAAATACTTAAGTAGCGTATTTTAAGAGGATCTTAATCATTGTTTTGGAGTTCTTAGTTTTTGAGCTTTCTAGAGATTTCTTTGTTCTTTAATCCCGGATTTCTCAGGTTTTGATGTTCTTTCATTTTATAAGTATTGTTATTTTCATTATGTCTTTGAGTAGCTAAATCTCTTAGGTTTGCGGATTGGTTGTAGCAATTCTTGGATCTTTATGCTATAGATTTCATTATTCCAATTTAATCTCTTTCTAGTTCTTCAAAGTATTTATCTTTAACAGTTTTAAGGTTGCAATTTCATGTTAAGATGACTTTGGCCTTTTAATTATTTGGGTATTAATTCCGCCATTAATTTGGGGATTGATACAATTGAACATTGCTTTGTGGATTAGATCTAATTGAGGCCGTAATAGAAATCAAAAGGGTTTAGATTCAATATTCTAAAGGGCTAAATAATTGTTTGATTGTTGTGTGACCGTAATAGAAAACGCAGCTTGATAATAATTCAAAGGGTTGCAATTCGGGCACCACACCGTCCCAATCCTTACTTTTGTGAATGAATCTTAGATTGAGATTAATGTTTTTAGCAATAAATATAGCATAAGGTGAAAGTAATTGTGAATCCAATCCGTGAATCTCCGTTGTTGATCTGAGTTAATTCGTTACATTTAAATTGCTTTCTTAGTTAATTGTTTACTTCTGTTTTAGAATTAGATTATTATTTCAAATCAAAAATCTCTGGTTACTTTATTCATTGCTTTTCTTTTGCTTGTTTACCAACGAGACTCTGTGGTTCGACCCCTGCTCGTGCATATTGCTACACCGGTAGTGAGTACACTTGCTCGGTTTTTATTACTAGAGGAATTTTTCTCCATCAGGTGTGTGTATATGTGAATATGGAAAAGTGCATTACCTTAGCCCAAGACACTGTTCACGTATTTATAGTAGATGAGGGAAACTAGGGTTCCCATCTGGATCGTTGGATTTGATCATTGCCAACCGTTGGATTGGTTTTGTCTCCATGTGTCCACGTGGCGTCCTGCGATTGCTTCGTACGAGCAAGAACACTGCTGTACCTGTCATGGACAATGGTTTGCCCTATAATGGAAAGTGTCACCTGTACACTGCGGCACCACTGCTAGTTTCGTGGGGACATATGTGCAGAGGGGCCCAGTGGCAGGTTTGACTTTATCCAAAGATGGCTTGTTGAGCAAGCTATGTAGAACGACGACCTAGAGCTGTATGTCTAGGACGGTCGTCGATTGACAGATGGATCGACGAGAGATTGTCTGAACGAGATACCTCGTCTTTGGATGGGCTTGGACGCTCACTGGCGATGACGGCCATCCATTATTCGACGGGCTACAATCCAATTCTGGTGTCTGTCCTCCGGGCTTGGTCCCTTGGTGGGCTTGTGGAGCCCAAATTACTCTTCAAACAACTGATAATTTCAGTTATCAGTTGTAAACAACTGATAACTGAAAATATCAGTTGTTTGATCAAAACTGATTAAAAAAAAACAAAAGAAAAAGTTTTTTATAAAAAAAGAAAAAAAAATAGTTTTTTGTAATAACCCATCTTACAATTTTTTTTTTTTTTTTTTTTTTTTTTGTAAATGTCATTTTTTAGTGAATTTTTTTAATAAACCCACCTTTTATTATTGTATCTTTCGAGGGGAAGTGAAGTGGAGCGGAGGGAGGAAGTATATTATAAGGGTACCAAAAAACATTCTTCCAAGTACACAAAACACACACCTACACACACTTTTCTTTTTCACTCCAATCTTTACACATAGTTGTCATTGTAAAAGAAGAAGAAGAATGTTTGCTTGTTTAAATGTCATTTCCATCCTACTCTTAACAACAACTATAGTAGAATCCTCCATCACCATTATCCACCGCAGAGCCCTTCACCAACCCTTCTTCCCCATTGATTCCGTCCCTCCACCGCCGGTGATCACCCAGCCACCTCCTCCACACACCCCATCCAGATACCACTACCACAAACCTAAACCTAAACCTAAACCCAAAACAAAATCCAAACAGTTAGGACCAAAATACCCCTTTTCATCCCAATCGCCACCACCTGCCAAAGGCAATGACCTTTTCTTTCCTTCTTACTCTTCCCCACCATCTCCACCTTCTCCGCCGTCAGCTCATTCTTCCTCTTCCTCCTCCTCCAAGTCCCTTCCTACTTTTCCCGCCAACATCACCTCCATGGGTGATCTCCCACAATCCTCTCCTTCCAAACCCAACTCCCACAAGCTCGCCGACATTGCCATCACCGTCTCTCTTGTCTCCGCCGCTTCAATCGCCCTCATCGCTGCTTCTCTCTTATACTACCACCGTCGTCACCTCAAACACATTCACCCAAAACCTATAAGATCCCACAGTCTCCGCTTGTGTGATACCGCCGCCTCTGACAAACCCCCACATGTTCAACTGCCACCGCTTCGGCCGCGTAACCCCTCGGGCAGCAGCGCTGAGTTTCTTAACCTTGGCACTCTCGCCGACCCCCCGAGAATAGCTGACCAGAATAACAGTTTGAACAATGTGGCTGGGTCGTCCTCTGTTATGGGTTATCAAAAGCTGGGTTCGCCTGAGCTCCACCCACTACCGCCGTTGCCTCGCCGTGATTACCGACGAAATTCCAGAGTGGGTTTTTTGGAAGACTATGAAGAAGACAACGACGCGGAGTTCTTCTCTCCGGAAGCCTCTTCCAACGGTACATTAAGCCCTAATGGTAACAATAACATAGTGAACTATCGAAGAATGTCTCAGACTCTCCAGTCTCTAAATTCCGGCAACAGAAGAAGCTCAAATTCCAAAACGCCTTCGGATTCTGCTTCCCCAACTAGTCCTTCAAGTTCGAAATCCAACTGGTTGGACTCCGTCGTTCATTTCCGGCCACCACCGAGGCCTGAGGTTAAGTCTCCATCTTCGTTGCCATCACCGGGAAGCAGTTTATGGGATACCCATAGCTCACCAGCCAGAGCTATTAACTTTTCAAGGCAGCAGCAATATGAGCCGGTAAAAATGCCGCCACCACCACCACCGCCTCTGCCGCCAATGGACTATTGGGAAGCCGCTAGTCTTCCAACTCCGGCATCTTCTAGAGATCCAGTTAATGGGCCACCACCCATGCCAGAATCCCCAACAACAAAATCAATTGCGGCCGAGAATTTGGAGGAGATTCAGAAGCCCAAATTGAAATCTCTGTATTGGGATAAAGTAAAAGCAAGTTCAAACACAACAATGGTGTGGGATCAGATGAAATCTAGTACCTCTTTCCAGTAAGATTCAATTTTCATTATCCTTCACTTGATAATCAATTGATTTTTTTTTGTTTTAGTCATTAATCATTTTACCCTTTGATTTATTTAGTTAATTGAGCACATTTTTGTTTCTTTAAAAAAGATTTAATTTGTTTAGTACAATACTTTAGGTTGAATGAGGAAATGATGGAGACATTGTTCGTGATAAACTCGTCAAAATCAACTGCTAAAGATTTTAGCAACTTGCAAATAAATAATGAAAATCGGGTGCTCGATCCAAAGAAGTCTCAGAACATAGCAATACTATTGAGGGCACTGAATGTAACCATTGATGAAGTTTGTGAAGGTCTTTTAGAAGGTATGTAAGAAATCATTCTTTAACTATGCATTTGGGAGCCACTAAAGATTGGAATCTCTTTTAATGGATTATGATCAATGTTCTTTATAGTACATTGGTATAGTAATATTCCACCAGCACTATTATATGATTGTTTTCTGATGGTCTTTGAGATTGTTTTTTGTTTTCCTTGTTGAATGGGCATATTTTTCGAGATTGTCGAAAGCGGCTTTTAGAAATAAGGCTGTGTTTTGCTTTATGTTGGATTATAATAATCAAATGAGGGGCACCTGTTGCTTAGTAAAAGGAAAATTTCATTGCTGGAGGGAGTTAAATTGGAATGGTTTTGGATTTATACATCAAGTTGCCTACAGCTGATCAACCATTTCTTTCTGTAAATATTAATAAATCAAAAGTTATGTATATTTAATCCATATTAGTACTGTAGAATGTTATATAACAGTTTTTTACACTGAATATCGAAGGTTCTCTTCTCGGACCATCCAATGGATCTAAACTCACATTGCAACGTGATACTCGTTAAAGTTTAAAATAGAAGAAACATTGCCTTTTGTTAGGACTTTTATTAGGGGAAGAAGATAGCTACATGAATTAGGTTTTCCTTGTTCCCTTACGGAAGTTATGATGAAAATACTCCTACCGTCCAAAAAGATTCTCATTTGACACG
Source organism: Adenophora triphylla var. japonica (assembly GCA_022495995.1). Taxonomy (NCBI): domain Eukaryota; kingdom Viridiplantae; phylum Streptophyta; class Magnoliopsida; order Asterales; family Campanulaceae; genus Adenophora; species Adenophora triphylla. Next base: position 400,914 of record JAFEMH010000528.1, read on the forward strand.
TTAAATTTTTTAAGGTTGATGCTTTTGTTGCTTATGCCTTCTTGAAATGAGATGTATCTTTTCTGGACAAATCATAAAGAAATCATGGACAATCTTTTTGGGATGGTGCCATAGAGGACTAATAATAAGCAAAACTCAAAGAGGCACAAACAATGCTTGCTCAAAAGGATCTTAAGAGCTTCTTCAAGTATTAGATAGAGTTTGATAAGACCGCTTGTGGAAAATAACAGAAATTGGTCTTGTTTTGTTCCAAGTACTCGTGCATGAATATGTAATCTCTAATGGAGCCTTTTTTTTGTGATAATAGTACGAATAACCTTATAACCAATACATTTTCCATATCCCGTAACTGTTAATAATAAGTGATGGTTATTGCAAATGGGAACAGGTAATATCGATAATCTAGGGACAGATCTGCTGGAGAGTTTATCAAAGATGGCTCCAACGAAAGAGGAAGAATGTAAGCTGATAGAGTTCAATGATGTCTCCAAGCTTGGCCCTGCTGAGAAATTTCTCAAGGCACTTCTTGATGTACCTTTTGCATTCAAGAGAGTTGATGCATTGCTTTATATTGCCAATTTTGATTCAGAAGTTGACTACCTTAAAAGGTCTTTTGAAACACTAGAGGTATATATATATATCCTCTTAGCACAAGCTATTCCTTGCCATTTTTTTACAAAAATATTTTTTACCATTTTTGAAATTCTTTTTTTTTCCCCATGTATAAGTTCTTAGAGACTCTGGTTTTACAAAGTGTAAAAAATCTTTATCATAATTATTTTTTTTAATTTTTTTAAGGCAGCTTGTGATGAACTGAGGAATAGCAAAATGTTCCTGAAACTTCTGGAAGCGGTGCTAAAGACTGGAAATCGGCTGAATGTAGGAACTAACCGTGGAGATGCTCATGCATTCAAACTCGACACACTTCTCAAGCTTGCAGATATCAAAGGCACTGATGGAAGAACAACTCTCCTACATTTTGTTGTTCAAGAAATCATAAGAACTGAAGGGCATTCACGTCTTTCTGTCCCCAATCTGAATCCAACATCTGAAATCGAAATCAATCAGCAATCAGAGCTTCGTGATGATGTTGAACTCAGAAAGATCGGTCTCCAAGTTGTTTTTAGCCTCAGTGGGGAACTCTCCAATGTCAAAAAAGCAGCTTCAATGAACTCAAACATGCTTTATTCTGAAATTGGAAAGCTAGCAACTGGAATAGCCAAGATTGGTGAGGTTTTTAGATTAAACGAAGAGATTAATAGACAGACGGATAGCAAAAAGTTTAGGGATTCCATGAACGGGTTCTTGAAGAAAGCAAAGAATAGTATTATCAAGATTCAAGCCCAAGAAAGCGCAGCTTTGTCTATGGTGAAGGAAATCACCGAGTATTTCCATGGAAATTCCATCAAGGAAGAAGCTCATCCGTTCAGAATATTCATGGTGGTAGGGGACTTTCTATCTGTTCTTGATCAAGTATGTCGAGACGTTGGGAAAGTAAATGAGAGGACAGTAGTCAACTTGGCCCGCCCATTTCAAATGTCATAGAGTCAAAGCCTTCCGTCGGTTTTGCCTCAGTTTCAGATCAAAGGAAGGCATCAATGTAGTTCTTCCACGGATGAAATTTCTTCCTCACCTTAGCTACTGATGTTCTATAAGTTGACCTTTTGGGTTAGTTCCTTCCTAGGTTCACTAGATATGTTCTGTTTTGGGATTTCTTAAGTAGTAAATAAGTGTGGGCAGAAGAATTTGGGATGAATATGTATCCGGTATGTAATATCTTCAACTTTGTGAGTAATTATATTATGCCTTTTTAAGTGTTGGGGATCTCACGTCCGCATAGCCCATACTAGCAATCCTATTATGGATAAAATAATCAACAACAGATAATATGAAAAAGATAACGCAAGCATTTGGTACCCAGATCATCAAATCATGACTGTTGGGGTGATGTCAAGTCAAAGATATACATTATAATTAATAAATGATGGTGGTTACAATTTTGCACATGCAATCACTAAAATTTAAGCATGGCTATTCTACATTAACAACACTCTCATATATATCTCCTCTCCTCTAAAATAAACACACATATCTCGGTCATGGCTAGAATTGTAGGAGTGCCCCTCATGGCATATCATAAGCCTCCTTGCCCTCTCCTTTAACACTATTTGTAACTCTCTTTTGTGTATCATAGCTCTCAGCGTAAAGCACACAATACAATGGTCGAAACTATGTTTATATAGGTATACAATAATCCCTAAACCTTGTCCAAGAAGAAATCTTGTTCAATTAAGAAAATCGAATCTGCTCCAAATTTTGCCCAGCCAATGTTCGGCCTAATGTGCACGTTCATGTGCCCACATTGGCATGCCCGTGCAAACAATGTCGAATCTGTTGTCCGCTGAAATCCAATGTACACGTCTATGTGCATCATAATGCACGGTCGTGAAAACGCACATCGACCAAAACCAGGTTTCCTGCTCCTTTTTCTCCTCCTTTAACATTCCTATCTCGATTCAAATTTCTCTATTGTTTAGAATCCTTCTCTACCTTCGTTCCATGTTGGTATAGACTACATAATCCAATATTAAGTTTGTTTTTGTTTATTCTACTTTGAGAGTACTTTCACTTTAACCGTTGTATCTTTTATTAACATAAAACCAATGTATTTTGAAAAACTTATCAATCGGCTTGCGGATTAGAGCATGGATTAGGCATGAATTAGGGCGCATATTTGGTATCGGGATGATAGTTTTCGAAAGTACAATGGTTTTATTATTAATAAAAAGTACAATGATTAATATGATAGTCGGGTGAAAGTACAATGGATAAAAACTAAGTTTGGTCATTATGTTATGCTTCGTAATGTGTAGTAATGATGGAACGACCGGAGTTAATCATATGGTTGTTCATTATGGTGTCCTTGAGGTAGCTAATATCACTAAATTAATTGTTAGAACAGGAAATAAAGATCTGGCAATCACAATATATATATGAACACAAGTATTTACGTGGTTCATCAACTTGACTATGTTCATGGGCAGTGGGAGAACAACTATTATTATACGGAGAATCATAGATTACAAACTCTCTAAAGGATTTATTCCACAACAATTAATTCACAAAAAGCTACATTCCATTGAGCATAAACCCCATGAACCTAACCCCAATACCAGCCTTCTCTTTGAACAACGAAAATATGCACAAAACAAAAAACCAATATCATTTCAAAGATCGAGATTATATGTTGCTTGAGTTTTGAAAAGGCCGACAAATCCACCGGATTTGGCCGGAGAAAGAAGGACCTGGATGGAAGATGAAGGAACAAGGTCGAAAAGAATTTCGAAGAAGACGAATTGAAGAAAACGTACAAGAGAGAGATATTACGGAGAGGAAGGTGCATGTCGTTGGCTTTAAACTCGCCTTGAGATGCGTTTGGGGTTCGGAGAGAAAGTGTGTGTAAGCGTGTCACCTGAAATGGACGCCCTAGGTCGCCGGTGGGATGGTGTTGTCGGGGGTAGAGAGAGTGAGAGTTGAGATTTAGAGAGAAAGTGTGTGTACGTGTGTGTTTGAATGAGAGGAGGGGAGGGGAGGTTAGGGATTTGTCGGTAAATACTAAATACAGGGAACGAAAAATTTCAACCGTGCCCTTGCCCGTCTCGTGTGTGTATACACGAGATGTTCTCACTTATCCCGTGTGAATCTACACGAGATGTCTCGTGTACATATACACGAAATAAATGTCGTGTATATGCACACGAGATGTCTCGTGTAATTTCACACGAGATGAGTGAGTACATATCGTGTACGTATACACGACATAGTTCATTACATCTCGTGTGAGTGTACACGAGATTTAAGCTACTATGTCGTGTATGTGTACACGAAATTATCTCCGTCCAGAATGCAAAAACATATTTGAAAACTGGAATTTGCTCTGATATTGCATTGTTATTCTCATGTGTATTTGAAAATTGTATAAATAAATCTCATGTGTAGGTCAAGATTGGATTTTTAATTCAAGATGGGATTTTTATTTCAAGATGGGATTTTTAATTCAAGATGGAATTTTTATTTTGATTTTGATCACAATACAAAACAAAACATTAAGAACTTACTTCATAGAAGCTTGGATCATTGAAACTTGGAGAATGTTGATGTGGAGGAGAATTTGGTGAGATTCATTCTTCTTCATCATGGACAAATTCTATCATATCAAGGTTAATACACTCATAAGAATCCATGCTATGGTCATTGAAACTTGGAGAATATTGGGGAGAATTTTGTGAGGAATCCATGCAAAGAACTTAGAGATTGATTTTTTGAATAATAATGGAGGTTTCTGATTTCTGTTCAGAATGGGTGTGTTTTAAGGAATTTTAAACGTCAAATTCAACGCGTACTAAGAGAGAGAGAGAGAGCGAGGGAGAGGAAGAGGGAGAGAGAGCGGTGTATTTGGTCGTCATCGTACGTACCGAGAGAGAGCGGTGTATTTGGTCGTCGTCGTACGTACTGAGAGAGAGAGAGAGAGAGAGCGAGGGAGAGTGTTTTTGAATATGAAATGAAAAAAAAAATTATATAAATGGGTATTTTGATAATTTTGTTGGTTCCCTGTATTTTTACTTTCCTGTATTTAACTATATCCGTTTTGTCCGAGGGGTGGGGCATTTTGGGTATCTAGTAATTATATTTGACCGGGTCAAGGGTGTGAGGGGATTATTTGTTATTTAAATTTGAGTCTAAGACTACCCACAGTGGTTTAATTCCCCTTCCCCATTTCATCTATCATTTTTTACATTTTTTTTCATCCACCTAATATTTCATCTACCCATTTCATTTACCCCCTCTCCAATGGCTAACTTAAATTAAATTTCAACTCCTTCCAACTCATCATTCTATACCCCACCACTTTGAGTATTTTTTTTTTTTATGTCCAAATCAAATGAAACTTATATCAATTTGTAGGAAAAAAAATGATGAATTTTGGTGAAAAAAAAATTAAAAAAAATTTAATTTACTAGGTGATAATTAAGCTCAAATTGAAAAATGGTGTTTTTTTTGTGTCCAAATCAAATGAAACTTATATCAATTTGTAGGAAAAAAAATGATGAATTTTGGTGAAAAAAAAATTAAAAAAAAATCAATTTACTAGGTGATAATTAAGCTCAAAGATTTGAAATAATTTTTTTTTTTGAAAATCCAACTGACCAATAAGAAATTGCCACTTGTCAAACCCAGGAAAAAAAAAAAACCACTGCGCCTCACGCGCCTATCCGGGGCGTGAGGCGCACGCGCCTTGGCCTCCTCCAATGCCAAGCCGACACGTGTCCAATTAAAAAAAAAAACAAAAACTTTCAACTGGGATGAAAGTTTTCATCCCACCAATCCAACCAACCCCTTTTCATCTTCCCATTGCACGATTTGAGCTAGATGAAATCAATTTCATTCAGCATTTCATACTACCATCGCTGGTAGTCTAAGGTTGTATGTTGAATTTAGTTAATTCCGTGGATTTATACGAAAAATTGGTTTGGCCGAGAGGCAATGGGGTAGTAATTCGATTATTTATCATGGTCTATCTATAATTATATAAAGGATCAAGTGCATATAGCACTTCCTATATCCTCTTTTCCCTCCCAAATTCCTCCTTAGCCATAAACGTGACCGCATATATATATTCTCTCAACCTTTTTCTTCGATATAATAAATAAATGCATTTATGACACCATAACTACCCTAGAACTATAAAATCAATAAATATACTCCACTAGTCAAATAATATTTCATATATATATATATATATATATATACATATATATATATATATATATGTATATAAGCTCGAGTGCATAGAGCACGTTTAATAGCTTTTCTCTCCTAAATTCCCTACTAGGCAGAATAGTGGCCAGATATATTTTTCTCAAGTTTTTCTTTATAGATTTAATAAATGCATAAATAATGACACCACAACTGCCAAAACTATAATAAATGTCTGCAACTTTAATTAGTATTGTAATTTATGCAATTAGTAATAATTATTCCCTCCCTATTCCCCTCATTTACTGTTTATTTTAACTCATATCATCTTGTATCTTTTCGAGAACATAACTTGTTTTACAAACAACTAGTATAACACTCATGTGTTAAACGCACGATCATAAAACTTTTACAGATGAGGAAAACTAAATAAAAAAAGTCACTAAAATTGTAATTAAAAACTATTGACAATGGAATTCAAAGTAACAATTACAAATTTTGAAAAATTTCCTTGTAAACAACATTTGTTGTTTCGTCCACATTTTTTACCTTTTCGTTATAAATTAATATCTTCAACCCATCACGAGTAGTAAACCTAGATAGAGCAACATATAATTGACCACGGCTGAAGACATTTTTTTTTAGAAATAAACCAACATTTGTTAGTGATTTACCCTGACTTTTGTTGATTGTCATTGAATATGATACAATCAATGGAAACTATCTTTTCTGAAACTTGAATGACAAACTGAGATTATAAAGAGTTAATGACATCGTCGGGACAAAAACTTTATCTCCAACATTATTGCCATTTATAGTTTTTGCTTTTACAACATGTTCACCAAGCCTTGTAATAATTAGTCTTGTTCCATTGCACAAATCTACACTATGGTCAATGTTCCCCAATAACATAACTGGAACTCCGACTTTAAGGCTCCTGATGATTTGGCAAATCGAAAGACTTTATGGTATCAAAAACTCGGTCGAATGGATGTCCGCAAAAAATTGGAATTATTTTCAGACCTACAAATTGAGTCTGAACTCAAATAAGTTTTAACATCCGATAGATTGAGAGAGACCTTGTACTCCTTTATTTTTTCAACAACATTGAGATTTGGTGCAAGTATGGCCCTTCCATATAAATAATCGACGTCATCAAAATCATTCGTGAATGAAGGATACGTAGTATCTATAATAGCCTTGATCAAATCTCCAGATGAGTGCATAAGAAGGTCGTTGGGAACTTTTATAGCTGCAAAACCATTATTATCGTCCCCATAAGTCCCATCTCTGATATTAACAATCCAGAGAAATTTTTAAGCTCCAATCCACTCGGATCACCGGAAGGATCCGACGAAAATCTCTGCCAAGAACTAAAGTTTTCCCCCCAAACGGTTGATTGAAGCTGTCAGGATTCTTGAACTGCATTATATCTCGTAAAGTTTTATCAAGTGCTTCAAAATAATGCTTGTGAACCATTGGTGCCTCATCCCAAATGATAAGATTTGTTCTTACCATTAGCTTAGCAAGTGGGCTACCCTTCTTAATATTGTATGTTGAATCCTCATCCAAAACTAATGGAATTGCGAATCTGGAATGACCGAATCGACCTTTTGGCAGCAAAAGAGATGCTATTACATTGGATGTCACATTCAAAACTATTTCAACCTTTGATCTTAAAGCGGTCGACATAATCCTACATAAAAAAGTTTTACATGTGCCACCATAACCATACATGAAAAAAATCCCTCCATCACCAACATAAACACTACCCATGATCGTATCATAAGCATACTTCTGCTTATCCGCAGAACACGCTAATAACTTATTGCATTCATCCGATAATGAATCTCGGTCGTAGTCCAATTCATCCAGTATTAAACGATTGATGAACATTGACTGATCACAATCCTTAGGATATGGCATAGTTGGGAAATCATTAATGCTTTTACCTCTGTTGTGCAATATTTTTTCAATTTCCAACAAAGTCAAGTTTTTTATTTCTTCCGCACTAAGTTGTAATCTTAATATATTTACAAGAAAATTAGAAATAGTCTATTAGTTGCAAATTCTCTTAAAAATGAATTTAAACTTATATAAATAAATATTAATTTTTTTTAACTAGATGCTCTAAAACACGTCTACGCATATAGACTATGTATTCTGACAAATAATACACGCAACTTTCCCATACATGCTAGGTCGAGGAACTGATCCAAACATTAACAGTGTGACAAATAGGTTCCTCCCTTGATTGCCAGATCCCCAATGGCTTGCTTCAATAATACCATCAATATATTCCTTATCATCGTCAAGTAATTCCAAAGCATAGCAAGCATATCTAAACGATTCATTTTGGACACCATTGACACGCTTATATCAGCATAAGACGTTGGCCCTTGAACAATATTCTACAAAGTTTATAGGTAATAAAACTCTCCCTGATCGGGGGCAACATAAAAAATACGACCTATCTTAAAACCACGTGCCCTTGGCTACCACTTTCTTTTCTTTTTATTCCAAACAAATTTTGTGGTAAACTCCGCATAAGTCAACTGTTCAGCTACATCCTTATATATCATATTTGCATTCATCCATGCTGTAAACATACTTTCTCTTGATGTTGTACGTTCAATATCTTCTTCAATTTCATTATCATCATCATCGAATACTACATTTTGTTCACCTTCCAAATGGAAATAAAATCTTTCAACCGAAGGGTTTCTATAATGGATATCGTTATCCATCAACTTCCAAGCAGCCTCACAAGGAGATATATTTCGACAAATTAAGTAATTTTGTATTTCATCTACAAACTTTTTCCCTGCACCCTCGTCAACACTCTGACAAAAGTTTGCAGTAAATCTATCTTGACCTTTACTTACATACTTGCAAACATATTTAATTGATATAGCTTGATTGCACCATTCAACATTAATATGAGCCCCATGTTTCATCAACAATTCACGATTGTGTGGGAAAAAATTTACTGCGGTGTCCCTCAACCATGCAAGGGGAGTTGGGTCAATCTTTGCCACAAAGTCCATGCAACATTAACTCCTTAATTGCCGCATAGTAATGTGGATCATCTGTAATCTCAGAAGAAATAATATTGTCTATTCTTTTTACGGTAGGATGAGTTCCATCATTTTCCAACCAAAGAATTATGTGAACATGTGGTAAACCACGCTTTTGCCACTCAATTGTGTAAATGAATGCAAAAAAATAAATTATATTGAGTATTATTTTCAAACATACAAGAAAACCTATACTCCCTCCGTCCCACCAGAATTTGGACAAATTTCCTTTTTGGGCGTCCCATCCGAATTTGGACAACCGTTTATAATAATAAAAAAATGGGCATACCCCACTCACTCATTAACTCCACTCATTCTCCACCATACAATTTATTCAACCAACCACTATTAACTCCACTCATTCTCTCTCTTCATTTTCTACCACACATTTTTATTATCTTATTGTTATTTCTTAATCTCCGTGTAAAGTAACTTTGTCCAAATTCGGGTGGGACGGAGGGAGTATATATTTGATATATTAAGCTGAATTTAAATAAAACCTGAATATAATGAAGGTTAAAAATTACCTACTTTAACTGGACCAAAAATATTCTTGTGCTGAAGATCTGAGAACTTCCAACTTAGCTTTAAACATTATGCACATTGTACTTGGTCTATCTTCAGGTTTCAAATCTTTAATCTCCACAAATCGAACGATCTCGGGACACTTAGAATTACATGTGAATGTAATTAAAAGATTAGGATATCCGATACATCTTCATATAATTATCTACATACAGTAAGTGTAAAAAGTGACGGTGTTATTGTAAAAAAGTGTCAGTGTTAGTGTAAAAAAGTGTAAGTGTTAGTGTAAAAAATATCAGTTAGTGTAAAAAAGTGCCAGTGTTAGTGTAAAAAAGTGTCAATATTAGTATAAAAAAGTGTCAGTGTTAGTATAAAAAAGTATTATTGTTAGTGTAAAAAAATGTCTGTGTAAGTGTAAATTAGTGTCAGTGCATGTATTATTAAGTGTCAGTATAAAAAGAGTGTCAGTATTACGGTGAAAAAGTACCATTGTTAGTGTAAAAAAAATGCAAGTGAAAAAGAGTGTCAGTGCATATATTATTAAGTGCCGGTGTAAAAACTAGTTTTTTATAAAACCAAATCATAAAGAGTTTTCTTTAAAAAAAAACTATTTTATATGAGTTTTTAAATTAAAAAAACTATAAGATAATTTAAAAAAAAAAACTCTTTTATAATATTAGTTAGAAATTACAGAATATGATTTATAAGAATATAAAAAAAGTTATATTAAAAAACTCGGATTAATGAAAATAGAGTTGATTATAATGAGATAATTATTTCTATTTAATAGTAGTTATATAAATGCCAAAATCTTAAAAAAAAACGCATTTTTTTAAAGCTAAAAAAACGCGTTTTGTTTCCTCCGCTAAATTTGACGTTGACGGTTTGAAGGTAAAAAAGTGTCAATGTTAGTGTAAAAAATGTCAGTGTAAAGAGTGTCAATTCATATATTAAGTGCAAGTTTAAAAAAGTGTCGGTGTTAGTGTAAAAAATGTCAGTGCAAATAGTGTCAGTTCATGTATTATTAAGTGTCAGTGTAAAAGAGTGTCAGTGTTAGTGTAAAAAAGTGTCAGTGTCAGTGTTAGTGTAAAAAAAGTGTCAGTGTTAGTGTAAAAAAGTATCGATGTTAGTGTAAAAAGTACCATTGTTAGTGTAAAAAAAGTGTAAGTGTAAAAGAGTGACAGTATATGTATTATTAAGTGTCAGCATAAAAAAAGCGACAGTGTTAGGGTGAAAAAATGTTGATGTTAATGTAAAAAAAAATGCAAGTGAAAAAGAGTTTCAGTGAATATATATTAAATGACAATGTAAAAATAGTTTTTATTTAAGTTTAGAAAAAACTTGTTTTTATAATACCAACTTATAAAGAGTTTTCTTTAAAAAGCTATTTATATGACTTTTTAAATTAAAAAACTATAAGATAATTTATATATTTAAAAAAAAAGCTCTTTTATAATATTAGTTAGAAAATACAGAATATGATTTTATAAGATTATAAAAAAAAATTATACTAAAAAAATCGGATTAATGAAAATAGAGTTGATTATGAAAGAGTGAGATTTTAGAAAACAATTGGTTTCCTATTTCGAAACAAAGTCATATACTTGGTAAGTTGATTTTGGGACTTTCATGGAAAGATTTATATTGTCCTATTGTGAAAAGGACTTTTGTTTAGGAAATAAGTTGTTTCCTATTTCGAATCAAAGAGGTATTTTTGGTAAGTTGATTTTATACTTTCATGAAAGATTTATTATGTCCTACTTTGACAAGGACTTTGTAAATAAAGTAAATATCTTTTATTTATGTACATAGTTTATATTAGGACTAACCTACTAACAATCTATTTCTTTGTGAGTGTGATTTATGTTTACTTGTAGGATTTGAGATCTCACAAAGGAATGATGTTGATTGCGTGAAGATCTTCTCCATGGTGCATATAAATACAAGGACATCAGCACAAGAGAAAACACGGCTTGAAGAGAGAAAAATATTTTTTTTCACGGTTTTCAATATTGAGTGTTTAGGTTGTGAGTAAAGGTTGTGACATACATCCGAACTCACATCTAGGTTTTTATCAAGTTCTTTTTTTTACTTCTGATTAGAATAGAGTCTACTTGGGAAAGTGAGTCTTATCGTAGAAGGTGATTAGAACTTGTTTCGTATTTTCGTCTTTTAGTTTTCACTTATTCATATTTTTGTAAGCAACACAATTTTTAATAGTGAAAAGTTTTTGGGCGTAAGCCTAGTTTGCTGATCTCAAGATCAGTAAGTGTATATAACCCTTGTGTTATTGTTTTATTCTGTTTTTATTTTGCTGCATTATCTGTGGATGTGTGGACAGTTGTGAGACACATCTGTACTCACATCTATAAATTGTTGAGTGTTTGAAGCTTCCTAACTACACGAAACTTTCAATTGGTATCAGAGCCAACTCTCGATATATTACTGAGTGTTGATCCAAAAAGTGTAGTCATTATGGAATGCCAAAATCATCAAAACAGGCCTCCTGTCTTGGATGGCACTAATTATTCTCTTTGGAAGTCTAAGATGCGTAATTACATCAAAGGTTTTGATGAAAGGGCTTGGATGTGTATCCTTGTTGCATGGCAACCTCCTACTGTGGAGAAGAAGCCTGCTTCTGGTGTTGGTGAGTCTATTTTTGAGAGAAAGCCTGAAGAAAGGTGGACTCTTGATGAAATACTTGCTGCCAATTATAATTCGAAAGCAATGGGTGCTCTTTCCAGCCATGTTTCTGGAAATATGTACAAACTCATCACTAATGAAAGCATTGCAAAGAATGCTTGGGATATCTTACAAATGAAATGTGAAGGAATTCCAAGTGTAAAGGCTACTAGGCTTAGGATTTTAATGGATAGGTTTGAAATCCTTAGAATGGAGGAGACTGAAGATATCATTTCCTATGCTGCTAAGATCCATGAAATCTCCAATGAATGCACTAGCCTAGGAGAGTCAATTTCGAATGCGAGATTAGTCAGCAAAATCTTAAGGACTTTGCCCGAAAGGTTTAACATTAAGGTGGCTGTTATAAAAGAGACTAATGACACCAACACAGTAGAATTAGACAAAATTGTTGGTATTTTAACTATTTTTTAGCTCAATCTTGAAGCTCAACAAAAGAACAAGGCAATAAGTATTGCCCTTAAGAGTTCTGCAGCTATTCTAAAGGAATTAGCTGACCTTTCCTCTGAAATTAATGAATCTAATCTTGAGGAAGATGATGTGGTTGTAATAACCAAGAAGTTCAATTCTATTTTGAATAACAAAAGGAGAAACAAGTTTCCTAGAAAAGCCTCTCAAGATTTAGAGAAACAAGATGATAATTCTGATGAGGGGTCAAAGAAGAAAAGTTTTGATAATAAGAAATCCTCTGAGTCTGTGCAATGTAGAGCATGTCGTGGCTTTGGTCACTTTGCTAATGAGTGTACTAACACACTTAAGAAAAGGAGAATGAGTTACACTGCTTCTCTGAGTGATAGTGAGGATGAGGAAGAAGTGGCTAACATGCCTGTGATAATCTGCCATTCTGTGTTTAATGCCTATTTTGCAGGAATTGAAGAAGGAGTTCCTGAGGAATATTTGGATGTGGTCCCAGATGTGAACACATCCGTTGACACATCTGATCTGATTTTTAATTGCTTCACTGTAAAAGGAGATTCTGATAATGAGGATAGGGACATTCCCTATGAGGAACTTTTTGCAACCTACAAAAAGGTGCATACTGATTGGATAAAGGGGATGGACAAAATTGAGGTACTTGCTAAGGTAAATAAATCTCTTTCTGTTAAATTAGTTGTTTGTGGAGATGAGAAAACCAAACTTTCAAAAGAAATTGAGGTACTTGCTAAGGTAAATAAATCTCTTTCTGATAAATTATTTGTTTATGAAGATGAGAAAATCAAACTTTCAAAAGAAATTGATGTTCAAAAAGATATCATTGCCAAACTTGAAGTTCTGGTAACCAAGAGAGAAGTTGAATTCGAAAAATTCAAAACTGATTTTGAAAAAGCTGAAAGTACAGTAACCAAGTTAAATATTGGGAAAAGGAAACTTGATGAAGCTATTGCTCTTGGTTGGTAAAACTGGAAAAACTGGCATTGATTTTGAGAAAACAAAATTTGTAAAGGAGGGATGTGAGACGTCTACTTCAAAAAGTGTGGAAAAATCAATTTTTGAGAGAAAAAACTTTTTAAGTGAGAAAAGGCCAAGGAGAAGGCACTACATATGTCATTATTGCTTTGCTCCTAGGCACATTAGACCCTTCTGTTACAAATTAAAGGTTGATAAGAAATCTGGTTTTCATCAGTCTCAGATGTGTGAAAAGATGTATACACATCCGGACACACATCCAGGTAATCTGAGACCTCTGCACCACAAAAAGAAAGTTGTAAAACAGTGGGTGGCCAAACCAAGTGCTACCTGCAATGTTGTTTACTCTTCCCTCAAGAGTACTCTCTCTGGCTCTTTGTATTTTGATAATGGGTGCTCTAGGCACATGACTGGGAACCAAGCTGTTCTTCTTGACTATGAGTTAATTAGTGGAGGGAAAGTGAACTTTGGTGGAGGTGCTCAAGGCAAAATTGTTGGAAAAGAAACCCTAGATGTCAAGGATCTTCCTAAATTGCACAATGTGTACCATGTGGAAGGCTTGAAAGCCAACCTGATAAGCATCAGTCAATTGTGCAATGATGACCTTTATGTGAAGTTTAACAAACATTTGTGTGAAGTGTTTGATAAGGACAATAAGTGTGTGTTTACTGGTCCTAGATCTGCTGACAATTGTTACCAATTTGGTGACAATCTTTCTTGCCTAAGCTCAAAAGCTAATAATGTTAATCTGTGGCATCAAAAATTAGGGCATGCTAGTTGTAGAACTCTGGAAGAACTTCAAAGATTTGAAGCTGTTAAAGACCTCCCTAAGATGAACTTCAAGAACCCTGATGTCTGTGGTTCATGTCAAAAGGAAAAGCAAACAAAAGCATCACATAAAAAGGTCCAACAGTGCTCCACATCTAGGTGTTTGGAGCTGATTCATACTGATTTGATGGGACACATTGAAGTAGAAAGCTTTGGTAGAAAAAAGTACACGTTTGTGTGTGTTGATGATTATTCTAGGTACACTTGGGTGATGTTCTTAAGAGAAAAATCTGAAACAATTGGAGAATTCAAGAATTGGTACAAAAGGGTTAGAAATCTTTATGGTCTTAAAGCTGTGAGGATTAGGTCTGACCATGGAACTGAATATGAGAACCAAATGTTTACTGCCTTCTGTAATTCTAAGGGAATCACACATGAATTTTCTGCACCAACCACTCCACAGCAAAATGGAATTGCAGAAAGGAAGAATAGGACTTTGCAAGAAATGGCTAGAGTTATGCTAAGTTCTAAAAACCTGTCCAAGAAATTTTGGGCAGAAACATTGAACACTGCCTATCACATTGGCAATAGAGTGTTCCTTAGGATTGGTAGTACTGTCACTCCATATCAAATCCTCCTTGAAAAGAAACCCACTGTGAAATACTTTTATGTGTTTGGGTGTATTTGCTACATTCTTAATGATAGAGAATACTTGTCCAAATTTGATTCAAAGAGTGATAAAGCAATCTTCATGTGATATTCCACTAACAGTAGAGCTTACATAGTTTTTAATCTCAAAACAAAGACCATTATGGAATCTGCTAATGTTATTTTTGATGACTCACTTGATCTTAACCTCAAGACTGCTGAGGATGATGTTTCAGGTTGCTTCTTTGGATCGGAAGGATGCGAAAGCTTAGTCTTTGAAGAACCAACAGAAACTGCCAGTATTGAAAAACCTGCTGAACCTGCAAAGGATGTAACCAAGGATGTGGACACATCTGCATCCACATCTGAACCCACGTCTGCTCCCACATCCACTCAAAATCCTGAAACTGAGGAAAGTTCCTCTGAATCTAATCAGGATGATGTTCCAGAAGATAATGTGGATGGGTGTGTGGATAGATCAAGGGATATTCCCTCTAAAATCCAGAAAAATCATCCCACTTCACTAATTGTGGGAGATGTGCAAGGCCAAGTGAGAACTAGACAGAAAGAAAAAGTAGACTACAGAAAGATGGCTGGTTTGTGGAGTTGCTCATCGGCATACTTGTAGGTGTTAGTGCCCTAGGCCTATAGAGATAGACCTTTATGTAATGTCATTGCTTATTTATATATGAGATTGTTTCTTTTGATTATTATATGTGTTTGCATGTTTACATTAATAATTGTGTCCCTAGTACTTATGAAGCACTAGTATGAAGTCTAATGGATAATCATGTGATGATTATATGCATAGAGATGCACATTAGATTCATGGGTACTTGTTAGTGAACAAGGTACTGGACTTGACCCATTATGAGATTTATGTCATGGTCATATGTCATAAATAAATCTCATATAGTCATATCATTGATATCCTTTGACACGAGATTATCATCGTCTTCCACTCGATGAATATCATGTTTGATATAGTTTAACGTTGTCTTTAACCGGACAACAATAAGGGCTATCATTGGCATGATATGATTCTTGTTGGGAAGAATGATAAGTCAAGATGGAAACTTGTCCCTCGTAAAGAGAGATGTTTGCTTGGCCACTCGTGAGTAAGATTGATGTAGTGCATGGCCATGCCCGAATGAATTAATATGATTAATGTCATTCGATTAATCAATTTACTTGGTAACGAGAAAGCATTGAACAATATGAGTTGACGTGGACCATGACTCATGTTCAATATAACATCGTGTGACAATGGGATTGTGATATGTTCTATGTAGGAAAAACGAACTTAATATTATATTATTTGGGTAGGCATGATGGCTTGCTAGAGTCCGCTCATGTCTTATGAGGATCGATGTGATCGAACTCATTGCCAACATAATATAGTCCTATGGGGTCACACGCATCGAACGAATTGACAAAATGGAATTATGGAATTCTGGTGTGTTGGGCGACCGCCCAATGTGCTATGGGCGACCGCCCATCTTATTTGGAAACCGGGCATTGGAGTTCGGACACATGGGCGACCGCCCATGTGCCTATGAGCGACCGCCCACGATGGTTTTCGAATGAAGGGTTTAAGGCTCGGACACGTAGGGCGGACAGCCCGTGTGCGCTCTGAGCGACCGCCCACATGGGTTTTCGGAGGAAGGATTAGGCTCTGGACACATGGGCGACCGCCCAGGTCCCTATGGGCGACCGCCCATGTGCCCTGAATGCTGAAACCGTTTTTCTCAAGGGTTTTTAATAGGGCACAGTATTTATAAAGTATAAATACTCTCCTTTATCAACCCTAGCAGCCAAGTGACGAATTTTGAGTTTAGAGAAACCCAAAATTGAGAACCCTTTTTCAATTGTGAATTGAAATCATCACACCAATTCCATAATACACTTAGATTGAAAGTGTTTCAATCGAAGGATCTAGCAGTCCTCCTAGAAAGAGTTCTAGGGTTCGTTCATCGCGTGGATACTCGTGGAGGATCTTCGCTTCTCAAGATCTTTTGTTCGTGATTCAAGGATCATATATTGAAGACTTGCAAACTCTTCAATGCAGAGTTGGAACACGTATATCAACGACAAAGGCAATCAAGGTTGGTAACCCTAATTCATAATTCTTAATTATTCATCTAGAACGATTCTAGGGCTTTGGGTATTCGAGTTATTTGCAATTTTCCGCTGCGCATGGACCCTCGAAACCCAACAGTGGTATCAGAGCCCCGTTCATGATGTTTAGTTAGATAATCATGATAATTGTGTAATGTGATTATATGGATTTTCATGATGAATATGATTTAGAATGTGAAATTGTATGAGTTTTACTTTTGAAGTAATTGTATATAGTGATATACCATGATTATGAAATTGTAATATGTGATTAATATGATTAATCTAGGTCATGGGATGTTAAATTCATTAATATGATTAATATGATTAATCTAGGATATTTGTGAAGTATTACTTGGTATATGGGCTGGACACCAAAACCTTCCCCACAGGCACTTCGATGGAAGTGTGGGATAACCTTGGAGCACGTGGCCGCGTACTAGTAATTGCGACCAAATGTGATTTGTGTTGTATCATTCCATGTTCATAATTATGCTCATATAGTTTTTCATGAATCAACCATGCCATGTTAATTGATAAACATGAAAAATTGAACCTTCTTTGAAATTTTGAGTTTGTTTATGCTACCCATTTTAAACACTTGTGAGTACACGGGTAGTTTTATGTGGGCTCGCCATAGCGAGGTGCATTAATTCTATCTTTGTATGATCAAGATGAGCAAATAGTGATTGCTATACGTTTAAAATGGTTGAACTCAATAAGGCTATCAAAAAAGCTTGAGTTTTGGGCCTAAGGCGTAAGATGAGATTGAAACATGTGACATATGATGTCTATAATCTCATAAAAGATCTAAGAATCATATGTTGATATGATTGATAAATGTTATCTACCTTTTTAGTTTAATTTTGAGCAATGCGTGCCATAGCCGACTTGAAATTAAATTAAAGTTGGGTCTTAGCCTATTAAATTATATTATGCATGTTTGTATATGAAGGTTATATAATTTAGTGGGAGTATTTGTGAAATACATTATTTAATCTCTTAAATGAAATTGGTGCTTATATATGTTTATATCTTGTTGCATATCTTTGTAGATCAATGGTACGCTAACACTAATCGAATTTGTCATGCGATCGATCCTTGAGAAGGACAAGTTAGAAGAGAATGGCAACAACTATGTGGATTGGATCCGCTGTTTGGGAATTGTTCTCAAACAGAAAGGAAGTTGTACATTCTCGATGGACCCATTCCTCCCGAGCCTCGCCGCTAATGCACCCAAAGTGAAAGGGACCAACATAAGAAACATGTTGATGATTCTATAGATGTTGGTTGCACGATGCTTGGCTACTATGTGTAAGGCCCTTCGAAGGACCTTGTACACATGGAAGCTTATGATTTGGGAAATCATTTAAAGGAAATGTTCCGATTCTGCAAGCACGTCGGGAAAGGTTTGACACTATGAAGGCTCTTCATTCATGCAAGATGATTGAAGGACAACTGTTGGGCCTCATGTGTTGAAAATGAAGGGTCACCTCGAGCACCTTGAGAGGCTTGGATATCCTATCCGAGTTAGAGCGCTACGGATATGATATTGCATTCGCTCCACGAGAGTTATAATCGAGTTCGTTACGAATTATAACATGAATGGGATGAATAAATCTCTGTACGAATTGCATGGGATGCTAAAGAATGCGGAGAACAATATCACCAAGAAAACCAATCAAGTGTTGATGGTGAACAAAGGAAAAGGGTTCAAGAAAAACAAGGGTAAAGCAAAAGTTGCTAAAGCCGAGGCAAAGGTTGCCGTTGTTGAGAAGCCTCAACCCAAATCCCAAAGGATGCGGTATGCTACCATTGCAATGGCCTGGGCATTGGAAGCGTAGCTGCAAAGCTTATCGGGAAGGGCTGAAGAAGAAGGGCAATGTGATTGCCACGACTTCGGAGTATCTATATGATAGATGTTCTACTTTCTACTTCTAGTTCTTGGGTATTAGATACCGGATGTGGATCTCACATTTGTCTAAATGTGCGGGGACTTAAGAATAGAAGGTCGCTCAAAGAGGGTGAAGTAGATCTGCGGGTTGGAAATGGAGCAAGAGTTCTTTGCATTGGCGTAGGGACTTACGAAGTCACTTTACCTAGCGGATTAATTTTAGTTTTAAATAAGCATTATTATGTTAGGATTTGAGCGAAACATTATTTCTATTTCATGTTTAGACAAATGAGGGTTACAATTTTCTTATTGCGAATAAGAAATTTTCAATTTATTTGAATGACATGCTTTATTGTGTTGCTCATTCTTTTAATGGCCTTTATGTCTTGGATGTTGATAATAATGTTGAGAATGTTTATCATGTTAGTAAGAAATCTAAACCAAATGATGTGAACAACACATACAAATGGCATTGCCGTCTTGGTCACATAAACGAGAAACGCGTATCTAAACTCCATAAAGATGGATATTTAGACTCATATGATTATGAATCATATGATGTTTGCGAAGTCTTGTTTATTGGGCAAGATGACTAAAGCTCCTTTTACTAAGAGTAGTGAAAGAGCTAGTGATTTATTGGCTCTCATACATACCGATGTATGTGGACCAATGAATAGCATTGCTAGGGGAGGATTTCGGTGCCATAACGTTCGCGATGACTTCTCCGAGATATGGCTATGTCTATCGATGAAGTACAAAAGTGAAGCATTTGAGATATTTAGAATATTTCAAAATGAGGTACAAAATCAACTTGGCGTAACTATTAAAACCATTCGATCCGATCGAGGTGGTGAATACTTAAGCCAAGAATTTGACGATCATCGAAAAGTTGTGGAATTGTTTGAGAACTTACTCCACCCGAACACCACAATGGAATGGTGTATCCGAGAGGAGAAATCGAACTCTATTAGATATGGTTCGATCGATGATGAGTCAAGTTAACCTTCCTATTTCTTTTTGGGGACATGCCTGGAAGCAATTTGCTTTCGCTCTTAACAAGGTCCCTACTAAATCGGCTCCTAAAACCCCACATGAGATGTGGTATGGAAGAAAGCCTAGCTTATCTTTCATGAAGATTTGGGGTTGTGAAGCTTATGTAAAGAAATTAGTTTCTGAACATAAACTTGCACCTAAATCTGACAAATGCATTTTCGTTGGTTATCCTAAGGAAACGAAAGGATATCTATTTTACAACCAATCAGAGAACAAAGTGTTTGTTGCTCGAAATGGTGTCTTTCTAGAGAAAGAGTTTCTCTCTAAAGAAACTAGTGGGAGTAAAATTGATCTTGAAGAAATTCAAGAACCCGAAAATGACAAGGAACCGATAGTAGAGACGGAACCAAGTTCACAAGTTGTTGTGGAACCGGTTCAAGATACACAAGTTCTTCGCAGATCGGATAGGGTACGATCCGAACCTGAGAGATATGGATTTCTCATGACGGAAAGTAATCAAGTAGAAATCATTGAGAATGATGAACCTACTTCCTATCAAGAGGCGATGTCTACTCCTGATTCGGACAAGAGGCTAGGAGCCATGGAATCTGAGATCAAATCCATGTACGATAATCAAGTTTGGAACTTGATTGATCCACCCGAAGGTGTAAAAACCATAGGGTGCAAGTGGGTTTTCAAAAAGAAAACCGACATGGATGGGAAGGTACATACTTATAAGGCTAGGCTAGTTGCTAAGGGGTATAGGCAGATTCATGGCGTTGACTATGATGAAACCTTTTCGCCCGTAGCAATGCTTAAGTCTATTAGAATCTTAATTGCCATAGCCGCATATTACGACTATGAGATATGGCAAATGGACGTCAAAACAGCGTTTCTTAACGGAAACCTGCTTGAGGATGTATACATGATACAGCCTGAAGGGTTTATCGATCCAAAAGGTTCTAACAAAGTGTGTAAGTTGCAGAGATCCATTTATGGATTGAAGCAAGCTTCCCGGAGCTGGAATCTACGTTTTGATGAATCAGTCAAAGAGTTTGGCTTCATCAAAAATGAAGATGAGCCTTGTGTATACAAGAAAATAAGTGGGAGCATAGTGCTATTTCTGGTGTTATATGTCGATGACATCTTGCTCATTGGAAACAATGTTCCTGCACTCGAGACTGTTAAGTCTTGGTTAGGAAAATGTTTTTCAATGAAAGATATGGGTGAAGCGGCTTATATCCTTGGTATCAAGATCTATAGAGATAGATCAAGAAGGATGATTGGTTTGAGTCAAAGTACGTATATTGACAAGGTCCTTAGAAGATTCCGCATGGAAAATTCTAAGAGAGGGAACTTGCCAATGGGACATGGCATTACTCTTAGCAAGACTCATTGTCCTAAGACAAATGATGAGCGAAAGAGGATGAGTGATATTCCATATGCTTCGGCAATTGGATCTATCATGTATGCCATGTTGTGTACTAGACCCGATGTCTCGTATGCTCTAAGCGCAACGAGTAGATACCAGTCTGATCCTGGTGAAAACCATTGGATAGCAGTCAAGAATATCCTTAAGTACTTGAGAAGAACTAAGGATGTATTCTTGGTATTTGGAGGAATGGAAGATGATCTGGTTGTAAAGGGTTACACGGATGCAAGCTTCAGGCAAACCGACAAAGATGACTATAGATCGCGATGCAGGTTTGTGTTTATGCTAAATGGAGGTGCCGTTTGTTGGAAGAGTTCCAAGCAAAGCATTCTTGCGATTCTACAACGAAGCCGAATACATAGCGGCATCGGATGCGGCTAAGGAGGCGGTTTGGATCAAGAAGTTCGTTAGTGACTTAGAAGTCGTTCCGAGTATCACTAACCCGATAGAGCTGTTACGTGACAATAATGGTGCTATTGCCCAAGCAAAAGAACCAAGGTCACATCAGTGATCCAAACACATTTTGAGACGTTTTCACCTCATTCGAGAAATCTGTGAAAGGGAGGACGTCAAGATATGCAAAGTACCAACAGATGACAATATTTCGGACCCTCTCACCAAGCCTTTGCCACAAGCTAAACATGATGGTCATGTTAGGTCCATGGGTATAAGATACATGAGTGATTGGGCCTAGTGCAAGTGGGAGGCTGTAGGTGTTAGTGCCCTAGGCCTATAGAGATAGACCTTTATGTAATGTCATTGCTTATTTATATATGAGATTGTTTCTTTTGATTATTATATGTGTTTGCATGTTTACATTAATAATTGTGTCCCTAGTACTTATGAAGCACTAGTATGAAGTCTAATGGATAATCATGTGATGATTATATGCATAGAGATGCACATTAGATTCATGGGTACTTGTTAGTGAACAAGGTCTTGGACTTGACCCATTATGAGATTTATGTCATGGTCATATGTCATAAATAAATCTCATATAGTCATATCATTGATATCCTTTGACACGAGATTATCATCGTCTTCCACTCGATGAATATCATGTTTGATATAGTTTAACGTTGTCTTTAACCGGACAACAATAAGGGCTATCATTGGCATGATATGATTCTTGTTGGGAAGAATGATAAGTCAAGATGGAAACTTGTCCCTCGTAAAGAGAGATGTTTGCTTGGCCACTCGTGAGTAAGATTGATGTAGTGCATAGCCATGCCCGAATGAATTAATATGATTAATGTCATTCGATTAATCAATTTACTTGGTAACGAGAAAGCATTGAACAATATGAGTTGACGTGGACCATGACTCATGTTCAATATAACATCGTGTGACAATGGGATTGTGATATGTTCTATGTAGGAAAAACGAACTTAATATTATATTATTTGGGTAGGCATGATGGCTTGCTAGAGTCCGCTCATGTCTTATGAGGATCGATGTGATCGAACTCATTGCCAACATAATATAGTCCTATGGGGTCACACGCATCGAACGAATTGACAAAATGGAATTATGGAATTATGGTGTGTTGGGCGACCGCCCAATGTGCTATGGGCGACCGCCCATCTTATTTGGAAAACCGGGCATTGGAGTGCGGACACATGGGCGACCGCCCATGTGCCTATGAGCGACCGCCCACGATGGTTTTCGAATAAGGGTTTAAGGCCTGGACACATTGGCGACCGCCCATGTGCCTATCGAGCCGACCGCCCACATGGGTTTTCTGAGGAAGGATTAGGCTGTGGACACATGGGCGACCGCCCGGTCCCTATGGGCGACCGCCCATGTGCCACTGAATGCTTTGAAACCGTTTTTCTCAAGGGTTTTTAATAGGGCACAGTATTTATAAAGTATAAATACTCTCCTTTATCAACCCTAGCAGCCAAGTGACGAATTTTGAGTTTAGAGAAACCCAAAATTGAGAACCCTTTTCAATTGTGAATTGAAATCATCACACCAATTCCATAATACACTTAGATTGAAAGTGTTTCAATCGAAGGATCTAGCAATCCTCCTAGAAAGAGTTCTAGGGTTCGTTCATCGCGTGGATACTCGTGGAGGATCTTCGCTTCTCAAGATCTTTTGTTCGTGATTCAAGGATCGTATATTGAAGACTTGCAAACTCTTCAATCTGGAGTTGGAACACGTATATCAACGACAAAGGCAATCAAGGTTGGTAACCCTAATTCATAATTCTTAATTATTCATCTAGAACGATTCTAGGGCTTTGGGTATTCGAGTTATTTGCAATTTTCCGCTGCGCATGGACCCTCGAAACCCAACAATACTCTCAGGTAAGTTTTTGCTGTTTTATTTCAAAGATTGAACCTAAGAACATTGCTGAAGCATTGTAAGATGCTGACTGGATTCTTGCTATGCAAGATGAGTTGATTCAATTTGAAAAGAATGAGGTTTGGACCCTTGTCCCTAGACCCTCTCATGGAAATGTCATAGGAACCAAATGGATTTTCAAGAACAAAACTGATGAGCAAGGTGTGATCACTAGAAATAAAGCTAGGTTAGTTGCTCAAGGTTATACTCAAATTGAGGGAATTGATTTTGAGGAGACTTTTGCTCCTGTTGCAAGAATTGAGTCCATTAGGCTTCTGTTAGCCATTGCTTGTTATCTCAAGCTTACTCTTCATCAAATGAATGTTAAGAGTGCCTTTCTAAATGGGGTATTGAATGAGGAAGTCTATGTTGAACAACCTAAAGGTTTTGTGGATTCCAAGTATCCTAACCATGTGTATAAGCTGAATAAAGCTCTGTATGGGCTGAAACAAGCTCCTAGAGCTTGGTATGGTAGGTTAACTGACCATTTGCTTCACCTAGGATTCAAGAGAGGAGAGGTTGACAAAACCTTGTTTGTGAGGAAAAATAAAAAGGAGATTCTTGTGGCATAAATCTATGTTGATGATATTGTGTTTGGGTCAAATTCTGATCCTATGCTAGCTGAGTTTGTGGATAGTATGACTTCCACATTTGAGATGAGTATGATAGGTGAGTTGAATTACTTCTTGGGCTTACAGATAAAACAATTCAAGGATGGCATGTTCATCTCTCAGTCCAAATATGCCAAGAATCTTGTGAAAAAGTTTGAGCTTGAACATTCCTCACATCTCAAAACACCAATAGGATCTTCCCAAAAGCTAAGCCATGATTCAGATGGTGAAAGTGTTGACCAAACTTTGTACATAAGCATGATTGGAAGTCTGCTTTATCTCACTGCAAGTAGACCTGACATAATGTATAGTGTGTGTCTCTGTGCAAGATACCAAGCTAACCCAAAGGTGTCCCATATTAAAGCCTTGAAAAGAATCATTAGATATGTGAGTGGGACTGTGAACCTAGGGTTGCACTATTCTAAAGAGACAAACATCAATTTGGTTGGCTATACAGACTCTGATTGGGCTGGAAATAGTGATGATATGAAGAGTACTACAGGTGGATGCTTCCACCTAGGAAATAACCTTGTGTCCTGGTACAGTAGAAAGCAGAATTGTGTGTCTTTATCCACTGCTGAGGCTGAGTATGTATCCCTTGGAAGTTGCTGCACACAACTGCTTTGGATGAATCAAATGCTGAAAGACTATGGATTGAATAGCAAAATTTTGACTGCTTTTTGTGATAACAAAAGTGCCTTGGACATATCTAAAAATCCTGTCCAACATTTCAGAACAAAACATTGATATTAGACATCATTTCATTAGGAATCTTGTAGAACAAAAAACTGTGTGTCTGAAATTTGTTGGGACTGAAAATTAATTGGCTGATATATTTACAAAGGCATTAGATTTGGAGAGATTTTCCTCCTGGAGGAAGTCTCTTGGTTTGTGTGTTATCTAAGGTTGTGAGCACAAATGTGTCTCACATCCTCTAACTGATCTGTATATTAGATTAACTGAATATATATATATATATATATATATATATATATATATATATATATATATATATATATATATATATATATATATATATATATATATATATATATATATCATGCATTAGCACGAAATATCTCAGTGTGGTCACTTGTGAATTTTCATCTTTGACATTGTTCTGGTCACTTAATTGTGAGCACTTCCTGTTCTTGTCATCTTTTGATGACTTGATATAATCTTCCTAGATATCTCACAGTGGGTGCTTTAAAAAATAGTGAGAAACAGCTGCTTCACCCTTAGTATGAAGCCATACCATTGTGATCAAGTGATTCTCATAAGAAATCTTGAAATCAAACTTGACAAGATCATTGTTAAAAAGGGCTATCTTTGGGATCAAAGAAAAGTGAAAGCTACTCACAATGCAAATATCCACAATAAAAAATGGGTGGATGAGAGGCTGTGCAGATTGGATTATTGATCATTGACTTTTTGTGATCTAAACGTGTCCTCAAATGTGACTCACATCCTATGCCACATCTGTGAGCTGAGATTTTTCCTTCACCTGTGTGTTTGCATCATGCTAGGCATACTGCATTTTTTAGGTCACATAGGATGCTTTGTAAATATGCTAGTTAATTTATTTTCATTCTTAATTTATTCTTTGATTTAACATGTTTTTGATTTCCAATATCTCCCATGAAAGAAAAAGGTGTGTATCAATCCGTATTTAAAAAGGAAGGACAATTTTAAAGGGAGTCTGTTGAAAAAGATATGGCTGAAGTGATTTTTTGTTACCATAAAACGTTGGAAAAAATTTGATTTATTCTAATCCCTATTTTTTTCGTGATTTCGTGTGTGGTAATATCAAAGGGTTATAACCGTTGGAGGATCTTTGTGAAATTTTGGCTATGTGAGACCTTTTTGGAAAAGGATTCCTTAATTCAGTTGGAAAGGGGGAGTTGTATGTTTAATTGTGTGCCTCATCTGTCACATCTCTTTAATCCTTCATTGTGCTTCTTTCCCCTCTGCCCCAATTTTTATCTCACACACACACACACCATATATTTCTCTCCCTCTGTCTGTCTAACCAATCTGCAGAATCAATGGATCTGAAGCTGTGGATGTGGGTCAGGATGTGGCCACATCTTGTCACACTTCTGCAATTTCTTTTGTTGATCAAATGGAAACCCTAGATGCAGAGATTGCTGCAACTGATTGTCTTCCAGACACATGCCAAGAACCTTAAGGTTTTCAAGGTGGATCTCCAGAAATGGGTGACTTCACTTTCTAGTCAAAAAGGGGGAGAAGAAGAAAAGGAATGAGAATGATACTGATGTTATCTTTGCTGTTGCTGCTGATGTTTCAGTTGGGATGCTTAAACTCAGGGGGAGTTTTACTGTCTGTTCTTCTTGTGAATGAAACATCAACAGGTTTGCTTTTAATATTAGTTGCTTTTGATATTAGTTGTTTTTTATTAGTTTGCTTTTAATATTCGTTTTAGTTATTTTGTTAGTTTTAGTCTTGATCTGTAATTCCTAAATACTTTGTTGAATGGCTGCTTTAGTTTACATTTGTTGAACTGCAATTTTTAGTTCTAACTTGTTCTATGCAGTTTTTATGTGGATGTGTTGACACATTTGCACACACATCCATTCAGGGGGAGTTTTCGAATCTGAAAATGTTGGTCATAATAATCAAATCATAAATCTTTAGTTTTGATCAGAAAGTCTAAAATAGGGAGAGATTGAAAGAGTGAGATTTTAGGAAACAATTGGTTTCCTATTTCGAAACAAAGTCATATACTTGGTAAGTTGATTTTGGGACTTTCATGGAAAGATTTATATTGTCCTATTGTGAAAAGGATTTTGGTTTAGGAAATAAGTTGTTTCCTATTTCGAATCAAAGAGGTATTTTTGGTAAGTTGATTTTATAATTTCATGAAAGATTTATTATGTCCTACTTTGACAAGGACTTTATAAATAAAAAAAATATCTTTTATTTATGTACATAGTTTATATTAGGACTAACCTACTAACAATCTATTTCTTTGTGAGTGTGATTTATGTTTCCTTGTAGGATTTGAGATCTCACAAAGGAATGATGATGATTGCGTGAAGATCTTCTCCATGGTGTATATAAATACAAGGATATCAGCACAAGAGAAGACACGGCTTGAAGAGAGAAAAATACTTTGTTTTCACGGTTTTCAATATTGAGTGTTTAGGTTGTGAGTAAAGGTTGTGACATACATCCGAATTCACATCTAGGTTTTTGTCAAGTTCTTTGTTTTACTTCTGATTAGAATAGAGTCTACTTGGGAAAGGGAGTCTGTTTTTATCGTGGAAGGTGATTAGAACTTGTTTCGTATTTTCGTCTTTTAGTTTTCACTTATTCATATTTTTGTAAGCAACACAATTTTTAATAGTGAAAAGTTTTGGTCAACCTCTCCTCTCTTGAATCCTAGGTGAAGCAAATGGTCAGTTAACCTACCATACCAAGCTCTAGGAGCTTGTTTCAGCCTATATAGAGCTTTCTTCAGCTTATGTACATAGTTTATATTAGGACTAATCTACTAACAAACAATTTCTTTGTGAGTGTGATTTATGTTTCCTTGAAGGATTTGAGATCTCACAAATGAATGATGTTGATTGCGTGAAGATCTTCTCCATGGTGTATATAAATACAAGGACATCAGCACAAGAGAAGACACGGCTTGAAGAGAGAAAAATACTTTGTTTTCACGGTTTTCAATATTGAGTGTTTAGGTTGTGAATAAAGGTTGTGACATACATCCGAACTAACATCTAGATTTTTATCAAATTCTTTGTTTTACTTCTGATTAGAATAGAGTCTACTTGGGAAAGGGAGTATGTTCTTATCGTAGAAGGTAATTAAAACTTGTTTCTTATTTTCGTCTTTTAGTTTTCACTTATTCATATTTTTGTAAGCAACACAATTTTTAATAGTGAAAAGTTTTTGGGCGTAAGCCTAGTTTGCTGATCTCAAGATCAGTAAGCGTACATAACTCTTGTGTTATTGTTTTATTATGTTTTTATTCCACTGCATTATCTGTGGATGTGTGGACAGTTGTGAGACACATCTGTACTCACATCTATAAACTGTTGAGTGTTTGAAGCTTTCTAGCTACACGAAACTTTCAGATTATAATGAGATAATTATTTCTATTTAATAATAGTTATATAAATGCCAAAATCTTTAAAAAAAATCGCATTTTTTTAAATCTAAAAAAAAACGGGTTTTGTTTCCTCCGCTAAATTCGACGATGACGGTGTGAAGGTAAAAAAGTGTTAATGCAAGTGTAAAAAAATGTCAGTGTAAAGAGTGTCAATTCATGTATTATTAAGTGTCAGTGTAAAAAAGTGTCAGTGCTAGTGTAAAAAAAATATCAGTATAAATAGTGTCATTGCATGTATTATTAAGTGTTAGTGTTAAAAAATATCAATAGTGTAAAAAAGTGTTAATGTAAAAAAATTGTCAGTATAAAAGAGTGTCTGTAAATATATTATTAAGTGTCAGTATAAAAGAATGTATTATTATTAAGTGTTAGTATAAAAAAAATTCCAATTTAGGGTAAAAAAGTGTCCATATAATGTAAAAAAAAAAATGTAGGTGAAAAAGATTGTCATTGCATTGCATTGGAAGTAGTAAAAATGATTTTTTCTTGAATTTAGAAAAAAAAATATAAGACCAACTGTACACTAGAATAAGATGTTTTATAAGTCTTTTGATTTAGGCTTCATTTGTTTGTTTGTGGAAAATATTTTCAGAAAAACGTTTTTCGCATTTTTCGGTGTTTGATAAGCATCGAAAAATGTAGAAAATATTTTTCGAAAAATATTTTCCCGACTTATCTAAATAAAATAACTTACAGATTTTTTTAAATAAAACATTTTCCGAAAAGTGGTAATAGCCACACACACAAAGCTAATTTTTCATACACCCCCACGTTACCCACCCCACATCAACCACCCATACCCCGTCCCCTCATAAAAAAAATTATATTAAAATTAAATTTTACAATTCTCCCCCCCCCCTCACCCCCACCACCACCACCAACCCCCCCTCCCATCGGGTAAAAAAATAATTATTTTAAATTTATTTTTAACAACTTCCCACCCCACCTCACTCACCACCCCCCGTCGAGTAAAAAAAAAATTATTTTAAATTTATTTTTAACAACTCCCCACTCCCACCATCACCACCCTTCAAGGTAATTTTTTTAATTTAAAATTATATTTTAACAACTACATCACTTACAAGCAGTTTTTTTTTATTTATATTAAAATTAATTTTTAATAACCCTCGCCACCCCCACCAACCCAACCACCAACCCCTTTCCACGATCAAATTTTTTTTGTTAATAATTAAATTAATTTATTTTTTTAACAATTCTACCACCAAACCCCATTCCCCTACTATCGGCCACCCACCCTACCCTACCCCACCCCTACCCTATCACCACCCTAGCCTACCATCATCTTACCATTTATATTTCCCCCACACCATATTCTACCCCTACCCTACCCTACCCCACCCCACACCCACCCACCTCACCCCTATTAATCTCCACCTCCTACCCTAACCCCCCCACCTCCATCATACAACCCCATCCTATCTCTTTCAATTTATCTAAAATTGTGTTTTTATCAAAAAATATTTTTATTAACATGAAAATATTTTTCGTAAAATATTTTTCTTATGTTTATCAATTAGGCGAAAACATATTTATATCATTTTTCGAAAAACATTTTCATTTTTTTGAAAAACATTTTAAAGGAAATTATTTTCCATATTTGTTTTAATCGAAAAAAACGGATGAGAATTGTTATATAAACCCGTAAAATTGTTGAGTAAACCCGTAAGTTGGAATTTTCAAAAATGCCATCGAGTGAAATGACAAAAATATCCCTAAATCTATCCCCTCATTCACTAATGTTAAATAAACCCATAAAATTGTTGAGTAAACTCGTATACCATTTTCACCAACTTGCCCTCCCTCCCTCATCAATTTTCACCACCTTCCCCTCCCTCCCTCATCAATTTTCACCACATTTTTACTTAATCACTCTTCTTTATTTTTTACTCCAAAAAAAATTACCTCCTCCCTTTCCCTCCTCCCTTTCCTTCCTCTTCCTCTCCCAAAAAAAAATTTCATACACATTGTTTCAAGATAAGATTCAGCAGGCTCATTATGGATGCTCTACCATCGAATGTTAATGTAAGTTTTTTAACCATTTACATTTGTTAAAAATGTCATTTCTGTTTCGTAGCTCCAATTCGGCCAGTAGTGACCGAAAATCTGTTCAGGTTCGGCCACCCCCGGCCGAAATTTCAAAAATTTTCGGCTCTGGTTTGCCGAATCTGGGCTGTTTTTCGGCCACCCCCGGCCGAAAATTTGAAATATGTCGGCCACACCCAGCCGAACCGTCGAAGAAAATTCGGCCACCACTGGCCGAACCTTTGTTTTTCTGCTTACACCTCCCTTATTGTTTTATTTAATTGTTTCAGTATCCCCTGGGTGACAACAACTATGTCTCGGTTGATTTTGAAAGCGTTTTGCGAGACTACACTCCAGAATTCACAATGCCTTTGTTTTTTCGAGACAAAAAAATAATGTTTGAATGGGTGCGTAAAAAGGAGAAAGAGCATGGATTTGTCATCGTAGTCGGTCGGTCGGATAACGGGAGCCGTAATTCCGCTCCTCGAATGACGCTTGTTTGTGATCGCTGGGGGACATACAAGGAAAAACCAATCTCTCTGTCCTCTCAAGAATCTCTCAACCTTGAACAGTTGGGGAAAAAAAGAAAAATAGAGAGAGCGGAACAAAAAAATGTGGTTGTAAGTTTCAGTTGAACGCCAGACAAGTCACGGTTGATGGTGAATGACAATTAAAAGTGGTTTGTGGCTTTCACAATCATCCGATTTGCGAATCCATGTTGGGTCACTCTTATGCCGGTAGATTACTGAAATCAGAGGAGGAGTACGTGATAGAATTGTCACATGCAAATAGCCGGCCGAAGGATATTTTACATGGATTAAAAGAGAAATTTCCGGAAAACAAGTCCATAATACGGACTATTTATAATGCGCGAGTGAAGAACAGGGCAACTGAGCGTACGGGTCGTTCTCAAATCCAACAGCTCATGTTTAAATTGACCGATCATGCTTATCACTTCGAATATCGGCAATGCGAGAATACTGAAATGTAATTAAGGAGATATTCTTTGCTCATCCGAAAAGCATTGAATTGATGAATGCATTTTCATACATCTTGTTCATGGATTGCACTTACAAGACAAATAGGTACAACTTACCTTTGCTTGAGATTGTGGGCGTGACTTCAACCAAAATGACCTTCTTAATTGCTGTTGTATACCTAGAGGCT
This sequence comes from Adenophora triphylla var. japonica, assembly GCA_022495995.1. Lineage (NCBI taxonomy): Eukaryota > Viridiplantae > Streptophyta > Magnoliopsida > Asterales > Campanulaceae > Adenophora > Adenophora triphylla. Next base: position 432,541 of record JAFEMH010000528.1, read on the forward strand.
GAGAAAGAAGGAAACTACACGTGGGCATGCGAAGTGTTGAAATCTTTGATGGATCAATCATGTCTTCCTAATGTTATCGTGATCGATAGGGAGCTTGCCTTGATGAATGCAATTCGTGAGACGTTCCCAACGACAACTCATTTGCTCTGTCGATGGCATATCAACAGGAATATTCTAGCAAAATGCAAGAAAATGTTTGATATGCAAGAGATTTGGGAGGCGTTCATTCTTCATTGGAATGTAATGGTCAAAGCTGATACGGAGGCATCGTTTGATGACTATTTACGGCGATTATCAGAAGATTTCAGTCAATATCCCGATGCGGTCAATTATGTCCTGAACCAGTGGATTGTGCCTTACAAAGAAAGATTTGTCTCGTGTTGGACAAATCATGTTATGCACTTTGACAACTTGACTACAAACAGGTATATCGGGGGAACTTTATGTTTCTGTCATATGTTTTGATGTTTTGTTAATTATATGCTAATAAATTGCGTAACCTATGTTAGGGTGGAGAGTCAACATGCCTTATTGAAGAAACAACTTGGATCGAGCCAGGGAGAATTTGAGACATGTTGGAAACAAATTCATAAACTCATCGAATGCTCCCATATTGCAATCATTGCCTCATTTGAGATAAGCAGGACTGTGGTTCAACACAAATTCAAGTCATCGCTATGGAGTGAGGTTAGAGGCATGGTGTCTATAAATGCATTGAATTTGATTTTCAACTCACTGGATTCTCTATATGATGGTAGCCGAGATCCATTGTTGTGTGGGTGTGCGGTGAGATCGGCATGCGGGCTCCCTTGTCCACATGAGCTTGCACAGTTCATGCAATTCAACTCGCCCATCCCACTTGACAAAGTTCATGCATTTTGGCGTAAGCTAGATACCCTACCGATCATGAGTTACGATGATGATATATAAGAAAGAACAAATCCATCAATTCCAAATCAATTCCATTGAGCATGGTTCGGCCAGGTGTGGCCGAAATTTTGGCAATGGCTCGGTTGGACATGGCCGAAAAATTGAGCAGGTTCGGCCGGGGGTGGCCGAAATTTTGAGTTTTTTCGGTAGGGTGTGGCCGAATTTGTGTAATAAATCGGCCAGTAGTGGCCGAACCCTTTCAAAACCCAGGTTTTCGAAATTTTTCAAAATCACAATCTCAATCTCTCAAAATGAAGCAAAAATAAAGTAATTTTAGATTGAAGAAAGAATAATTACCTGATTTTCCTAGGTTTGACATCTTGAATCTTGAATTGGGATTGAGAATTGCTTGTTCTTCTTCTTCTTCTACCTAGGTTTTGCTTCATCTTCTTCTTTCTTCTCTCTCTCTCTCTCTCAGCGTTCTCCTCTCTTCTCTTCTGCGCAGCGTCTCTCTCTTCTCTCTCTAATTTCAAACGTCTCTCTTTCTCTCTCTAAGGTTTGGTTTGGTTGTGGGTGAGGATGAGTGAGAGGGAGGGAGGGAGTAAATGAGAGTTAATTGGGTGGGTGTGGGTGGGTGTGGGTGTGGGTGTGGGTGTGAGAGGGGTATAAAGGAAAAAGTGGGGGGTTTGCTTTAATTTTTTGGGGTGTTTTTAATGTTACGGGTTTATTCAACAATTTTACGGGTTTATATAACAACTCTCAAAACGGATCTTTAGCTCCTCTTATTTCCAAAGTTTTCTTGACGTCTGTGTTGATTTGATACTTCAAAATAACCGGAAATGCAAAAAAGCCCTCCACGGCGCCGACGATTGGTAGCAATTAGCAGCTAAGGCGGCATTGCTTCTGAGTCTCCTTCAATTTCTCAGGCTGCATATGTTCCCGGCGCCTTTTTCTCAAACACCCACAATTTCCCCCAAATTACTTTAATCATCCTCTCTTATTTTACTTTGAGCAGATATTAATTCGAGTGAAGATTTAAGGTATGAGAATTCTCTATATATACAAACCAAAATATCTGTGTATATAATTGTATCTACTATCATTCATCTGCCCGTGTGATTCTTCGTATTTTTTCTTCAAATTATTCGGGAATTTATAATTGAACCTTATTGATATTGGAAAAAACAATGTCAGTCTAAAGTTTCTTGAATATTGACTGTGATGCTCAGACTGTTTGGTTTCCGTCACTACCCGAAAGAGTCCGAGCATTATATATATTGGATAAGAAACATATTGAAATTTATGACTAGAAAATCTTAAATATTGGATAAGAAAACATAGAACCAGTATCAGGTGATTGTGGAAGAAGTTGTGATGGTAATGAAATTTGTGATTGGAATTATAATTGGATAAGAAAACAGAGAGCCAATACATGGTTGCTGTGGTAATCCGATGACCTGAAGCTCTCAGCTTTCGGCTCTCCGTTACTAGTCTTTCTTCTAAAATTATTATTAGACTTTGGGGCCAACTGCAAGTTCTGGTTATTAATGTTTTCATGATGGCTTTATAATAGTTGTTATGGCAACCCGATGACCTGCAACTCTCCAATGAACAAAACAATCTGATGATAAGAGGGTGGAGTGCTATTGTAGTATAGACATTGCTTTCAAGTTTATTTACCAAAAAAGAAGAGAGGGTCTCTTTCTAGTTTCGCCTATCCACGCATTCATATTTATGGTGGAATGTTGAGGATAGAAGAAATTTCAGCATGCTATAAATAGTAAAGAATGTATGGGGGTAATTTTCTGGATTCCACTATAATACTAATCCCACGTAGTCCTATGTGTAGGCATTTGATTTGCGTGGACTGGACATCATTTCTGCTTTAGCAAAAGACTGAGAAACAACATGGGGATGGAAAGCATTCAACGGCTGACATACCGTCTCTTCTCGCCGGCCCCACTCTCCAGAAACTCCATCACCCGCCTTGGAAAAATTAGTCAACTTCGTAGGACCTCAATTGTTGGAAAAAGTAGTCAACTCCGTAGGACCTCAATTATCCAATTTCACAAACCCATTCTTGAACCCGGAATCCCTTCTACCCCCATCATCAGTGTAAACTTCACAACTACTAGATTTCACAGCTCTTCGGCAACTGCACAGGCAGGTTGGTTTCCTGGTTTCGGAGCAAAAAAGGATCTGCCTGACATTGTTAAAGCCGGCGACCCGGTTCTTCACGAACCGGCGCAAGATGTTTCACCTGAAGAAATTGGGTCAGAAAAGATCCAGAAGATTATTGATGAGATGGTGAAGGTCATGAGGAAAGCACCTGGTGTTGGTCTTGCGGCCCCACAAATTGGTGTTCCATTGAAGGTTAATTTTCATTGCTTTTTACTCCTCTTTGTCCTAATTGAATATCTAATTTTGACCTTAAGAGACATTCTAAAAAAAGAACTTTGGACACTCTTTATAGCAAATGTCATAAATACCCTTGTTAACATTGTTATTCACCTTGTAAACTTGTGGTATTGCAAGTAAACATTGAGTGATATTTCTTGACAAAGTATGTTTAAAAAATGGAGCTTTCATATATGGGTTTCAAATAGATATTCATTTTGGGAGGGAGTTTTAAATTTTAATACTGTAAAAGATACTATTTGCCATAGTGCGATGTTTTCAAGCCCTAAATTTAGGAAATGCTCACACTGTATTTACTAGGAGTCCTTAGAATTACATGAGCACTCATTAGCAAGAAAATGGAAGAGTTGGGTATAAAATTTTGATTTTAATTGCAAGATTTGGCCATTCAATTTTGTAACAGATTATTGTATTGGAAGACACAAGAGAATATATAAGTTATGCACCAAAGGAAGAGATTAAAGCGCAGGACCGGCGCCCATTTGATCTTTTAGTAAGTGTGCATCTAATTGAATTTATGTAGTTAGTGAATGTTTTCTCCATGCTATAGTGAATTTATACCCTCTGGATGTAGGTAATTGTGAACCCGAGGCTTAAGAAGATGAGCGATAAATCTGCATTCTTTTTTGAAGGTTGCTTGAGGTGAGTACTCCTGATGGAGTATTAAATGTCTTGGTATATGACAGCTCCCTGATTCGATTCTTAAATGTCGATATTTATATGATGTCACAATGTGATCATTTAAAATTATGTTTAGGTGATTTGGAGTGTTCAGGATTTCTGGTTGATGGAACTGAGACATAAATACAAAATACTTGTTCAATATATTTATAATGTTCTTCAACATCTTTGTCTCTTGGTTATATGGGGATCAATGTTTGATGAGTTTTGTCATGTCATATGGTTGATCAAGGTTGGTTGAAATGGTTTTGTTTTCGAAACTATAATAGTCTGTCAATTAGGTTTAGGACATTAAGAAGAGGATTTTTTTAGATTTTTTTTTCTTTGGGGGGGGGGGGTGAAAAACAACAAGGTAAGTCCTCCGCGAGAAGCTAAGACGGGATATCTTTATTTCAAATAATTTTAAGTCTCACCTCTTAATGTGAAAGGAGGATGAGCTTCTTTTAAAGGTGCACCGTGCATGAGTACGTTTTTGTTATGCTTCAGTAACTCTATAGAAGCATGGGGGCACGGACAATTTGTGAGCTCCATACATTACCACTTGAAATACGTCACTTTATTTAGATAACCTATCATTTTTAGATGTATTTTGCCATGTTTGTTAGACAATGGATGTCTTACACACACAAAATGTGCTTCTTGCTTTTGTTGTATGCTGGTTGTTCTCTATTCTGACTTCGGTTAAAAAAATACTATGCTTTTTCTCTTTGCAAATTCCCGGTTTGTTGTTTGACGGAGATGGGAGTTAAAAGTACACCAGCGTCTAATGTTGGAACAATGGCAAGTTTATCTGCTCCTTGAACTGTTGACTTACATGAAAAAAGAGCAATGCTAGGGGCACAAAAGAAGCTTACAAAATCTTGGGCATAAACTATATTGACAATGATTGATTGGATATTTAATCAGTGGATAGTGGGGCCTACAAACACAACATCCAATCAATTATTGTCAACTTAGTTGTGCCAAAAAAATTGTGAGCTTTTTTATTACTGTAGTATTACTCAAAGAATTATAACAACTGGTACCTTTTTCTTTTATGGGATTTATTTTACAGTGTTGATGGATTTAGAGCAATGGTCGAACGATTCCTAGATGTGGAGGTAACAGGCTTGGATCGAAATGGCCAGCCTATCAATGTTAACGCTTCAGGCTGGCAAGCACGCATTTTACAGCATGAATGTGATCATTTGGAGGGAACACTTTACGTTGACAAGATGGTCCCCAGAACATTCAGAACTGTAGAGAACTTGGACTTGCCTCTTGGCAACTTGTGCCCTAAGCAGGGTGTTCGTGTTGGCTAGCTGTTCGTATGTTCATGTCAGTATACATTCTTGTCAGGGAATATTTATGTGGAATCAAATTGAATATTGTTTCACATAATCTACATTAATTAACTACATAATCAAATTTATTGAATTTCTTCAATTTCAGTTGTTTTTGACAATTTTCTTTGATTTACAGCTTTGACAAACTTTTATCTGGAATTCTTTTTATGTATTTCCATTTGATTTGGTTGGAAACAATGGATCATATATGTGTGCTAATGTTTGGTTGCAACTGGTGACCGAAATGGAGACCGCAAAGGTAAAATTTTGACAGGGCAAAAATCTCAAAAAAAAAAAAAAAAAAAAAAAAACGCGTTTTTTTGTGAAATTAACAAAAAAACGTGTTTTTCTATTCGCGGTTCAGTAGAGCGCGGTTCACACACATTTTCCGGTTCATCTGTAAACCGTGTTTTCTTTCCTACAACTCATTTCTACCAAGTTCATTAGTCATTTTGAATCAATTGTTGCCGGGAAATTGATATCTCCGACTTGTTCTTCGGTGATTTTGCGTCCATAGATTCATCTTCTCCAACCTGTTCTTCGTCGTTTCTGTCTAGTATTTCGAAGTCATGAGCAAATCAACCAGAGAAATCAGGAACAAGTTCCTGAACGAAGGTATGATTTGAACTTTGATTCCGTTATTCCGAACTTGATTTTGTACTTTGATTTAACATGATTGTGTTATTCCGAACTTCAAATTGCAATCTATGTTAGAAAATCTAGTTTTCTATTTGAAAATTTCGTAATGAGTGTTAGAAATTTAGGTCTTTTTGAACTACATTGTTTCATTTCATCATTTTGACGCTCACATTTAACCATATATTTACTCTCTAAATGTACTGGCATGAATGAAACAATGATATTGGCATATTTAGATGCATGTATCGGTACTCTTAATATATTCAATGTATTGGTATAGATGAACAATACATAAACATGTGTGCTAGCATTATGAAACTTTGGTATTGGCACCTTCGAAACTGTGGTGCTGGCACAATTGAAACTGTGCTGGCACTTTAAAACTTTGCTGCTGGCATTTTGAAACTATGGTGCTGGCACTATGATATTACTTTGGTATTTGATGAACTTTTCCTCACACACATTTTCATCTAATGTCACACCTATTCCACCTATTGATGATAATATAGACCGGCTAGGTGTGGAATTGTGTGAGTTTGATGTTATTATGTGTGAATGATATTTAGGCTCATACACATGACTTTGAAACTATGGTGCTAGCAGTATTAAACACACGTGTTGGCACTTTTAAACACTGATGCTAGCAGTATAAATTGCACTTTTCACAATTATTTGTATGCACTATGTAATGTTTTTTTTCTATGTTTTTTAGTTCCAGCAAAATTCTCAAAGCGTAAACGAGATAGGGATGATGATGATTTTGATAATATTAGTAAGAAACCAACAATGGTGATAAATTTGAACACTCTTTTACTTCTAAAAGACTCGTTGAGCTCAGTTTAAGTCTAGATCATAAGAGAAATGTTAGGGCAATTGGTTTTGATTCCTTATTGGATCTTGAGATTAAGGTATTGCCGCTTAGGCTTGTGTAGTTTCTTGTTGAAAGATTTGAACCGATAACAAGGATACAAAAAATTGATTCGTCGAAAGAATATGTTATTACAACGTCAGATGTGTTTGATATATTTTGTCTACCTAGGAATGTTGCAAATGAAACGATAAATCAATCATCTAGTCAAAATATGGAACTGAGAAGGCGGTATCATGAAGAATTTTGACAAACTAAAGATGGTCTTCCTGCGTATAAACTTGTGGAACGCATTTATGAGTTACGTGAAGGTGAGGAAGAATTTAAACGCTTGTTTGTTCTATTTGTTTGTGAATTTTTTCTTGCTCCATTAGTTACAAAAATTATTGATGTGACTTTGTTAAGCCTAGTAGAAGATGTGTCATATATAAAAAAGTTTGATTGGTGTAAATATGTGTTGGATAAACTATGTGAGGGTGTTGGGAGGTTTAAGCTACCTGGTAAGAAATTAAAGAACCGTAGTGGATGTGTAATGCTCCCGGTGATTGTTTACCTTCACAGATTTTCATTTCGAGGGATAAAAGAATCAACTGTTCGCCTTTGATTCAACATTGGAATGCGAAAAATGTTGCATTGATGATTGATTCTGAAGCTAAAGTTGGGTGGGGACAGATAATTTTTGCAGAAAATGATGTCTATCATATAAGTACACTTGAAGATGATTTTGTTGATGAGGATCGATGTTGAGTTTTTTGAAGAATATGTTCCATTGAGGATTGAAAGTGCTGCAAAGGAGATCAATTCAGAATCAAATGATGTAAGTACTGGCACTATGAAATGCTTACACTGGCATTATGAAACACTTAAATTGGGACTGTGATAGACCTGTACTGGCACTATTAAACACATACACTGGCACCATAATTTGTCGGTGCACTGGCACAATTGCAAACTCATTCTTACTATGTTATTAGTATTTTCTTTGATGTAGACGGCTAAAGAATCATGGATTATATTTAGTAATGACCTTGATAATGCAGTTCAGGTACATATAAAAATATTTAAACTTATCAAGAAGGATAAGAAAAATAATGCAGAAGATGACCAGGAGAAAGAGAAAGAGGAGGAGGAAGATATTTTTAATGATGAAGATTTTTTTGAGGTTGATAAAATTATTTCAGAATTTTTTAAAACAAAGGATAATATGGGAAAAAAAGGTTCAACTCCGTCATTTGACCTTTTATCTCAGCATTCGGTTGGAGAGAAAAAAAGAGAAGATATTGGACAATAACAAGAAGTAGTTCACGAGAATTTGTGTCCTATAGATCAAAAAGAAAAAAATGAACAAGAGAAAAGGAAGAAGAACAAGAAAAAGATGAAGAAGATGATGGGGATCAAATTCGGAAAGAAATTGGAGATTTGGTTAATAATATAAATGAGAGTTGTGTTGGGAGATTTTTTGAGATGTTTGATATAGGGTGCTCGTTGATTTGTGGAGGGGCTAACGAGAAAGTTGTATATTGTTCATAGTTTATGATTAGCTACCCTGATGTGTTTCGATCAATGTTGAAGATGAGGAAGGAAGTTGTTGACCTATGCATGTCTTCATACTTTTCAAAAAAAATCTCAAGAGGTAAACTTTATTTATTTAACATTGACACTTATTAACACAAACAATGACACTTATTAACACAAACACCGGCAATCAAATTGTAAATGATGTACATAAACACAAACACTAGCACCTTATAAATGTATATAATGGCCATTCCAAACACTGGCCCTTAATAAATGCATACACTGGTATTTAAAATCATTTACTAATTTTCTTTTTAATTTCTTTTATAGCGAGTGTCATCCTATATATACAATGGTCCACAGCTTGGTACTTGAATATATACAATGTGTTATATGGCGGCTTATGTACAACGTACAAAGCAGAATCATCAAGAAGTTATGCAAAAATTTGGTGAAGAAATTACAAAAGCTTTAATACATTGGGTTGAGTTTATGTCAATTTTGAACTTCTTGATTTGAATGAAGTTAAATTGGTATGCACTGACATTTTTTAATGGCACATACCAAATCACAAGCACTAGCACTATGTAACTCCAACTGGTATAAAAAATCACATGCACTGGTACATCAAAAGACAAGCACCAGTACTATGAAACATATGCACTGGGAAACACATGCACTGGTACAGCAAAAGACAAGCACTAACACTATGAAACACTTGCACTGACATTATCTAATTACTAGTTTTTCTTGCCCTTATGCACTAGTAACAACAGAAGTGGCCAGTACACATTTTATATTGTCAATATTGAGACACAAACATTTCAGTATCTTGACAACTTACCAATGAATGATTGGACGAGAGAGAACATGTCAAAACTTGCCTATAGCATGGTAATATTTTTGTTATTGAGTTGTTGTTTTTTTTTTTTTTTTTTTTTTATGGTTAGTAAATATCTTCTTAATTTTGTTGAATTTTTTTATATTTGTAGCAAGCACAATTTAGACACTTCTTGAAATTAATAAAGCATCCAAGTGTTGCAAATGTGTCGAAGTTCAAGTTTGAGTACATCCCGCATGAATGGGTTTTAGAGGAAAATAATGGTAACTCAGACTGCGCATTATACTTAATGGTTGAAATGAGACAATTTAATGAAGCAGTTTACTCATGTCCTGAGTTGTGTGATCACTCATCAATACTACATATTAGGGCTGAAATTCTGACATCTTTAGTTCTCTGTGATATTACCTGCGCAAGACAAAGTTTATTGCTTCAATTAAATTTATTTTCTAGTGATAAAAAAGCAATTTTGAAGAAGAAATAAGGAGAAGAGAAGAAAGAAGAAGAAAGTAGAAGAGATAAAGAAGCAAGAAGAAGCAAAAAAAAGTTGGAAATAAATATTTTACTAGAAAATCTAAAAACAATTATTTTTGTTTGTAGTTATTTTTGTATTTTAGTTTATGAATTAGTGTTGTGTTTTGCATTTTTATTGATGTATAAAAGAAGCAAAAAAAAAGTGAATTTCATGTTCTGTTAGTGTATTCTTGGCATGAATACCTGAAATAATTATCTACCGGCACTTCAGAATTGAGGTGCTGACACATTCATTAATATACATTGGCACCATATAAGCACAAGCAATGACATTGTGAAACAAACACATGCCTTGGCACAACAGAAATGAGGTGCTGACACATTATATCAAAGTCCTGGCACATTAAAAACACATGCAAAGGCAATGAGTAACAAAGACAAGCACTGACACAAATAAATACAAGCATTGGCACATTGATTAATATACACTCGCACCTTATATGAACAAGCAATGTCAATGAGAAACAAATACATGCACTGACACAACAGAAATGAGGTGTTGGCACCTTGAAACTATGGTGCTGACACCATGAAATATTTGCACTGGCAAAATGATTACTCTTATACAAAAATTAACATTGGTACGTTCAATAACAAACACCGACACATTCATCGAATAATACTGACACATTACTAAAAAACACTGGCACAATAAAAGAAGAAGATAATGTGCTAGCACTTAGAAATACAAACACTGGTACTACAAAAACAATGCACTGGCATTATATAAAACTACCACTGGCATTACACATATACTTGAACTTCTAAAATCAAAAACCACTAAAAAATAAACTACATTATTCATATTTGAACTACCATTAGTTACACTCTTAAAACACCATAAATTTGGTGTTAAATATATCAAATCAAGTGTTCATTCGAAGTCTTCGAACCATACTCAAGTAATTGGTTTTTTTTGTTCAAACATTGTTTTAGGTTTTCTTTTTCTACCTATTGTATTTGGTACAAACAAGATTCGTCACTGTAGGTGCACTGAATGTTCTGTTTGTAGAAGCACTATTATTTTCACTTGTTGTTGGTTCAACATCTTCTACGTTTCCGGAGAGTAATTCTTGTATTAATAGTGTATCTCTATTGAACCCATCTTCTAGAATTCTTCTTGCATTATTGTTTTCATGGCATGTCATCATTAAGTCGAAGTACTTTCTTTTATTATTTCCAAGGAATTGAATTATTTTGCTCGGTTGGAGTAGTATATATTCCTTGGTATGTTTTTATCCATTACACTTGATTTGACAATCTTTGTCCACTTTTTTTAATGTATTCTTCCGATATCCAATCGATATTTGTCAAGTTAAGAACCTTAACGCAATGAAAGCAGAACCAACCAACCTCATTGAAATGATTGCATGTACGTTTGACAGTTATTGCTTCATTACTTCGCGTAAAGGGCACCCTTTCAAACTTTTCTGGATGGTTCTCATGAGTAACATCAAACAACTTGTTGTTTCATCAATGCAAAAACCAACACTATACTTTACAGCAAAAGCAGCCTTGACCTCAGTATAAAAAATCTGAATATTTTTGCCGTGTAAACCTCCCTTGCATGTCTTATTAAACCACCATACATAAATGTGCGAGGCTTTGAGTTTATTGAATCATTGCTCTGTACTTCTTCAACGTTTTACTGTATCATTAAATATATCAAAGAATTGTGTTAGGGATGTGCTTCTATTTACTTTGAAACATATGACATGATTTGTGCTCCCACTACTTTGTGAAGATAATATGCTAGCTGAGAAGAAATTTTTACTCAAGATGTACACCATTTCTCTCTTAGGCTATATAAACGATTGAACCATTTGTCCTCATGAAGGTTATATTATTCTATCATTGAATGCTAACAATTTTTAAACTCCTTCTGATCACTACATTCTCTCAAGTAATTGTTGAATTCCTTTTTAAATTCTTCATGTGTCTTTATTTGTCTAAAGTATGCTATGGCATTTTGTTGAATGTGTCACAAGCATAACCTATGTCTTTTTTTTACTTCAAAAACCTGTCAATATATGATGATATAGTCAAGGACTGACACAAATAAAGATAAGCACCGACACTTATAAAGACAAACACTGGCATTTAGAAATACAAGTACTAACATCTATAACTCATAAAGATTAACATTGGCATTTAGAAATACAAGCATTGGCACATTATAATGTTTTAGCGACTAACACTGAAACTATAAAACAAACAATGGGCTCTTTGAAGTAGGACGTTCCAAAAAGGAAAGTGGGCTCTTTGAAGTGGGACGGATGGAGTACTAATTTGTAGAATCGACGGAACCGAACCGAAATCGGACCATTAGAACTGAACCAATGGGACCGGTTCTATAATATAATGTTCTGATCTTGTCCTAAATTTTTACAGAATCGAATTGGTCTAGTCTTGATTTTCTAAAATTTTGATAAAATCGAACTAATCTGGTCCTGAACAGCCCTAGTCAAAAGGGTAAAATGGTAAAAGGGAAAGAATGATGGGTATATACTACTTTTGTTTCGGTTTAATGTTATTAGTTTGACTTGTCACAGAGATTAAAAAATAAATATTGTGAGTATAAAAAGTAAATTAGATAAAAAAAATGGATAGCAAGTTTTTGTTTTGAATATAATTACTGAATCAATAATAAAGCAACTAAAAACATTAAACCAAAACATTAAACTGAGAATCTGACATAGTCTAAAAAAATCAACCTTAAATGGGGACGGAAGGAATAGTGGACTTGTTTGAGGTGGGTTTATCAATACGGTACTCAATAATTTCATGCTATACTCCCTCTTTCCCATAAGTCTTAAGAAAACTTTCTATTTTGGGCGTCCCATAACTCTTAAGAAATTTACTATTCCCTCCACTCATTCTCTCTCCTACATTATTTTAATACTCACAACACATTATAATTTACTATTCCCTCCACTCATTCTCTCTCCTATTTAATTTTTCACACTCACAACACTTCTTCCACTCATTCTCTCTCCTAATACTATAATAATATTCCTTAATTCCCGCGCAAAACGGAATCTTCTTAAGCCTTGCGGGACGGAGGGAGTATATGACAGCTCTCATATCAATATGTGAAGAAGAAAAAAAGTGGAAAGGGGGTGTACTCATAAGAAGGGGTGCGAATATGAACACCAATAAATCTATCTGCCCAGCCCAAGCTTGTGTCTCCCCGTCTTTCTTCATCCAACTAAAATACACACAACTGAGTTCTATCTATGTCTGCAATCTCTACCCATAAATCCTTCATCTCTATATAGGTTGTGAACTCGAATCCACCGGAGCCCTTCTTTGGTTTGTGCAATTCTCTCACAGCAGATTGTTGGTATAGAATTTGGTGGTTTTGGGGATTATTCTGTAAAGCAATTAGAAAAAATGGGGAAAAATCAAGCGTACAAGGCCATGCAGAGATCAAGGGTCGGTTCCGGCTCTGGTGGCCCCGACGAGGTTGAGGACGGCCTGGTTTGTACCCTTCCATTCCATTTCATTTCTTGTCCCTTTTCTTCCTTACCTTGTCTTCTTTTATTTGATATCGATTTATGTTTTTTAATGCTTCGTGTGAACAAGAATTTAAGAAGACTCTGTTTTCAGCTTAATTGTAATCCAGAGTTTGTAATTGGGAGTTGTGACTGCATTATGTGTAGGGCCAATCTAAGAAACATAAATTCTAGGGGTTCAATTTTAAGAAATTAAGTGTTCCTATACTCAAATTGTTATCCCCAATTTGGATGATGGGGTGTTATTCTTCTCGAGGCCGTTCCCGTTCCCCAATTTCGGGCATATGGGTCATTTTAGAGAATCATGAACCCATGTCAGATAGGTAGGCCTTATACAAGTTGCCACACACTTTCTCTGTTTGATGAGCTGTGTGTTCTAGATGAGATGGAGGCACATAACCAACGAAACAAGAGGAATCTGAGTGAAATGGTTTACAATTTGAATACATCACTTATTCCATCACTGTCAGTGGGCCTTGCTTGCTAGAAGGAGACGTGATTGCGTTATATACTTCCCATGTAGACTAAAAGAATGTCACTGTTACCATCTAAAGCTTCTTGGTCATACGTTGTTGAGCTGCAACACACCAAGAAAACCATTGGTCATGAGCCAATGAAGTGTAAATGTGTTGATTAGATGTACTTGCACTTGGTAGCCGAATCATTTTTCCTGTCTATTTACTTTTTGTGGGAAATTTTTCCTAGAGCCGAACATCACCCCTTAACTGACTCAAGGTTGAGTCAGTGTTGACTGTTGATCCACATTTGAATTTGAACGTTGATAATAAATGACTAGAGTGCATTTGACATATACACAGAATCTGCTAGGTTGCATTAACATACTACGTTCTGGTAATAATGATGTGTTGGTAGGCTGTTAAGCACTCATAACCACCCACCACCCTGTATAGAATACCCACTTTCGTTCTCAAGTTTAAACATTGAAAGCTGGGTGGAGGTATAGATCTTCTTCTATACCTGTCAAAATTATGTTTCAAGCTGTCAGACCCCTCAACATTTCTCTCTTGTTGACCATCTGTACTTTGGTGCTGAGCGTCATAACCAATATTGATGAGTGGTGAAAACGATCAAGTATTCTTGTCTTTTTGATCTCTTAAAAGATTGACTCTTACCAATAATAAATTAACTTTGAATCATAACATCCTTATTTTTTAGGCTACACCCCAGAAGCTGTTCTCTTTATATTATCAACAATAGGGATAAAAGTAAATGAGTATTGCTAGGGCTAAGGAACCCACTGGTTATGAAATAGTGAAAAAAATCCTATTCAGGGAAGCAAAGGCCAAATTACTTTATCCCCCTAAAGTATCCACCAAATCCCACTTTGCACCCCAGTTTGAAAGTTTGTTTGATCCTTTAATTTTGAAATCGTCCCACTTTGCCCCCCTACATGACTTGACCAGGGGGTAAAAATGAGGGGTATAGTAGGAATCTGAGATAAATAGTTGTTTTACTTTAAGAAAGTGGACAAGCATTTTGGGGCAGATATATAGTAACCAAGACAGTCTTTTTAGGACGGAGGGAGTAGATATTATTTCGCAGTTTCTGATTTCTTGAAATAACCCGATACATGTATCTTATCTCTTTCTGTCTTTCTCGTTCATCCATCAAAACATGTTTTCTCTTCCTATTTATCTTGTTAGTCTTTGTCTATAACCATGGTGATGCATTGACCTTTGCCTTGAATCAATCAACAATTGCTTTCATTGCAAGCCTTGATAAATCAAGTATTTACATAAAATGGCACATAAAAATCATATTCAGATCGTTTTCTTCTCTGTATCTTTTCTGATTAAGCGAGTCGCAGATGGATGGTTCATTTCATTCACCAGAGTGGCATGCTGCTCGTTTGGCTAGCCTTAAAACTTCGCATACAGTTACATGGGAGGAGTACAAAAAGAAGCAAAAGGTAACCTTCTCTGTCGGTTACTTTGTGTTTTTCGTTCAGCATAACTGTCTCATATTAAGTTCTGCCTTTGTCCCAAAAAAATGTACAAAAAAAAAATAAAAAAAATTCAAATTTGCTCTTGATCACACCAAATTTGAATTTTTTTTGGACATTCATTTTGGGACGGAGGGAGTAATTCATGAATATCATTATTGTTTTTGTTCTTGTTTCTGGTTGTCCCCAGTGTAATAATTGTTAGATCCTGCTAACAATTTCCCTAGAACACTTGCTAAGAGTACATGAATAGAATTTGTGATGAAAATGATCACAATGCTTCAAAGTTTTTATTGTGCTGTTGCCATTATTGTTCTTAGTATTAGAGTCCTGCTAACGAGTTCCCAAAGGGAACTTATTGAAGGCCAAGAATATTTGACATTGGAACCAACACATAGCAACGGGTGTGCTCGCGGGCGGGGAGGGGGGTGTTGAACGCATATTTGATGATTTCTAATTCCAAGTACTTAACTTTTGAGTTCTTCAAGTAATCCTTATTGTTATAGCTACTTCCATCTTCTCTCGCAGTTTTATGAGGCAAAAAGTGAAGCTGCCATTTGTTGATTAATCCTAATCTGCCTATACGCAAAGGAGTGTTTCTATCTCTATAGTCCCCATAGTGATGCTCATAGATGAATATTTGGAATATTAGGCCATTTTCCTCTAGCAAACTCATAATTGTGTAATGTTCTTTGAGGCATCAAAATATATAGTTTTTCTTAGTTATTATTGTTGTAGGAGAAGGGGGGGGGGGATAATTTACAAAATAATAACTGAACATAACTCTGCTCGCGTCTCGTTTTATAGTCATACCCATACATACCCAATCCCTGACCCGAATAAAGGCGGAGGGTTGCGTTAGGTAGCTTGATGCGCGAAACTTTTATCATATTACTATAAACAAGAATCGGAAACTTTACGCGTAAATGCTAGGTATTCACCCATTGCACCTGTCACGAGGTGTTGCAGTTAAGAAAGAAGCATCACAATTACACTTGTGTGTATTTGATAGACAGCAAGGGAGTTTGTTTTGCTTGCTGATTGCCGTAAAGAGTAAGGACTGTAAAGTTACACGCGGAGAGAGCTTAACTTCACAACAGAGAATTATGCTGGTATATATTACCCTTAAAACAAATGACAAACATGGAAAAGACACTAGAAACCTGAAAACTGAGTGATGGAATATAAAAGGAGATAAATTAGGTTTATTTAATGTTAGTTAACAGATGCCACATGGAATGTAAAAGGTGGAACTAACATAATGTGGAATACGATGTGTGACTGTATGAAAAGAATAGCAAAATATGTAGTGGCCAAATCAAAAGGTTAAAGATTTTATGATAAGAAACATGGGGTTGGAATAAGGAACCCCAAAAAGTGGTTTTGACATGAAAGAGACTATAAATCTTGGCAAAAACCTAGGAATTTAGAAGATTTGGAGCAATACAAATTAGTTACTAGAAGCAAATGAAACCGTAAGAGAAGCTAACTCTAGTCTCTAGAGCATCTGAAGAGTTCTACAATAGAGTAGAAAATATACAAACCCGTGAATTAACCTAGAGGAAAACTAGAAATTTCAATAAGATAAAGTCCATTAAGGATGAAAATTCATGGATCCTAATCAAGGATGAAGATGTAAACGAAGAAAGTATATTTTGGAAAGTTATCAAATGAGCAGCATGCAGGACACATACTCAAAAATTATTAAATGAACAGCTTGCAGGACAAGTAGGCAAAAATTATTAAATGAGCTGCATGCCGGACACATAGCCATAGAGGTGCATAGTACTAAGGGTGTGAGTATAGACATCTTTTCATAGAATTAGTGAGAATGAGGTGATTTGCTTCAAGAAGGATGAAAATCAGGAATAATAGCAAAATAGGATACATGACATGATCAAGTAGGATAACAAGAGACTTGTCAACCCCATGCATAGATAATCTACTACGGAGTATTTCAACATTGCTAGTACTGGTTAATGAAACAATAGAGTAGATGACGGCATTCTGAAAAGTGAAAGGAGTTTGTTCCAAGCAGGGCCGGCCTTTAGGAGGAGTGGGGTGAGCGCTCGCTCCGGGCCTCATAATTTTGAGGGGCACCATCTAAAAAAAAACCATTATATATGTATTATATTTGAAAAAAATAAAAATCATCCAATTAGGCAATTTGAGTCAAATTAGGTAGTATATTAAAAACCATATTATATAGTATTCTAATAGAAATCTACTTCTTTATTTACATCTTAACAGATTTTTTGATAGAATTAATTATTAATTCCACGGCATTTAACGCGGCTCCTCGTCTTCCTCCTCCATTCGGCTCCATCAACAGTCGCTGTATTCTTCTCCTCTCCAACGTCTTTTTTTTTTACAACTACAAGTTATCTTTTCCAAGTTCTCAATAGAATATCAAAACTTTCTTTCGCAACTACAATAGCAAAATTCACTTTCGTCTGCAATAGAGAAAATCCGACTTCAAACTACTCCGTCGCAGATTCATGATTCATCTCTTTGCCAAGTTCTTTCGTTCGTTTCATACTTTATAATTTTAAGATATGAGTTCTAGAATTAGGAAACAAGATTCCGGATGTGAAAAACGTAAAAAGCAAAAAAGAATTGAAGTTTTCAATCAATCACAAAAGGGAGCCCTTGATAAATTTATGATAAAAAATTCACATATTTCTTCTGAAAATAAAAAACAGAATATTGATATTGCTAATGTTAATGATGATTTTGATGCTAATGTTGTTGATGATGATTTTGATTGAAGATTTTGCTTCGAAGAATGTTAGACGGACAATACTTTTCAAATAAGAAGTTTGATGATTGTAATAGTTTTTGAGATTTTAGTATTTTATTGTAAGAACATAATTTTAAAATATTGCTATTATAACATATTTTCTTGCATTTTATTTTTTGTAAGTGTTTTTGGGGCCTCATTTTGCTTTGCACAGGGCCTCTAAATTATAAGAACCGGCCCTGGTTCCAAGGTATTAGATACGATTACAATAAAACTCAAATGGCTATTTACCAGCCATTGTGTTAACACCACATTTGTTTCTAACAATTCAATGTCAATTAGAGTTATGATCAAGAAAACTATGCCTCAACCATTAGGCACCAGATCCTGCTCACAAATAGGTAAGGAAACCATCTACCAGTGACGAGATTGTCTTAAAAATTAGCATACCCAGACCAAAGAAATTTTATGTTTATCTAATCTTCTCTATAGATAGTCTTCTCTATAGATAGTCTAAAAATAACCTTGTACAAAGAACGAAAGTCGAAAAAAGGTACTTGAGAGACAGATGAATCAGCTACATTCCCCACCCCACCCCCCACCCCCACCCCCAAAAAAAAAAGGAGAATATACATTCTGTTGGTATCCTCAACAATGTTGGTTCTTCTGCAAACATCGTCTAGGTGCTAAAAGTGGGTGGACATCAGTAATTAGTCATGATAAATGATCAATGCCAAAGAATGCAAGAAGTGATTATTATGTTTTAGCTAATTCAGTAGAGATATATTTATCGATTCTTTTTCCCATTTCCTATTTTTGCTATGCTTTATCAATGATGCTAAGCAAGTTATTAGATAAAATGTGTTGGCATTTTAATTGCTTTTAACATTTTAGGAAGATGAAATGAGAAAAGGTGAACTGGAAGCAGATAAAGATAAAATGATGAGAGAGTATAGGGCTCAACTAGATGCTGAAAGAGCTAGCAAGCTTGCGCACGGCCGAAATCACTCTAGTAGTAAATCTAGTCGTAAAAAGGGTACGTACA
Organism: Adenophora triphylla var. japonica; assembly: GCA_022495995.1. NCBI lineage: Eukaryota > Viridiplantae > Streptophyta > Magnoliopsida > Asterales > Campanulaceae > Adenophora > Adenophora triphylla. The sequence goes on from JAFEMH010000528.1 coordinate 451,498, forward strand.
GAAAAACTATTGATGAAGTCAAAAATAACTTTTTATAAATGAGTTACATATGTAGATCCTCTCTAATCTTTTATATGTTATGCAGATAAAAAGGACAAGGATCTGAAGAAGCGCAGCAGCAAGAAGAGAAAGGTGCCTTCAAATCCTTGGCTTATTTATAGTTTCTTTTTCGCTTTGGAGATAAACTGCCATAAAAACGTGTAGGAGGAGTGGGGGCAAGAACACGAAGCTGCTTTATTTGCTTCCACAAGATTTGACCTTTTTTGCTACCGTGAATACACTTAAATCTGATAATGGACAAGCCTCCATTGAACCAGGACTAACTCAAATTTTGCCCATGAATAGCAAATAAGGAGCACGATAGGCAATTGTAACTCCAACTTGACTCAAAGGAGGTAGCGCTTGAAAGGGCTCTCTTACTTTCAAAATCCTTGAGCATGGGCCTTCAGACCAGGCCCATGCTCAAGGGTTATGAAAGGGTTCTCTTACTTGCGAAACGAGTGAGTAGTTTGAGAGACCATTCTTGGAGGAGATTTGGTTGGATGTTGTTAGTATGATAGGGATAAGGCCCCTAGGCACCATGAGTTTTCCATGGATTTCTTTTCCATGGATTTCTTTCACTCTTGTTGCGGCGTGGTAAAACCGTAAAAGGCAACATTTTTTTAGTGTTAAGGAGTTCCATGGAAATGGTATGCTCCCTCCGTCCCACCTAAAGCTTCAAAATATAAAGTGGGTTCAAGAATTTCGGAAAAGATGAAAAGGGTGATGTATTGTGAGTGTAGATAGTTGGGTAATAGAGAAAGTGGGGTAGGGAATAGTTAGTGGATAATTGTTATGAGTATGACATGTGGGACCCACAAATAAAGAAGTAATAAAAACTTTCCATTTTTGGGAATTTGAAACTTTAGGTGGGACAACCTTTCGGGAATTTTTGAAGCTTCAGGTGATATGGAGGGATTATTGGATAAGAGTAATCATTCTACTTTCACAAGAGATCGTTCGATCAAAGTTGGTGATAATAGTCATATACTTCCATTAGTTAAACGACTAGTGTGTATAGTATTATTAAGTCTTTTGTGACGTTTGAGAAAAATGTGGGGGAGGGGGGGGGGGTATTGTAGGGGTTGTCAAAGCATTGATGCAACACTAGTGGCGAACCAGGAAGTTGAGGATTTGCTTGGTAAAGCAAGGTTTGTTATGAAGTTTGAATTTGCGAAAGGATATGACGGGAACCGATGAAAATATCTTGACTATATGATGATCAATAGAGTTTGACTTTAGATGGAGACGATGAATTTGAGAATATGTTTTCGGTCTTTCTCATTCTCAGTTATTTGAACGATATGGCTGAAGAGTGATCTAGTGCTTTGAGGGGCATGCACCAAGGCGGCCCTCTTAACTCTATGCTGGAGGACTTGAGGTTCTAGAGGAAAACACCATGGAAATTTACCAGTAAGAAATATGTTCTCGAGAATCAAATTGCTTATTCATTATGATTATGGAATTGGAACTTGTATTCTTGCTGGCAATATCATAGTAGAACTCTTTAATCCTAAGGAGTAGATTTGGGTTGCAACAGATACACATGTTGACATTTGTATGGGTTTAGGTAGGTTAGAGTATAATTTTGTTACCATCCCATCCCCACCTCTTATCTTGAAGAGACCTGTTTCTGCTATCATCTCAGAGATGTTATTAAAAACCTTGTAAGCTCTGAAAAGTTAATTAATACTCCTTCCATTCCACAATGTTACATCGACTTTCATTGAACTTTGACTCAAAAAAATATACTATTAGTCTTGATGAATTTCTAAAAGCTTTATATCAGAAAAAAAGAAAGTTAATATGGATATAATTCTTAGTGTTTTCAATGATTGAAGTTTGTAACCTGTAACATCACAAACAATTGTTAAATAGGCGTTTGCTGTTGTCACAGGCTGATTTCTGGCATAATTCTTGAGTGAATAGAGTATGTGGCTCTTGTTTGGATTTATAAAATTTGAGTTCTGATCTTCTGTACACAGTGACAAATACCCTTTTCCTCTGCAAGAAAGGCAAAAAAGATAAAAGAATAAAAAAATACTTAAAAGTGATTTAACAGTTCAGGGGGGACACTTGGATCACTTTGAGTAGATCAATCGACACTAATGCTTTGAAAGTCTTGCAGAAAGTTGGTGAAATATTCACATAATATGTATGGTTTTGTAGGGCAGGTTCAGTGAGAACTTGCTTATGATACATAAAAGTATTCAATTTTGTTTGCACAGAGATGTTTCGATTTGCTAATCGTGTTACACTTGAAATTTGTGGTCATGGATTAGTGATGTAGATAGTGATAGCTCTCCACTCTATTATTGAACTTATCCCCCTCCCTCCCCAAAAAATAAAATAAATTATAATAAAATAAATAAATAAATGAATAAAGATAATAAGTGAGAAAAAGCCTTAGTTTTCATTTATGTTGTTATTTTCAGCAGTCAAGAAAATCATCCGACGAGTCTTCAAGTTCATCAACAGAATCTTCTAGCAGTGATGATGAGGAGAGGGAATCAAAAAGGTCAAAGTCAAGGTCAAAGAAAAGGAAGAAAGAGAAAAAGCACAGGTCAAGATCCAAGCACTCTGAAGAGGCTGACGGACCTTTGCCACTTTCCAGATTCTTTGGGACCGCAAAGAGCTCATGATGCCTTTATTCTGAAGTGGGTGGCTTTTGTTGCCTGCTGCAATCGTAGGTCATCATGTTGTTTGTTTCTCATTTTACAGAGATTTTTAGAGTTTTTTTTTTATTATTATTGTTCTTGTGTTTCTAGATTGATAAATTATGCGGAATTTGTTTTGCATTACTTACAATGTCTTCATGTGGATGTTTCTGCATACACCAACTCGTGGGGGGGGGGGGGGTTATAAAATTGTTGTATCAATTCAGTGCATGTGAACTGATAATAGGATTGATTTCATCAATTCAAATTCCATTTATGTTTGATTTCATCTTTCCTCTTTTTACTGGCTAGAACTTCAGCAAGAGTGCCACTTATGTTTGTCTTTCTTCTCTGTTGGTGGAGGTGGAGGGGGCGGAGGCGGAGGCTGCCGCCATTCTCCACTGCACCCATCAAGCCTAGTGGCAAGGCTCCTGCAATGCATGGGTTACATTTCCATGAGAATGCATAACATAGTTGTGGTTCTCCAAAATTACTCCCTCCATCCCCATCCCTGAAAGAATGTACAAATTTTCTGTTAAGGGACACTCTGAATTTTCTGTTAAGGGACACTCTGAAATGTGTGTTTTTTATACATTTGTTTTTTATACATCAGAAAATTTTGGGGGAAACCTGTTTCTCCATAAGTTATAAAAAAATCTGTTTTTAAATATATCGACTTGGTGTTTTAAAGCCTAAACTCACTGTTTTAAGGCATAAACTCGCAATTTTATTTTCTAGCTTAAACTCACTATTTTAACGCCTAAACTCACTATTTTATTTTCTAGATATTTTAAGGCCTAAACTCAATGTTTTAAGGTCTAAACTCGATATTTTTAAGGATGAAAGTGGGCTTTTTATAACTTATGGAGAAATAGGTTTTCCCTAAAACTTACTCTTTATACATTTTAATGGCAAAGATGTGTAAATATTTTTGTTATCCATTTTTTAAACCTTTAGTTTTACGATAATAAAATGAACAGCGTAAAAATAAATAGTAGAAAATATTATACAGAAAATTTTTATTTTTTTTAAAGACATTCATTTGGAATAAATATTTCTTGAATTTGTACATTCATTAGGTAAAAAGGACATAGGGAGTATGATATGAGTTTGTAATTAGGCAAAAAATATATATATATCAAAGTTTGTAAAAAACTGTCCCTAAACATTTTATTATAAAAAAAAAAATCATTTTATTATAAAAAAAAAAATCGCTATTATTATTGTAAAACTAAATGTTTAGAAAGTGTATAACAAGAATATTTATGAATCTGACATTAAAATGTATGAAAAGCACACATTTTCAGAGTGTAAATTCAGACATTTAATTAGGGAGGAAGGGAGTACATCAGTTTAATGGTAATCAACTTTCGAAAACATGATCTTGGTACAATTTCAGAGAGATAATACAATCTTCAAAAGTTTAACTTATCAAATAAGAACTATTTATTGTGATGGAGAGTATGCGAATAAAACGAGAAAAATGATGCATTTGAAGCATTATAAGTTTGAATACAATGAAGAGTAGGGTCAATCACCAATTATCTCAGTAGCAGAATCAGTCACCACGTAAAGGAAGGCAATACATACGATGGATATGCATCATACTTGAGTGAGAGAACCTCAACAGATGAGATATCTGCAACGTCTCCAAATTTAGAAAGTCCAAGCTCAGTTGCATGAATCCCACCTGTGATAAAAGCCGACTGGATCCCACCTACATTTGCACCCTTTATGTCATGGTGTAGTGAATCTCCCACAGCAATTGAAACTGAAGCATCCTCACCAGCCATTTCCAAGGCTGATTTATAAATTATCTGATAAAAGACGTATCATTCTAAGTACCTTGAAAATATTCTCAGGCATGAAGGAGAACAAGACTCTGGAACAAAATAGAATTTTGCTAATTTCTGAATGTCATCTAAGATTTTACTACTCCCTCCGTCCCTAAATGAATGTTCAATTTTTTGGGGAAGTTAATAAATCCTCCCTCAATATGCAAGAAGTTCAAATTCACTTGGACTCACAATGCAATACTGTGAGATCATTAAAGGTTTTTACGTACTTATGTTGCTAAAAATGCTAAAGTTCAACCTTTTAGCAAATGTATACCTCAAATTGAAATTTGGACATTCATTGGGACGGAGTGAGTAGTATTTTTTATTGGCTATCACAAACACATTATAAGATGGTTTATGTTTTAAAAGTAGTACTCCTGAACCTACTACACTTGCTCTCAAATTCTTTTTTCTTAAGTCGGTGGAAATATCACTAACAAAATACTCTGATAATGACACGTGAAGCTGCGTATGTGTTCATATATGGATAAAACTGGAGTATATATGTTGGATTATGTGCAATGAATGAATCACCTTATCAGGCTTGCCCATCCACTTGACTTCACCACCCAGCTTTTCATATTTAGCTGCCAATGTACCTGAAAGGAATGAAAAACGCTTACAAGACAGAATGCTATTGCAAAAATCTAGAAGAAGAAAAAATAAGGTATTGGAAGGCATATTTGGGTTGTACCATATGTTCTTAATGATGAAGTAAGAATTTTGCCATAAGAGTAAAGTTAATCAGAAAAATAACGAGGTCGTAAGAATTGAGACATTGATATTAAAGTTTCCTACAATGTATCAAGAGATGTTAAACAGACAAGTGAAATACATGTTCAGGTTTGCATGATTATGCATCGAGGGATGGTCCAAATTAAAATAAAACACATGCTCAAAGATTACGTGGGAGTTCAAATTCCAGAAGTTAATGCAGAAAAGGTATCGAGAATCTGCAAGTATGAATGCGACGGTATGTGGATATAGATGTACTTGAATGTAAAAAGGTATTCATGGGTTGGGACCAGATATAATCCAATATTTTTCCCTTCTCTTCTTATTTCAACACGTAATAGCCTATTCTTCATATGCCACTAAGTTTCGTCGTGATGTCCTGTACTTTTCTTTGGCTATCCTTGACCCTATACGAAGCAACACATTGCTCAAACTGAGAAAGCTAACCTGAGAAACTCAATGGACCGACTTTCAATCAAGGGTGTGGATTATGATCCAAGAAAAAAAAAAGAATCAGTTCACTGACAGTCTGCTAGTAACTTCTAAGGAAAATAAGAATTCTGAACCAAAACTGCATTGCAAACAAGCCAAACTGTTCCAGAACTCTAGAAGGCACGTAGGCAGTGGGGTCATGGTGACATGTGAACTCATTGCATACTATAGAACGAAGTGCATCTCAGCAAAGCTGCCTAGCTTTTAGAGAAGATAGATTCTCTTTCTCAATTTCCTAGATGTTTGCTGCCAGAAACATCATGGCATGCATACAAGAAAAGTTGAATATCATAAAGAAGACGACTTCATTCAATTCACGTGTTGGACATTTGATGTGCTAATGAGGCACATAAAAAAATGAGTAGATCAAAGGAAAAATAGTTGAAAAATACTACTAGAAGAAAACACCAAACACCAGCAATTTCATGATTTTCTAAATCTGGCATAATTATAGATCATAGTCATCCATGGACAGTTATTTTCCCAATATGTAATAGGTTAGATGAAGTAGAGGACTGGACCAAGCAGGTAAAAAAAATACTCGTAGCATGTTTGTTAGTAGGACTTAGATTGAGTTCCATACCAGGCATGACCCGCAATGCTCTAGCCTCAACAGTGACGAAGTCGGGATTTGCAACCACCATAGGGATTTTTTTGGCTGCACACTGTTCCAGTATTCTTTCAAGATCCTCAAGACTCTTGGGAATGGTTGCACCAGAAGAAAGCCCCAAAGCTTCAGTGCCATGTGCCAAAATTCAGCTTTCTCGACATTTTCCACAACATCTAACCCCAAACCCTACCTTGTAACAAAAACATATACAAAATCTGATGTTAGTACGTACTAAATTGTTAAGATCGCACCGTACCCATCTGGTGATTGAGAACAGATTTTCTTCGTGATCACAGTTCTACAGTAGCATAAACAAGAAACAGAAATAGGTTACTTTAAAATTCTTGTGGTTCTTCACGGACCCTGTTGGCCAAATCTAGGATGTACGTATGCCAAGCAAGAGAAAAGAATAAAATTGGTTTTTTGTGGGATTGTCAATGATATGCATTCTGATTCATAAAGAGAAATCAACAAAATCATTTCATCAATATGCTTTCCAAGGTCACCCAACAGGCATTTATACTTGGATCTCTGCAATATTTCTTTTATTGAAAATGCTAGGAGATAAAACAGCTTTTTTCTGCCATTGTACCAATCAATGCTCTTTCCAGAGTTAAAGTAGTTTAAAATAATCTGCAGTTCAAGTTTAGATATGCCCATTCCTTAAAGGCTAACTGCTTCTTATTTTGGCTCAGAGTAAAGATGTTCCAAGTATATTTAAGAGTTCACTCAAAGCAGATCCCCAAAGCAAATATAACGTGAAAAGGAAAAGCATTAAAATCGATAAAAGGAAGAATGAGAATACCACTAATTCTGAACGAATTTATTTCTCTTGCATACCTCTAGAGATATAGCACCACGGTCACTCCATGTCATGTGAATGCAGGATCTTCCTAGCGCAGCAAACCAGGTATCATCTCTCCTGCTTGTGATAAATGACAGGAATCAAATGCTTGACCCAAGTACTTGCAGGAAAAATTGAAGACAATTACAGAGAATGATTATTTAAAATTTAATGGCTACAAAAACCCTATGAAATAATCCTTTCATGATGGTTAATTTAAGAATTAGGAACCATATATCTGATAGGATCTCAAAGGAATAAAGTTCACAAGATAAGTTACAAATAGTATTCCAATTGAGATTTTTGTAAAATTTAATGGCTAGAAAAGCCACTGTACATTATCCGATATTTCCAAGCTAGACTATTAGTTTGGGACATTTTTTGATGACTTTCTTCACTCTGTGCAAGGAATCACACATGTTGAGTATATCATGCAGGGTTTGCTTCAATAAAACTGCTAAACAAGATTGTTTTCAGTTCACTTTCTTTGAGAACAATGACATAACAGGGAATGGTTAGAAAGGCCTTTACAAGTGTGGCACAAGCTTTGATTTACACAGAATTGAAAGCAAGACCAAGTCAAGATGGCCAGCTTTGGCCTTGCTGTGATGGCAAAGTTAGTTTTCACCGAGCAATTCTGCACGGTTAATGCAGAGATATTGCCAACAAAGTTAATACAATCGTGTCCAAAACCGATTGGATAAACTTCTCTCAAGTGACTACGAGTTGGATCAGAATGCTTTTGCGAAAGCTGGACAGTTTTACTGTAGTGTAGTGTGTGTACTTGGTGAATGCAACCTAGCAGTTCAAACATCAAACTATAAGATCCTTGTCTCCTTTGCAGTTCTGTAAACGGGTATGGTCCATGACCCAACAGGCAATCAAAACGTAATGACACGATATGCATGAGAAAAAACTAACTTGAGAAAACTGACGCCCTAGCCTTGGGAGGATACTTGTGCCTTCTAAACTTTTGTTTATCCAGACACCGGTAACTTTTAGTGAGGGTATTACAGAATTTTCATTGGATGTGATCAACTAGGTGACTAGCATTCATCTTCACTTGTACTGATGTACCATTTTCCTTCTAGGATGGAGACAAAGGAATTGTGGTGACGGAGAGGACAATCCACTAAAGGTGGGATACTGGGATGCCATTGAGAAGTCAAAAATATGAACCAAAGGCTTGGTGCAGGATATTTTAATATATCACGTAATTAGTATATACTACAAGTGAATAGAAAAGACACTTGGAAAATCATGCATAAGTGACATTAATCTTATGATCTGCTATTTAGCAGTCAATTAAAGTTACACATAGTCCATTGTATCTATATCATGTCGAATCTGAGGTTTCAAAGGTTCCCATCATATTCGGCCAATTTATTGCTCTCTCTAGACAGATTTACCAGTCTCTTTTTAGTTCTTCACAACTTTTAAGAAACGAATTACTATCAGCTTAATGAAGTGAGTACCAGATTTACCCTTCTATTTTGTCTCTTCAACTAACGTCTCTATAGCTACCCCTTGAGCATTATTTCACCCTGGACCAATTAATGAATGTAACAAGTTCCAATGTAAGGGTAAAGGTGAAATTATGATTTCAGCCAATATGAGTCAATTATTTTAAATCAAATTTTGAGCGAAGAGGCAGATAAAGCTGGCCAGAGGGAGTAAATGAAAAGGTCTCTAATGCTAACAGTTACGATCAAGACAACATCTCTCAAGAAAATGACACGACACAATGATGAAAGCAAGAGAAGGAAGAACTATACGGTAAGAGTGGAGAAAAGAATGGGAAAAGCTGCATGTATGGAGGAAAATAAGACGCAGGGCGGGAGAGAGAGAGAGAGAGAGAACTAGTATGAATGTGAAGCGGAAACAGTGTGCAACAGTGATTACACCGAACTACACACACACAAGCTCACATGTGTACATCTGATACAGCAACGAATTCCAAAAAAAATGTAAAATACACTCAAGCATGTGATCTAAGCTTGATCCAATGAACCAAAGTAAAAATTAAATTATATCTTTAATCAATGCCCCTTTCCAGTCAAGAGAACGCAAAACAAGAAAATGAAGAAAAAATCAGGAGTATGTTTTATATGTGACATTGAAGATTCTGTGAACAGGGCTTAATCTAGAGTTCAAGGGAAAAACAGCTTAGTCCCTCCATCTCATACTCAGAAGCCAAAACATTAAAGAATGAGGAAATTGCAATTTAGGGCCCAATGTTGACATACTTTTCCCAATCAGGGGCCCCATATTTCAGGTTTATCGATTTAGGGCCCAATATAGTCAATAATTGTCAATTTGGGGCTCATTAACAAAAACCATAAAAAAAACCTAGATCAGGCCCCAAATTGAAAATTATTAACCATATTTTGGGCCCCAAATTGAAAATTATTGACCATATTGACCCCCCAAATGTAATGATTTTTTAACGATTTCCGTCAATAGGCCCCATATTGATAATTGTTGATCATATTGGGCCCTAAATCGATGAAATTAAAGCATGGGGTCTCTGATTCTGATTGGGAAAAGTATATTAACATTGGACCCTAAATTGCAATTTTCCCTTAAAGATTTTGTCAGTGCCCTTGATTTACAAGAAAAGCTCTGGGCTTCTTTGTTGGAAATACGAGTTTTATGTCTTGGATGCCATAAAAGTTGTATAGTTTAAGGCAAAATATGTTGCACCTGAAGTATCAACTCGGTCTTATTTTGCGCCTTGGATCTAATTTTGTTCCACTTACCACTCTATGTGCCCGCATAAAGAATACTAATTGAAAATAGTGATCTGCATCACACGGGTGAGGCTATTTCATCTTTTTAATTGTTGAGACCCAACAATGACTGGAAGAGTGATGAAATTGGAGGGTGCAAAGTGGGATAAAATTCCTCTACCATCTATTACCAAACAACTGCCTCCAAATCCCATGCCTACCACAACCAATAAACTCCCCCCACTTGACCACCACAACCACCTAGCACCAGTTGTCCCAACCAAATTGTAATAAGTAAAAGAGAAGAAGTGAAAACAACAAGAAGCATCTATCTATTAAGAGAAAAGAGAGAGAGAGAAAAAAACTTTTTTGTTTCGCTTGTCTCAAAAAGGAAGCTGGTGGTAAAGTCAAGCAGGGCGCCGATGGCAGGAAGGGTGGTAGTCTTAAGATGAAGTCACCCTTTAGGTCTATTGGGGCTTCCCTCAGTTCCCAATAGGCAGGATCATTACTTGAAGAAACAACGATATATTCACCATATTAAACAGTGCTCTGATCTACCTTGCTGCCTTCACTTCAAATAGTCCCAAACTTCTAGGGTTATGCTATGTTTTTTTCTTTGTTCAGTTTGACTTGAATTTGGTAATACCATCCGCTATTGTTAATATCTACAACTGACTTTGGCGTGATTTGAGTATTATGCAGGTGAATACCATACACACATCCAACATTATAGCCAGATCTACTCTTCCTGATGAAAAATTCTCTGATTCACAAATGCAGATGCAGATGTGGTCATTAGCTAATACAAGATGAGGTTGTGGGGCTGTTAAGTTATTGCAGCTAGAGATGTTAAGGTGAAAGCATTGATGGTAGGGATGGAAATGCAGAATGTTAGAGAGAGAATGAGAAACCATAAAAGTTGTCTGATTACGTGCAGAGGGAAATAAAGAGGAAGAAAGAACACAAATCGATTTGTTTAGGAATTCAACAGAAAAAAAAAAACTTTTTCTTTGGGAAACTTTGATATTAACTTGCAATAAAATCTGGGCTTAACGAAAATAAAAGTATCATAATTACATATATAACCTGCTCATGAGCTGCTTATGCTCATTTTTCATTAAAAATTATAACGCATGTTAGAAGAAAAGCTGCTATTGGACAATTTGAACATGGAGTCTGAAAGTGGGACTAAATTTGATGAAGGGTGAAAGTGGGGATATGCATATTTTGGCCCAAGGTTTATCAGAAAATTGACAGGCTAAATCGGAAATAATAAAAAGGATATAGGGACCATCCAAATAGGAAGGAAATGAAATATTTAAAGATTTGTCTTTAGTTGGTAGTACCGCTTGAATAGTGAATTTATCATGAACAAATAAGGTGGTGAACATACCTCTAACGTAACATCGGTGGCATTTATCATTTTATTTTCCTAGTAAGAAAAGAAGTGGGCATTTTACATTCAGAGGGAACACCATCCTGATGTGTAAAGAAATACAGCAAAGTTCTCCAAATGTATGGTGCCCAACCTTTGTAGGTACTGATATGTTAATTCTCCACTGGTGACAGCTCCTAAGAACATAGAGGGATCAAATCCAAGGCTCTTCAACTTTTCCAAGGTTGTTGATGCCCGTCTTGAAGAATTACTAATAATCACCATCTTGGCACCAGAACTTGCCAATTTTTCTACTGTTATGCAAAACTCGACAACATGAACACCAGACAAATGTGCACATAGAAAGAAAGAAAGCCGATGGCCTCAATGACCAAGCTTACAAAAATGTCAAAGCTAGGATGATAGCATACATGTTGCAATAGCACCTGGATAGGGCTGTTTTCCATCATGAAGGACTCCAAATTGATCTAAGAACCATGCCTGCACCAATGTTAACTAACATTAATGTATAACTGAAATATGAAAGCATAAAAGTAGCAGTATTACTGTTCACAGCGAGATTAATAACTGTGCCAAATTCAAAAGGCACAAAAGTAAAATGCAATAGAGAGCATCAATTCTCCTGCTTGTAGTAATTCTATTCGTTGTAGAAAACCACACTCCCTTAATCTCACAAGAAAAGTCTCATTTGACAAATCAAAATTTTTAATATTATATATTTGCTTCTATATATTTCCTAGAAGGTTAGAATGTGCACTAAGATGCAACTTTTTCAAGTGATGTGAGAAATGCCATAAATTTGAAAAGAAAGAAAAATTTATAAAAAATTAATGGAAGTTTACAAAAAAAAGGCAACCTGGTGCTACCAGTACTAGCACTATGTGTGGGATTCAGGGAAGGGCCACGCCCACATGCTTTAAAAAACATCCTCTTTGTCCCCAAATGAGGATCCATCTCCAAAAGAATCTTGTCCAAGACGAGTGTCCATTTTTTCAATGAAGTTGCTATATTCCAATTCGTCATTTATCATGTCATAATATGCCATTACAATGACAGTGATTAAGCATATGTACTACCAAAAATGCTCAAAAAGTCAAACTTCCTTAGATTTCTTCAAGAATTAAAAACGGACACTCATTATGGGAAGAAAGGAGTAATAATATATAAAACAAATGAAAGTATAAAAGACTATCATTTTTGGGGCGAAGAAGTAATTTCTTATCCACCATTGTCTTGCATATCTATACTAGTATATATTACTCCCTACGTCTTTAAATGAATGTCCATTTTTTTACTTTTAAGGGAATTATCTAAGTAGCTTCACTGAAAAAAATATTGACATTTAATTAGGGACTTTTTTTCTAAGACAAATATGGACATTCATTTTGGGACAGACAGAGTATATACGGAGTGACAGGGGCTTAGTTGACTCTTCTGGTCACTCTCCCTACTCAACCCCAAACCAAATTCATACTCCACCTCTTACTATTAACTTACCCCTCTAACTTATACTACCTCTGTCCCTAAATAAATGTCAATTTTCAAGAATTTTTTGTCCCAAAATAAATGTCACTTTTGAAAAAAACTTTCTCCATAAATGTTTTTTTACCAATTTTTTTCCACTAGTCAATTTATACCGGCAAAACTAAATGTTTGGAAAGTGGAAAACAAGAATATTTGTGCATCTTTGCCATTTAATTGTACAAATAATAAGCATTTCCAGAATGTCCCATAAATGAAATTTGGACATTCATTTAGGGACGGAGGGAGTACTTATTTTTCAACAGCTAAAATTTTGGCTATTAACATATTTATTATAGAAATAAAAAATAAATTAAAGTTAAGTCTTGAGCCATGAAAATATTTTGTAAATACTCATCAAGGTCTCTTGTAGTTATATTAACTCCGGGTGAAAGGAAATTGAAAATTTAAGTAAAGTAGTAACTGCTAATTTAAACAAAACACCAATGTATGTACTCCCTCCGTCCCAAAATGAATTTTCAAAAAAAAAAAAAATCAAATTTGCGAGTAAAATTGAACATTTCATTTTGGGACAAAGGGAGTAGTAGATGATATTACCGGAATACACACACTAGAGACACCATTCCATTCCAGATGATATGAATTTCTATTAGAAATTTCATTAGCCATTATAGAACTTGAAATAGATTGGAAGGAAGGAAGGAAGGAATCGCGAATAATTTGATTTAATTGGTTTGATGAATGAATTCTAGGTCTAGGAAGGGGAGAATTACAGTACCTTGTAATGGCGAGAATCGGCAAGTTGATGAATCCCCTGGACCAACTTAATATTCGAATTTGATGCTCCAATTGTGCTCCCTCCCATCATCTTTTCAATTCTCCGACTCAAACTCCTCAACTGATGAAAAACCAGTTAACAGCGTCGTACTTGTATGTACAACACTTTGTTTGGCGTTAGGTGTAAACCGAAATCTAGGTCTACTTGCCCCAACCCAAATGTCGACCCAAACCGTTAAAAGTATCCCCAATAACAACTTGTTGGACTTCAGATCGGTGACCCTCAAGCGTAAGTGACAAAACCAAAAACATAAAAAAAAAATTAGAAAGCCATGCTATTTTCGTAACCTGGGCAATTGGCCGACCTCAGTGTTGGGTCTGGTTATTTGCTTCTTTTTTTTTTTTTTTTTTTTGACACATGTCATCCAATAATTGGGTGGCATGTATTTATATAAATATATTTTTAAAATTAATATATTTTATATAATTATATAAAATAAAAAATATATCAAAATTTTTATTTTTTTTTATAATTGTATGAGTAATTATTTTTAATAATTGTACGTGTAATTTTAAAAATATTATTACTAATACATTATTTTAAAAAATAAAATGATAAGTATTTTAGATAAGTTAAAATAAAGAAAAAATAAATATTTTATTTTTAAAAGGTTGGGATGGGTTGGGTTGGGTCACTGATGAGAGTATAAATTATATAAGGTTGGGGTTGTGTATATGAAAGTGAGAGAAATTAATATTTTATTTGAGGTTGGGTTGGGTCGGGGTCACTGATGGGAATAGTCTCACGTAAATAACTTTTGAAAAATGATAATATTTTTTTTAAAATGTTGTTTGATAAATCTAATAAAAATATTTTTTCATAAACATTTTAATATATTTGCTAAATATAAGAAAAATGTTTTGAGTAAAAGAAATCAGGAAAAGATTTTCCTCATGAAACAACCTATTTTCCATTTATCAGAAAAAAAATTTCGTTTTTCCCAAACAAACGAAGCTTTAGTTTCATTAAAATAATTTGACAAAAAAAATAAGATTTTTTTATCTCTCAATGAAATTATAAAAATTGTATTGATTTACTAAAAAATAATAACTTTTAAAATATTTAAATTAGTGCAAATTATTAATTAAAGTAAAATCAAATTTATCATAAAAAGTGGAACAATCTTCTTATCTTCTCTGTAGATGGAGGGTGTATGTATCCATATACATAAGTCGCTACGTATTGGAAATGATAGCCAAAAACATAAATCATGTTTAGTCCTTTTATCCAAATTGATTTGTCAGCTCCCATCATTTAATTCCGTCCCGTCTCTCGTCCCGAAAAAAAAACAAAAAAAAACTGAACAGGTGATTAAGCAACCACCACCTCAGACCACCCTCACATATGCTACCGGGCCAAAACAGAGCCATCCATGAAATCTGAATGTAGCCTATGTAGGACATAAGAGGAAGAAGGGCAACAGCCAGGGTTCCTTTTGTACAATTGCTCTGGAAGTACTTGCCCCGAAACCTGAAATAGCTAGTTCACCATCAATCAGTTGGAATGGAACTGTCTTGGTGACTAAGTTGCTGTGCCTCAAGTCAAGCCCCATAAAGTTTAAAGGTTAACACACAAATTCCAATTAAATAAAACTTCATACATACATGTGTCTAGCATCCAAAACAAACTTCTCCTCCGGTGATCCTAGCTGACCTATCATATAAGTGACATTCATTGGTGTTAGGAAATACTCCCTCTATCCCGGAATAAATGTCGCCATTCCCATTTGGTTTGTCCCAAAAATAAATGTCGCATTTCTAAAAATAGTATACAAAGTGTGGCCATCTCCCTAAATTGACCTTCTTAAAAGAATGGGCTCGGCATATATTATGATGCACATGAGACAAAATTGATACAAATGAGTAATGGTTGGCTTTACTTGTGAACATGATCTTGCAAAGGACACAAACTTGATGAAGCACAAAGTACATAGTGTGAGTAGGCGGAGACGTTAGAATAGGTGATGCCCTTTGTATGGAAAAACTGGGGGCAAATTAGGAAACATTAATGAGAGCTTAAAATGTTGATTCGTCAACTACAACATTTATTCCGGGACGGAGGGAACATATGCTTATACGACGGAGGGAATAGGGAATATATGCTTGTACTCTGAGATTTTCTTAACACCATTCTTTGGCACATACTTGCCCATGCCACCAAATGCTCTTTACCAATGACCTCACTCCTCCACCCATTGCTAAAGAGCTTCCTTGCAATAACCTCAGGTCTGCAGAAACAGGACCCAACTCAATTAAAGTGATCCTCCAAAGTAGAAATGCTTCCATCACCAAACCCACTAACCCCAATAGCATTCTAAGTCCTTGAGAGCACTATCTTAATTCAGTAAGGAAACACTTCTCAAGATTAACCTTGAGACCTGAACTGGCCTAAAAATCTGCAAAAGAGTGAAAACATTCTTGAAACCACTAGAACATTAGGAGAAAGAGCACGATACATCAGAAAACTGCAAGGACAAATCTTAATCAACCCAAGCGCCAGCGGACATCCCCCAAGAATCCAACCTCCCCCACCCCTAGATATCAACCTATTAAGAAAAATAAGAACATCAAGCGCCAGGGTGAAAAGAAACAGAGACAAAGATCTCTCTCCCATAGACCGCTAGAGGAATGGAGCCAAGGCATCGGGTTTCCATTTATCATTAGCAATATGGGGAAAAGAGGCAAATTGATTTGATTCTCCATCCTAGTGTTCCAAAGTCAAATTTTGGCAACCTTTACGCCTTCTTCACAACCCAACTCGAAGAAACGTTGAATGAAACTAATATATGTATACTTATATTAGCCATTGGATTTTATCTTATACTCCCTCCATACTGAAAAGATAGTCCCACATTTTTAGTGGTAAGTTTGATTGAACTTTGACGAATAATTTACATTAATTTAATTATTCTAATAAAAATCTTAAAATTATTATCGGTAGTATTTGTAATGGTGTATCAATAAAAGTTTTAGAATTTCATTGGGATTATTACTTTTTCCTTAACTTTCATGTTGCTTAGATGATTTGGGGTTTTGCTCTTCACTAAAAACCTTTAGACTGAATTGAATATTCTAAGTTTCTAACTATTGAATAAAACTATCGGACCAAACTACTGAATTTTACCGCAATCCAGAATCAAATGAACTAAAGTTGGATTTGTAAATTTGTCCAGGGGCGACGACATGCAGACCCTTGAAGAGCACGTTGTTCTGAACCAAGTGCAGTGTACTCATTCAACACAACAGCCATCATCATCACATATGACAAAACTGGAGTTCATAAATCAATTACTCGATAGCTAAGAAACAATTTTTCCAAACACCAAGCATGAAAAGAAACAGCAACCATCTTAACGTGAAATTAAGATAAAATACACAGTATTTAAGTTTAAGTTGAAAAACAAAGACCTTAATCGAAATCAACAAGTGTCAGGAATCACCATCACTAACAAACCCAAAGTACGAGACAGTTATCCCATCCATTCAACAGCAAAAACATACTAACAAACCCAAAGTACGAGACAGTCATCCCATCCATTCAACAGCAAAAACATCTGTAGCAGTAAGACCTCCCTGAGAGAAGGAATTGAAAAAACAAAGAAAGATAATGAATATTAGGACTACAACTAATTTAGCGCACATCAAAAGAATCTCAAGCAAGTGCAAATTGCAAGTAATGACCATGGCTTTTCCTTTTTTTTTCCATCCTTTTCATGATTAAGAAAAATAAATGATTGAAGTAAACATGTGACCCAGTCTATGGTGTTGATGGTGATTAGCAAATATAAGCAAATATGTTGATTAATTAAGGTAAAATGTGTTAGGAATCGATCACTTGAATTATGATGACTTCCATAACAACTCTTTTATTAGTGTGTGATTGCATGCAAAGACAAGCAGGGGCGGAGCCAGGAATGTTCGGAGGGGGGGGCAAGATTACACGGGGGTTCGGGGGCAGCGCCCCCGAAAAAAATTTTCCGGGTCGGACAAGTAAAAAATGGGTCGGATCCATGAAATACAATGTATTTTAGTTAAAAATGTAAAGAATTAAGAAAGTTAACAAAAATGATAAAAGTAAATAATTCAAAGAACGATTGAAATAATGTTGAAGTATTTAACGCAAATAATTTATTAAAATATATTACTCGTACAAACCATTAGCATCTGGGAGTACATGATTATATATTTATGTGTTCATATACTCCCTTCAATCCGTAATAAGATGTTTGTATTTTTTTCTTTTGATACGTTACAAATTAAATATAGCGTTTTTAAATAAATAAAGCAAATTTATAAAAATATTGACAAGTCAAATGTAATAATATATATTACGGGGACTGAGGGAGTAATTGCTTAAAATTGTTGCAAAACAATGCATATAGTGCACATAATTACCTGAAAATGTAAAAAAAAAAACATAACATCCTACATGCTGGCTGTGGGGTTCGAACCCACACACTTATGTGTGGAAGATCTTAAGTCTTCCGCTGAACCACATTACTCACTGGTGTTAATCTTGAAGTTAATTATATACTCCCTCCGTCCCACTTTACTTGACACTAATTTCCATTTTGGTCCGTCCCACCTCACTTGACACTGCCCAAAATGGAAAGTTTTTATACTCACAACACCAATCAAATCACTATTCTCTCCACTCATTCTCTCTCCTACTTTACATTTTCTACTCACAACATTTTCTTTAATTAATTATCTCTCTTACTTTTTCTTAGTTACCGTGCCCACCTCTTTGGTGCCAAGTGAACCGGAACGGAGGGAGTATGTAACAAAAAATATGGGGGGGGGGCAAAAAAAAATAAATTCCACTGCACTTCCGCCGCTGGGGGGGGCAAGTGCCCCCCCATGCCCCCCCCTGGCTCCGCCCCTGAAGACAAGTAAACAAGAAAGACAATAAAATAAGAAGAATAATTGTAAAAGACCAAGAAAAGTCGAAGGATTATATCTAGACTTTGGAGGAATGAATGCCAAGAATGCTACAACTTCTAGGGAGTCTCTAGAATCAAGAAAGTGTCTCATATTCGTGACTGAGACCACCCTCAAAAAGGTGGGGAGCCTTCGGGACCAAGAAGGCAATATTTCAAGAAAGGAACAGAATCCTGAAAATGTTGTGGAATTGTGGTATATCAGTGCAGTTCTTGCCAATACAACTTGATAATGGTGAGACACAACACACGCACACGAATAATATGAAAGTAATCAACAAGAAAACGCACGGTTCGTTCATCCACAATTAGACTACATCCGGGGGAACTAACAAGCCAGGATATTTACTAATATCCCCTCAATTTATGTAAACACACATCACCCATAAATCCCCAAGACATAACTTAGGTCATCCATTGAATGCCCCTAAGGGCACCCCAAAAACCTACCAATGCCTTTGACTCTCTTTGTGGATCTCACAGATTCACTCTGGCTAATTTTCCCTAGCACATAATATTCTAGGTTATCACTTGTATTTATAGGAACAACAAACCTAAACCCTAGAG
Source organism: Adenophora triphylla var. japonica (assembly GCA_022495995.1). Taxonomy (NCBI): domain Eukaryota; kingdom Viridiplantae; phylum Streptophyta; class Magnoliopsida; order Asterales; family Campanulaceae; genus Adenophora; species Adenophora triphylla. The sequence continues at coordinate 470,664 of JAFEMH010000528.1, forward strand.
GATTCTAATTCCTTCTCCCAAGAAGTAATTTTCTTTCTGCCAAAAAAAAATTTGTTACCAAAAGAGAACATGTCAAAATAGAAAATCAAAATCCCTGCAGAAATTCCGACCTAGCCGTCCTTGCTGTACTAATCAAGTTGGTGGGTGTGTATATCCCAACTCAAAGATGAAACATACTTATTTTTTCAGAACTAAGCATTTCGAAACTAGCTCCAGGTAGGTTCAGAAGGGTACCTCATTGGTACGTTCTTGAGTGTACATCGCCACACCATACGAGGAGATGATGCAAGCTGCGGAGGAAGCCATGGTTGCGATGCCAATACGTTCACCAACAGCTCGAAATAACGGATGGTCCGCCATATCTGCAAAATACATATTATGAGTATTTATTTTACAAAAATCACACGGAAATATAATAAGCAACATGCGATATTGAGGAATACATGTATTCACGTACCTTGCGCAAGAAGTAATGAGGAAAACAACTTAGTACTCATAATATTCAGAGGTAGAAATATTTTTTGATCTAACATTACTTCATCCTATTTACTCCTTTGTTTTGGTAAAAGTGGAAAACAAACTAACAGCCTAGTCATCTCTTCAGTAAAACACACAAAAGATATAACAAAACACTACTTGCACACAATCCAATCAGACTGATACTTTTGTTATCGATTATAATGCTTGTAATATCGAAATACTGCCGTTTATATATACAATAGACTACATACATAAGAAAAGAAATACTTGCCCTAATTAACTGTCTAGAAAACTTCGTCACGTAACTGCTCTATTACAATAATTTACTCAAGCACTCTGACTTTTTTAACTAGATCAGTCCATTTCTCTCTAATTTGAGTGTGCAATCTTTCTAGATCAAATACGTCGAAGAGAAGCCAATCTCTTTTCAAGGTCGTCAGTATCAGTAGACTCAGATCTGCAATTCATTAAAGAGGCTGTTAGTACTTTGAAAACAGAAACATATTTTTATTTTATCATCGAGAGACTGAATATCTTAAAACGGAAATGGGAAAGTTCTTTTCGGTCAAGGTAATTAGGACTCTTTAGGGCAACTATGCACTTTGTATCTATGATTCTACCAATTCTTGTAGCATGTTTCAGGTTAGCAGTCATGTATATTTCATCAGCTTTTAATAAGTTATAAACCCCCTTTATTTTTTAATGGGGTGTCCAATTTTTGATGTTGAGTTACCAATTCATCTATAAACTTAAGATTTAAAATAGGGCTAATAACAGGAAGAAAAAAAAAGTTAACAAATTGTAAAGAGAGAAAGTTTTAACGATAGAAGTTTCCTTTTCAAAATTTTGCTGGCAATTACCTAGGTACAGCATTCTCAACCTTCTTTGATGCAATTCGTCCTTTTGGGGCAGAAGATAACTGCAAAAAAAGCATACCAAGATCAGAAAAATGATCGCTTTTGCAAAAACGACTTATAATAACACAGGGAAATTTTGATGTGGTTTGAAGTGGCTCAAGAACCAACCTGTGATGCAATGTCCACCCCAATCTCATCAAGAACCTGAAAACAAAAAAAAAGAATTCAAGATTTGAGCAAGCATAATGAAAGAATACAAGTTAAAGAAACTACAAACTGATATGCAGAGCTGCATGTGAACCTGATTCGTAAGTTCCTCTGTTTCCTCTTCAGCCTCATCTTTGTCTAGAGTTTCATCAATTGACTCTGACATCATCTCAATCTGGACAAACAGAATCGGTGATTGAATCATACTCAAACATATGGGTGCAACTACATAAAAAAAATAGTACTCCCTCAATCCAAAAATGAATGACCAAAAACTTTTGAAATTTGCTCTTAAAACTTTTGAAATTTGCTCTTGATCAAGAGCAAAATTCAAAATTTTTGGTCTTTCATTTTGAGACAGAGGTAGTAAGAGATATCACCGAGGACAAATAATCTTTCTAGCAATATATGGCCATTTCAAAAAAAAAAAAAAACAGGTAGTTGTAAAGCAAACCATAATCCAAAAGAATAAAGCATATGGAGTTTACTGTCATGTCCATTTGGGCTGACTGCTGCTGGAATTCTTTCATCACTTTAGCTTGTTTTGCAGGTGCCATTTGCTGAATATCAATAGATAAATATCCATTATCTCTATAACAATAATGGTCGAGACAACCATGAAAAAGTTGACCATGCAAAATAGATGTGCATATCTTAACAAATCGGTGTATATACCGTATCTCGACAAGTTTGAGTTTTCAACTTATACCTTGTTCATTGCGACCATTGCTTTTGTTGCACCCTTCATTCCGGTAGAAATTGACGTGCTGGCATACAAAGCCTGGAAAACAAGAAATAATGAGGACACTTAATGACACTAGTTAACTCTTACCTAAGTGACTTTACAAGTATAATAACAACCTGTGTATGCGTTGCTACACCTCTGATTTGCGCGCGACTACCCTGCAAATTTGTTATTTGTTGCCTCAAGCGAACAAGCTGTCGAGCTAAGATTTTGGTGGCAGCCTGGTTTAACAAATTAATTTGTTGATTAGCGAACAAGGTTCATATTGTCTTACAGCTCCAGCAATAGACAGCATTGTGTGCATATATTGAACCGGAGTTGCTTCATAAGCTTTCAACGGCTTAGTAAATTTTACTTTTACTCAAATGTGCAAGATATAATCACACTGATATTCTGGTTTAGGATATGCAAGGCAGAGTAGATTCACTCAAGTGTGCAAGATATATCTCTTTCACGAGTGCATTTTGCAACTCACACCTATAAATCAACAGCATAAAAGACACCTTCTAGAATCACAAACCACCTAAATCAGCTTAACATTCAGTGGATATGAACTCTTTTGTTCTTTTATAATTGCAGCTACAATATTTTAAAAAATTTCAAGAAAATAAATTGCATTTGTCATCAATAACAATGTACACAGTAAACAAAATGAAAGGGGTAGAAGGCGTGAGAAAATAAGCACTAAATTATCGTCTTTTTTTTTTTTTTTTGAGGACTGAAGTCTTAAGGAATGTTTGTAGTGGGTCTTGAGTCTAAAGAGGCTCGATCTGTAGACTGAAAGCCAAATCATTTGAGCTGTATGATGAATGAACATTATCTGAATGTGTATGTTTGTTCATTTTTGACCTTTTGATATATTGCCGGGTAAAATGTAGACTAGGATCATGATATCGGTGATCCAACTTGGGCCTTAGTATGTGTCCTACATTGTGAGGACCCCGACCCGGAACCTACACGTGTTCCAAGCTGGAGCATCCTCAAACTAACCCAATTTTTCCTAATCTTTTAAAACTTGTATTTAACTTTCAAAATTAAATGCAATTATTATAACCATTTAAAAATAAATCTACACCTTTTCACAATGGAGAAATAATTGACCAACTTAGAAAGTAAGAAACTGTTTTAGTTACAAAAAGGCCTCGGTTATAACATAAAATGAAGATTTATAAATACAATTCCGTAATTGAATTATACCAAAGCACACTTTCTATACCAACCTAATCATACCCCGACAATTCTCACAATATAACTTCCAAACTCCTCACCGCCCTTACTTGGCTGGTCCACCTGTCTCGGAATCTAAAAACAGTAAAGGGAGAGGGGTGAGAATAAATCTCAGCAAGCTATTATGAATGCAGCAATATGCCATATAAGATGCAACACATAACAAGTTGCATATAACACGTTGGAAAAGCTGTAAACACCTTACATTACCTTGGTTTACCTTTTCCCGTCTGAACAGTAGTCGTACAACATTGGGTATAATAATACTCCAATCTTATTCCGTGAATGTATATCCACCAGAATCAATATCATATAACAAACAGAGAGTAATAAATACCCCAAACAATCGAGATAGTTATTGTCATAACTCATCTCCAGTGAACTGCTTAGGCATTATTCACAAACAAATCGTACAACTGAGATAGTTATCGTCATAACTCATCCCTTATGAACTGCTTAGGCAATATTCATAAACCCCCGAACAACCGAGATAGTTATTGTCATAACTCATCTCCTGTGAACTGCTTAGGCATATTCACCAGAAACGACCCCCTAACAACCGAGATAGTTATTGACATAACTCATCTCCTGTGAACTGCTTAAAGCAATATTCACCAGAAACAACCCTCCAACCACCGGTATACCGAAGTCCAGTACATATCATAAACTTGCAATATAAATCCACAAAGGGGATAAGCAACATAGCAACATGGTAATATATACTCATATTTAACAATTATCATAGTGCAACATTTATTCAACACACTATGCATAATATAAACAGTGTATATGAACTCAATGTAAGGCAAGGAAATATCATCAATCCATCCTACAAGGTCATTATACAATAAAACAAGGCCTCTATGAAGGTTCAAGCTCAATTTACTAAGTGGGGGTCACAATCTATAAGTGACCAAACAATGTTGCTAACAAATTCCGGTTATGATTTACAGTTAAACTTCCTGGGGTCTTGGGCGACCGCCCATACCTCTTGGGCGACCGCCCAAGAGGCTTTACAAGGCACTCTAAATTCTGGACACATGGGCGGCCGCTCACGCCCCCTTGGGCGACCGCCCAAGTGCCGGATCCATGAATTCCCAGGTTTCCCAAATTGTAATCTCTTACCATTTTCTTTCACTTCCCAAGTTTTCCTTCTACTCTACATTAAAAATCAACAAGAAGATTTCCTAGCTTCACCAAGTTCACCCTAAATCATGCAACCCCAAAATAAAGAATTCTAAGTCATTTATCATTCTACATTTTACCCATTTTATACCCTCTAAATCATCTTCCAAGAACATTATCCTCAACCAAATTCATTTACCCATTTTCTAACTCATGTAAGGTTCTAAAGCATGTAACACCCATTAATATAACAAGAACAACATTTATAATTTATGATCATTCATAAGAAGGAAAGTCATAACAATTCACATACTAAGCCATGTAACCCAAAAATGATTAAATCTTATATCATTTACCCTTTGAATCACTACCCATTTCACTATCACTTTCCAAGTATAAATTTCATAATTTAATTAACCCATTTGCTTACCTTCTTGACCCATTTTCCTAACCAACCACAACATTCTATTTCCTTACCAAATTTCTCAACATCCAAGAAAGTTTCTAAGGCCTCAAATAACCATTATAACAATAATAACAACATCAATAGTTTATGAACATTTAAAGAAAGGAAGTCATAATAACTCACATTAAAATGGGAGATGGATCATGGATTTCTTTAGCTTGATGAACTCCTCTTGGTCTCCCGATTCCAAAAGTGCTCTCGGATCTAAAAATGGTGAAGGATTGATCTTGGTAGGAGCCTTGGAAGGTGAAGCTTCAACAATGGAGTTCCATGGATTTGAGAGAGAATATCAAGGAGGAGAAGAAGGGAGGTGGAGTATGTAAATGGTAAAGGAGGAAGGGGGGGGCGGATATGGAGGGGATTTGGGGAGGGTTTTAGGGGAGTTGTCCCCCACTCCAAATATTCCCTACCAAAAACTCTTTCATCAATTTAAATTAATTCTCTCAACCCATAACATTTTATTTGTCCATTTTATTACCACTCCATTCTATTACTTTATTTATTTCTAATTATTATTTTTCCTTTAGAACACTATTTATTTTCTTATCATTTTATCCTAATATAAGAAATTTAAAGATATAAAATAAACACATAAGGTTGATATTAATATTAAAAGTATATAATGTTATACTAAAATTGTGTCTAGGGTTAGGGTCGTTACACTCACTCCCCCTTAAAGAAAATTCGTCCCGAATTTTTTTTTTAAAAAGACTTACCTAAAAGTTCAATTCGCCTCGGTTACTTATGCATACCTCAGACTCCAATTCCATATAGTTTCTTCAATGCTGTGATTCTTTTCCACGATTTCTAATTCCATTAATGAGACGATATTACATTAAAACTTCAAATACTCTATAAGCTTCTCCAAACCAGTCTATAAGTCAAATCACCAACCTTTTCTAAAGCTTCAAATGGATTAACGAATCTTGGCGCCAATTTACCTTAGGCCTTGCTTCTCCAAACTCACCCCAACAAATTAGAGATCGATATTTTCTCCCCAAACTATGCCTCATACGGTTTTATCTCAATGCTAGAATGATAACTGCTATTATACGTATCCAACCATTGGTAACCTTATGTCCTATCGATTACTAAATCTATTGTATATGCCCGTAGCATATCATCAACCACAAGTAATGATTCTTCAAATTTTTACAAGGTTAAACTTAATAGCATTCCTACCTTCCCAAAATGACCTTCCCGAACGATGTCTATCCCATCCATTTAACACTATGGGTTTTATACAATCGAATTATCCACTAACATATGTGAGGACTTTATTAATAACATCTCATCAAGCTATATATATATAACGAGTAGAAAATACAATTCAACTTTCTATAACAGAACAACATACCCTTCTTTACTTTCAATGTAACTCAATCACAAAATCTATAGTGATAATACTCTCAAGTTCAACCTAGAACTCTAAATATTTTAATAAATCTTCTAACGTCAACATTCTATTGTCACCATTCAATGTTCCAATTATGTTCAGTACTAGTGACAAATCAATATTCAAATTGAAGGGTTGGCCGCCCACAACGGAGCCGATCCAACTCCAAAACAAAACCGAGTCTATTGTGATCGACACAATAATAACCCCACATTTATCAATTCATTTCTCGGACCAAAACTTGAATACAATTAATCATTATAGGGAAACTAGGTTGCAATTTCTACTTGCTTCTGAACAATTTATATCTTTAGGATATCAAGTCTTTCTAAAAGTTACAACATCTTTCAAAATTCCAAAGGATAATATAAAAAGAGATTCAAAGAGACCCGAATGGTTTATTTATTTAAAACCGGCCCATACCAGTTTTAATTAACTAAACCACTCACAATTTAAGAAATTTCAAAAGATTGATAAGCTAACAAAATAACTCGAGTGATTTAATTATCTACAACCGTCCCATACCAGTGGTAGATAGTTAAATTACTCACAGATTTTAATTTACACGAAAATGGTTACTGACCTTATTAAATCAACTATCCCCGAAGGGCACAATTGCTCATACCGAAGTTCAATATACAATCCAAAGTTTTAAAGCACATTTAAAACAATTCTAACATAATAATCTTGTTTAACTTCTATTTATAGTGTAGCCACCACTCATAATATTTTTACTTAGTTGAATTCCTTATAAGAAAACACAATCTCGTAATACTTATTACTATCTCCGATAAATACACTAAACATTCATTAAGGTTATAAACTTGGCAAAGCATCCTCAATTCAATAATTCTTCAAGTTGAATATTCAACACCTTTACTTAATGTGAGTCATCTATTCCCTACCTTTGATATTGGTATTGTACTTAGCAACAACATATTGTAAACATCTAGTTCCCAATCAAATACCATAATTTCTAAATAAGAAAATATAATTGGAACTCTCATAGATCAATCATTCCCAAATTTCAATTAAACATTACGGTATAATCTAACTTAACTCTCAATAACCATCAACAAACTCAAAATCCGTATAACGTCAATATCTTTCAAGCATCACACTAATCCCTCATATGATTCACGTAACTAAGTCGACTTATAGTATATAATCATCCTAAAGTATCCTGTCTTCCAGTAAGATTCATCCTCATTTTCTCAACTAATGATAATCAATTCTCAAAACGAACCATATACATATATTACCAATTTCTGAAGTTGATCCTTTAAATCACCAATAACTGTATCTATTATACTTCTTCGTATTTACCCTATTTACCTCTCCATAACTAATACACAATCCACAAATCAAAACGGTCATACTATATATAAATGTTGTCTTAAGTATATCCTTAAAGCAAATTTTCACTGTAATTGTAACACTCCGAAAAATTCAACTAATAACCATTGAGTATCCTACTAGTTTCTAAAATCAGTCATACAAATCGTCAACAAGTGCTAACGAATACTTATTCTTCACAGTTACCTATTTAAGATCTCTATAACCTTATAATTAACCACCAAGTATCATCTTTTCTAAATATAGTAACAATTTACCCTTATGGAGATTCACTACGCTCATTATCTTCTTTACCAAATAATTTTCCCAAAATGAATCATCAATTCGCATCCCAATTAGTGTCCTCTATCTAGGAATCCGAATACTAAAATAGTACCTTATATCCACTCAAAGCTTCACTATCCTGGTATGCTACCTGATGAAAATCCATTTTTGAAACTCACTTGAAAAACACCACTTAGTCAACTTATAGGGTGATATCACTTACAAAATATCTGATTTCCTATTCAAATTAGTAGCAAAAATTCAATCAATCTCTCCTTAGAAAAGAAACTTATAGCACATAAGGCAAAGACATATTAGTTCTATAAGATCTCGTACTCGCGATATTTTATAACTCATATAATCCCACTTAGACTATCACTTCCAATACTAGTCTCATATATCTAGTCTCTACCACGAGACACCAATGAATAACTAATCATGCAATTATACCACCATAAACCACTCTTAATTAGGCCATATACCTAACCTCAACTAAGAGTTCACAAATTCATTTACCACCGGTACATGTGATAATTCCAGTGTATTTAAATCAAATATAACACACAACCCAAATAACCTTCACATTCCTTAGGCCATACTTTCGACATTTACGCATATATGACATAATATCAATTAATAATTTATCCGCCTCAATTACACACGGAGGCAATCAAACATAGATAAGGAGACTCGCTTCTTGCGACAGTCCTCCCAAATCACAATCACCATGATAAACAAGAATGATCCAAGGTACTCTCCCGTAGGAGTAGAACCTCCAACACATAAGGCAACTTTTAGGCCTATTATGCAAATAAAAGATGAAATGTAATGCCACATGAGAACGAATGAACAGGGATTTATAAAAGTATGAACCCTAACTCCTGAGACAGGTAAAATACCTCAAATGATGGTGGAGGAATCTATCTTTCCATAACTCACCTTTCCTTGATTCCTTGGATGGTCAATATCATTTTACGTCTTTGAACAAATTCTGTGTTAAACTCTCGACGTAAGTTATCGCACACTCTCACTCGCCTAGACTCTACCCGAGAACTCTAACCGAGCTCGATACCAACCGTGAGGACCCCGACCCGAACCTACACGTGTCCCAAGTAGGAGCATCCTCAAACTAACCCAATTTTTCCTAATCTTTTAAAACTTCTATTTAACTTTCAAAATTAAATGCAATTATTATAACCATTTAAAAATAAATCTACACCTTTTCACAATGGAGAAATAATTGACCAACTTAGAAAGTAAGAAACTGCTTTTAGTTACAAAAAGGCCTCGGTTATAACATAAAATGAAGATTTATAAATACAATTCCGTAATTGAATTATACCAAAGCACACTTTCTATACCAACCTAATCATACCCCGACAATTCTCACAATATAACTTCCAAACTCCTCACCGCCCTTACTGGGTGGTCCACCGTCTCGGAATCTAAAAACAGTAAAGGGAGAGGGTGAGAATAAATCTCGGCAAGCTATTATGAATGCAGAATATGCCATATAAGATGCAACACATAACAAGTTGCATATAACACGTTGGAAAAGTCAGTAAACACCTTACATTACCTTGGTTTACCTTTTCCCGTCCGAACAATAGTCGTACAACATTGGGTATAATAATACTCCAATCTTATTAGTGAATGTATATCCACCAGAATCAATATCATGTAACAAACAAAGAGTAATAAATACCCCAAACAATCGAGATAGTTATTGTCATAACTCATCTCCAGTGAACTGCTTAGGCATTATTCACAAACAAATCGTACAACTGAGATAGTTATCGTCATAACTCATCCCTTATGAACTGCTGAGGCAATATTCATAAACCCCCGAACAACCGAGATAGTTATTGTCATAACTCATCTCCGTGAACCGCTTAGGCATATTCACCAGAAACGACCCCTAACAACCGAGATAGTTATTGACATAACTCATCTCCCGTGAACCGCTTAAAGCAATATTCACCGTAAACAACCCTCCAACCACCAGATACACCGAAGTCCAGTACATATCATAAACTTGCAATATAAATCCACAAAGGGGATAAGCAACATAGCAACATGGTAATATATACTCATATTTAACAATTATCATAGTGCAACATTTATTCAACACACTATGCATAATATAAACAGTGTATATGAACTCAATGTAAGGCAAGGAAATATCATCAATCCATCCTACAAGGTCATTATACAATAAAACAAGGCCTCTATGAAGGTTCAAGCTCAATTTACTAAGTGGGGGTCACAATCTATAGTGACCAAACAATGTTGCTAACAAATTCCTAAGGTTATGATTTACGCTAAACTTCCCGGGGTCTTGGCGACCGCCCATACCTCTTGGGCGACCGCCCAAGAGGCTTTACAAGGCACTCTAAATTCTGGACACACGGGCGGCCGCTCACGCCTCGCGACCGCCCAAGTGCCGGATCCATGAATTCCCGTGTTTCCCAAATTGTAATCTCTTACCATTTTCTTTCACTTCCCAAGTTTTCCTTCTACTCTACATTAAAAATCAACAAGAAGATTTCCTAGCTTCACCAAGTTCACCCTAAATCATGCAACCCCAAAATAAAGAATTCTAAGTCATTTATCATTCTACATTTTACCCATTTTATACCCTCTAAATCATCTTCCAAGAACATTATCCTCAACCAAATTCATTTACCCATTTTCTAACTCATGTAAGGTTCTAAAGCATGTAACACCCATTAATATAACAAGAACAACATTTATAATTTATGATCATTCATAAGAAGGAAAGTCATAACAATTCACATACTAAGCCATGTAACCCAAAAATGATTAAATCTTATATCATTTACCCTTTGAATCACTACCCATTTCACTATCACTTTCCAAGTATAAATTTCATAATTTAATTAACCCATTTGCTTACCTTCTTGACCCATTTTCCTAACCAACCACAACATTCTATTTCCTTACCAAATTTCTCAACATCCAAGAAAGTTTCTAAGGCCTCAAATAACCATTATAACAATAATAACAACATCAATAGTTTATGAACATTTAAAGAAAGGAAGTCATAATAACTCACATTAAAATGGGAGATGGATCATGGATTTCTTTAGCTTGATGAACTCCTCTTGGTCTCCCGATTCCAAAAGTGCTCTCGGATCTAAAAATGGTGAAGGATTGATCTTGGTAGGAGCCTTGGAAGGTGAAGCTTCAACAATGGAGTTCCATGGATTTGAGAGAGAATATCAAGGAGGAGAAGAAGGGAGGTGGAGTATGTAAATGGTAAAGGAGGAAGGGGGGGGGCGGATATGGAGGGGATTTGGGGAGGGTTTTAGGGGAGTTGTCCCCCACTCCAAATATTCCCTACCAAAAACTCTTTCATCAATTTAAATTAATTCTCTCAACCCATAACATTTTATTTGTCCATTTTATTACCACTCCATTCTATTACTTTATTTATTTCTAATTATTATTTTTCCTTTAGAACACTATTTATTTCCTTATCATTTTATCCTAATATAAGAAATTTAAAGATATAAAATAAACACATAAGGTTGATATTAATATTAAAAGTATATAATGTTATACTAAAATTGTGTCTAGGGTTAGGGTCGTTACATACATAGATTAGGGTTTTAGTATAAATAACCCTCGTATCTCTTTGTAATTGTATCTCTAGAAAAGTAGTGAAATTTTTGGCTTGGCAACCCCCCCCCAAATGTAGTCGAAGGTATCAACGAACTGGGTAAACAATCTGAAGTGATTTCTGTGCGTTCTTATCTTTTCTAGGCATTTTGTTATTCCTTTGTCGTATGCCAAATTTCCTAACATCTAATCCTAAACCCAAGAGTGATTCAACCCAAACCGAGTGGGTTTCTCATAAATACTCCCCCGCCGCAAGGCCTGCATTGATGTTAATCATGCGCTTTTGTTAAAAATCGAATGAGCTCTCTCACAAGACTCAAAAAAAAAACAAAGACATAACCTATGGGACAACCCAAGAACAGGAAAACATATGGTAGACGTTAAAAGTGGGACACAACTGGAAAACAATATTTGATCACTATCATTCTGTCTTAACATTTTCCCACTTCCGCTTTAGGAGCTTGAAAAAAGTGTACCCAGCAATGTCCCAGGTTGACAAATTAACCCACTTATTTGACCAAACAAAACTGTCAATTGGACCCTACAGATTAACTAACTGTCAATTCGCGATAGTGGATCAAAATATTGTACCCTCTCATATGACAAACGCACAAATCAGCACATTAATTTGACCAAAATGTCAAAACAGCTCTTAAAGATCAAACTGTCAACTGAATCCTCTAGATGAACCAGGTTATCAATCCGTCCCTCCAACTTGAACAAATTGTCAACCAGACCCTCCAACGTGACCGAACTGTCATTGAGCACCAAAATTCAAAAACCTTGCTGAACAGGCCCAGATTTGAGGCTAATCCTCACCAATCCGAACCTACTCCAGTCCCGATCATATTCAATCTCCATTGGATATTCAAATTGTCAATCCGACCCTGCAACATGACCAGACTGAAATTGAGCACCAAAATTCAAAAACCTTGCTGAACGGACCCAGGCTAATCCGAACCAACTCCAGTCCCAATCACATTCGACCTACATTGGATTATCAAAAAAATCTCCATGAACTTGTGTACTGTAATATCCCATAATTATAAGCTAGTGATTACGTTTAGAAAATAAAAACCTCAAATATCACAAAACGGATAAAATTGAAGGAATTATGGTTCGACCCACTTTTTGCATGAAAATTAGACACCAAATATATTTCACGTGGTGTTTAGGTGGATGTGTTGAATATTGGTTATATACTTTAATGAGTCATTTGCTTAAAAGGTGGTATTTATGTGTAGGCTTCCTACAAATTTAGTAATCATCGGCCAAAGAGAGACAAAATGAAGTTTTATGATGGTCTTGTGAGTTTAGAACAAACTTACTGCAGTGATGCTTTTGTCCAACGTTTGGACAGGTTTGATGTTCAATTTCAGTAGCTATTTCGTGATTCGTCTTGAGCGTTTTTGAGGTAAGAAGACTACGCAATATTGATTTCGAGTCAATTTATCCGTATTATCGCCGTACTCCATTTTATTGAAACTGAAACGTATTTGATTGTTCGGTCAAATTTGGTACTTGCTTTGACATTGGATTTGCTTCGTTAATGTTACGGTCGTATTGAAAGCATGCTAAATGTGTTCTTGATATGAAAAATGGATTTGTTATATGGAATGGGTCGATGTAGCTAATTATGTGGCGGTCGCAGTGGACTTGGTTATTGTGTATGTGTGGGAAGGCTCCGTAGTGAGCGTCGCCAAGGATAGAATTTGAGTATCATTGATAAGTCACTGGACCTGAACATAATTAGGACATCGGGCTGTGAAGTATGATTGATTGAAGTTGGATATATGAAATGTGTCTTATTGAATGTCCATATTAATAATTTCATGGACAATTGTTTTTGGTGTATGTGTTCCATTGGCTTCTATGACACCGTGTATCCCCTTTTTTACTGAGTCCCCCAGCTAACCCCCCACCCTCCAGTTTAGTTTTGCGGTTGGCCGTTGATCGAGGTTTGGGGTGATAAAGATTGGCTCAGAGCAATTTTAGGATCATTTGGAGTTATTAGAAATATTTTGTACCTTATTTGAACGTGTAATATTTTGATGATTATGGGAATTAAATTGCTGACATTTTCGGGTTGTTACATGTACGGTAACCGCAAGTTTCCCCGGAAAACTCCAACCAGCTATGGCAACTTCAAAAAAAATATCAATTGGAGCCTCGGACTGACAAACCCGCAAATTAGTACATTACATTCACCAATTTGTCAAAACAGCTCTTCAAGACCAAACTATCAGATGAATCCCTCTAGATGAACCATTTGTCAATCCAACCCTCCAACTTGACCAAGCCTGTTATTGAGAACCGAAATTCAAAAGCCTTGCAGACCAGACCCAGATTCGCTCAACTGTTAGCTTGACCCCTCTAATGAGACCAACTAGTTAACTAGACCAAACATCCACAACAAGCAGAAGCACACCCAGACAAAATTTGAACCAAAGTATCAAGCGCACATATCAAATCATCTAAACTTTCAAATTGATCTCTAGGAACACTCATAAACATAAATCTGCTACTTATGAGAAACAAAAACCAGCCCACCATGGCTGGAGCTTTATGCCATGACAACCTCCGGCTAATCCTCAACAATCCGAACCTACACCCGTCCCAATCACATCCAACCTACTCCAGATGATCAAACAATTCAAATTCCATGAATCTGTGTACATAACTGCAAGTTTCCTCGGTGAACCCAACCAACAACTATGGCGACTTCGTTAGACTTCCCAAGGAGGCAACCAGTCAGATTGCGTCGCCTCCTCCAAGAGAATCATGGATCATGGTTGCTTAGAGCACTTATACCAATGTTAATCAATACAATAATTACAATGTAATGAGGTGTGCAAGAACCAAGAGCTAGACAGTGAAAGGAAAAAGTACTAACTCAGTTATCTTTTTTTTTTTTTCTTAATAAATCTGAACTGCTTACAGCATAAGTATAGCTGATATAGCACATCAACCCTAAAGAGGATTGAACTGCAACTGGATTGTTAAAGGAGCAATGATATCCAATATCCATCTTTTAACAGCTTCTCCTCGTATTCAGAAAAATGCACTCACACAGAGAAAGAAAAATGCTTACCTCATTTCCAGTTTTAGCTGTTTTTTTAATCTCTGCCACTAATTTCTTCTCCTGAGAATTGATTGATTCGAGAATAAGATTCAAAAGAAACAAGAAGTTAAAGAGACAAAATTAAATATATATTCTCCAAGGTATATGTTCTTGAAAGCAGTTGGCTACCTCCATTTGTAAGGATGCAATTTTGCGTTCAATGCCTGCAATGGTTGCAAATTGAAATGAGAAAAGATAATCACAGCAGGACCCAATCAAGGTACTAAGAGCTATTAATGATGTGTCTTGGACCATTGCATGACTCGTGAACAACTGTTATACATAATTCTACTTGATTGAGTATTATTTCATTGGGGTTTGATTAGTCACTTCAGTAAGCATTTAAAGAAAGACCTATCACTTTGTTGGGGAAATAAGCAGAATAGAGTTATAACGGGTCACCATAAATAGGTTTATAAGCTTGTGGAATCCCAATCTATTGCCAGTTAATGCCCTTCTCAATTTTAATTTCATAGGGAGGATGCCTCAAACGAAATTGGATTACTTCCTAAAGGCCAGAGATCAGAGTTCGGTTAACACATTACAAACATCAAAAGCGAAGAAAGTAACGTGAGGCAGAAGTAGGCTCATGAACATGTCAATCACACCACAATTGCAGCATACAACCTCAATACTCAGAGAAGATGACACATTGAATTCCTAGACAATCTGAACTTCAAAAGAAACGGGTTTACAGAAGTAGGCATTACATGGTCTTCTGTGCTTAACATCATTCTCGGTCATAAATTGAAATGGAGGATGCCTCCTTCAATAATGCATCACTTCCTAAAGGCCAGAGATTAGAATTCAGTTTAAACATAACAAACTCAAAAGTAGAGCAAGTAAATTGTGGGAGAAATAGGCCCATTAACATGTCAAGCCACCTGGCAGCATAAAACCTCTAAATTCAAACAAAATGACACATTGAGTTCCTAAACAATCTGAACTTTAAGGAAATATTCTCGGAAGTGTAGGGGGCATGAGAATATCCTATGTAGTCAACATTTCAATTAAGAGATGAGCAGATCAATGAACTTCCAGTAGAATCTACCTTGTTTTCTTAATCATAAATCGAAGAGTGGCAGGGCTGTCCCAATAATGTCATTGCTCACTGGATGCTTAATTTTGGCCTCTATGCTGTCTCCCAGCTTGGGTTTATTGGGTACCTTTTTTCATGTAACAAGACTGCTGAACGACGTCAATTATAATTGTCCATTTCCCGTTGTTTAGTAAATCAAGGCCGTGCACAGTATCCCCAGATCAAAAAGAAGAAAAGTGTATGCACTTCTCCTCCTCAAAAATGACTTCTAATTTAATGTCTACAAGTCATTTCTTTCTTCCACTCTTCTCCCTACTCACTTATTTTAGAAATGTGATGCATGCAGGATGATACATGCACTAGCCAGCAAGACCCACACAAGAGATGGAAGGCTAGCAGAAAAAAGAGGGAAAGTCAGGAGCCAAGGAATTCAAACAACAATCAATGGAAAGAATTGACTAGGATAAGGTTTATTATTATTTTTTGTATAGAGTTTGCAATCTCTGTAAAGCCTATGACGCTCCTATACACAGGCAGCTTGTAACAAAATGATTATCCTGCATTGACTACCCTTTTCGTGTGTGTCCCAAAAGAAGATTCACGTAAAAATAATTCCATGATAATGAACCTTACTGAGGAAACTTAACTGATTAATGTTGAAAGTAGTGCCACATGAGTGGAAACAGGAACTGATGGCTCGCACATACCATATTGTAGGTGGATTACACCTAAAAGTACTCAACAGGTCTGTGAGCATCTCAGACAGAAGACTCCAAAGAAAGGGTACTTATACACTATAACAAATATCTTGACGGAAAACTCTATGTGAACAGGAAATCAAATGGAGAACCACATATGAATGTCCTTACTTGACAATCGTGACCAACTATCAAAAATCTGGATAACAATTAACAAGAAAGAGAAGACGTGCACAACAACTTACATTACAACAACAACAGCAAAGCCTTAGTTCCAAAATAATTTGGGGTCGGCGAACATAAATCCTCATATGTATCTTCGTGAAAGAAAGGATGGAAAAAAAAAAGCAAGTTAAAGGAAGAAATAGGAATAAAATTTAGAAAAGGAAAAGAAGAAAAGGAAAAAAAAAAGTGATAATAAAAGAATACATATACTCCCTCCGTCCCGCTACAACCTGCACACTTTCCTCATTGGGCGTCCCATTACAAACTGCACACTTCCTAAAATGACAAAGAATCTTTACTATTCCACCCACTAATTATCTCTCCTACTTTACTTTTATACTCACAACACCAATCAAATCACTATTTTCTACCCCACTTTCTCTCTCCAACCTCACTTTTCATACTCACAACATTTTCTCCGCTAACTTTTTCCTTAATTCCCGTGCAAACAGTAACAGCGCTGGTTCTACCGGGACGGAGGGAGTATATAATATATAGGAATAAAATACAATAAATAAATATGGTGTTGAAGAAGCCGGAGTGGAGCCCATTTGAAAAATGTGCTGCAGTAGGGTATATTCGAAAGTCAAGCAATTGTAATGAACAACCGGCTAAGAAAATAAACTCAAGTGAACCAGGTTCTTTAATTAGCAAAGAAAACCTAATGCAATCAAGCAAAAGTAGGGGGAGATCATGGAAACAAGCATTACCTCGGGTAGCCACTGACATCTCTCTTTTGCTGGTTCGGAGTGCATCTGTTAAATTGTTGAAGCAAGCATAGTTAATTGACTAATTGTGCTCTTATAATATCCTGAAAAGAAACTGGTACTAAACAACAAAATCCTGAGGAGCAGGATATGGTTAAATACAGGGAACAAAAAATACAGGGAA
Organism: Adenophora triphylla var. japonica; assembly: GCA_022495995.1. Classification (NCBI taxonomy): domain Eukaryota; kingdom Viridiplantae; phylum Streptophyta; class Magnoliopsida; order Asterales; family Campanulaceae; genus Adenophora; species Adenophora triphylla. Next base: position 488,403 of record JAFEMH010000528.1, read on the forward strand.
CCAACAAAATTACCAAAATACCCATATAAATCAAAAATTTCGGCCAAATGGCCAGAATTCGAACCAAATTCAGCAAAAAATCAAAACCAAATCGCATATGTAAAAATCTAATTTCGACTTCGTTAACCGTTGGATCGTCGTGAAACTTCTGGGCTTTGGTCGCATCCCCTAGGCGCACATGATGACCGTTGGGATCTTCCAAATAATTGCCGGAGAGGGAGAAATGGCCGGCGGAAAAAACTGGCGAAAATCTCAAAAAATTTGCTATATTAAAAATCAAATTCCCGCTTCATAAACCGTTGGATCGTCGTCAAATTTTTGGGGTATGTTCGCATCACTCAGGCGCTCATATTGACCGTTGGGATCAGCAAAATAATCAGCGGTGCCGGAGATATGGCCGACGGCGCAAATCCGGCTTCGCTATATTAAAAATCAAATTCCCGCTTCATTAACCGTTGGATCGTCGTCAAATTTTTGGGGTATGTCCGCATCACCCAGGCGCTCATATTGACCGTTGGGATCAGTAAAATAATCAGCGGTGCCGGAAATATGGCCGACGGCGCAAATCCGACGAGATATCTCGTTTCACAACATCTCGTGTAGGGCAAGGGCAGGATTGGAATTTTTCGTTCCCTGTATTTTTCGTTCCCTGTATTTAGTATTTACCGGAGCAAAGCCAGGGGCGCAAAAGAAGTACTAACAACAAAATTATGCAAGGGAGAACAAAATGAACTCCCCAAGAAAAAAAAAATCCCAGAAGAAGACGAGTGCCATTTCTAAAAGTGAAAATATTGTAAAACAATTTCAACAAAATAGTGAAATTTCTTAAATTAAAGATAAATTTGTAGAAAGATCAAAAAAAAAAAAAAAAAAAATCAAACAAGTATCATCCCAAAAAAAAAAAAAAAGATATGGAGGGACTAACAAGTTACTATTGGCTAAACAATTTAACAATTTAGAGCGGAATTGGGAGGAAAAAAAAAAAAAAGAAGATGAATTGTGCCCTATCACTATGCATTACTCAGTTCAATCGGAAGCATAAAAAATGAAATGGTGACAAAGAAAAAAATGAAGCAGAAGAGGGGGGTGAGTGTGGCTGCCTTTGGGAGAGGTTTTCTTCTTAAAGATGTTCATGGCTTGGCTTGGCTTGACGGCGTGGGGATTGACGAGCTGCTCTCTACTCTACTCTGATCTGATCTGAGCTGCTACTCCGATGGAGAACCCTAATTTCGGTGTGAATGTGATTACTTCAGGTGGGGGCTTTTGAGCGCTCTCTCTCTCTCTCTCTCTCTCTCTCACACACACACAACAAACGGGGGGTACAAAGATTGCGGTGGCATAGGGAAACGTGTTGTCGTCAACGACCAAGTAGCCGTTACAACCCTACTTTGCTAATCATATCGCAATTTACGCATTCCACTTTAACTCGATTACATTTCTAATTCATACTCCCTTTTTCCATGCGTATTGTCGACTTTTTTTCGCTTACTTTTTTATTTTAAAAACAAATTTTTAATGAATCTTTATAGTTTTTTAAGTAAATTTTTAGGTTTTGGCTCCGTTTCTTTCATGAAAAATGAAAAACAACTGTTATCCGGTGTTTGGTAAATTTATGCAAATAACTTCCAAAACATGATATTAGTACAATCATTTAACTTACCATAAAAAAAAAAAAAAAAAATTAACAATTACTTTCCCGTTCCATAAAAAAAAATTAAATGTATAAAATAAACACAAATAAAGATTAAATTGATTAACACAGACACAAACAGCTTCAACTCAGAAGACTCGTAGTGCATAACCAACACATAAAAATGCCTGTTCAATTCAATTCAATTCCAAGAACAAAATTGAATTCAAGAATTAAAAATTCACAGAAATTTGCTAATGAACAATTACTTGAAGAGTTGATTTTATAAAAAACTAGTTTTTTCTTAAGATAAGGAAAAACGTGTTTTCAAAATAAACGGTGGCAATTTTGTAATTACTGGCAACCATGTTCAAAATAAACGATGGCAATTTTGTAATTACTGGTTTCCCCGTTTATGCCAAATAAGTCTGCTTAACAAACCGCCAAATGTGATAAAGTGTTGCATGTATCACAAAATGCCGTTGAAAAAGTGTCGCATTAATTTAACAAAGTTCCAGTGTAAACTGGCACTGGCACTTTGTTAAACTGGCACTGGCACTTTTATACGGGCACTTTTATATACATGAACCGGCACTCTTCACACTGGCACTCTGTTCCACTAACACTGGCACTTTGTTCCACTAATATTTTTGCTGTCTCTAAAAAACACAAGCACTGGCATTCAAAAAAACATGGACTGGCATTCAAAATCACGTACATTGGCACTCAAAGACACATACACTGGCACCCAAAAACACTGGTAATCATTTTTTATGGCTTTCAAAAATACAAGCACTGGCACTTCAAAATACATGAACTGGCACTCAAAAAAACATACACTGACATTGGCTCTTAAAAACACAAGCACTGGCACTCCAAAATGCATGAACTGGCACTCAAAAAAACAAATACTGGCATTAATTTACATGGGAACTGGCACATCAAACCCCTTCGTCCTTCTTCTTCCACGAAGACGCACCATTCACAAACGCAAAAGCATCTCTCTCTCACTACTCTCTAGACGCAGGAAATCAATAAAACTCAGTCACAATCAATTTTGCAATTCAGACTAAAAATGACGTGCGTAAAATTGGATCTAAAGCGAGAGGGGGAGATTACGTCGCGAAACTGGAGAAGGCCGAGGTCACCGAGATAAGAGACGGCGCGGTGAGCAGACTCGACGGGGAAGATGAGTTGAACGAAGGTCATCTTTTCCGACCGCATCAGATCCATTTCTGGCAAATTGCAATGTACTCCATTGAAGCTGTTAACCCGGAAGTTGAAGAACAATTTCATCTCTGTTGAATTGGAAATTGAAGCCGATTTGAAGCTGATCTGGAGATTAGGTCGCCGGCGAGGGAGATTTGAGATCGGAGAAGATTGGAATTGTTGGGTCGGAGAAGAAGAACGGCTTTGCGGTGAAGAAGAACGACTTTGCGGTGAAGAAGAACGGCTTTGCGGGTTTAGTGAGAGAGAGACTGTGAGGAGAGAGAAAGTGAGAGAGACGCCCCGCCCTTTATTTAAAACACGTTTTTTGTTAAGTTAACAAAAAACGCGTTTTTTATAAGTTTTTGGCTTTACTTGAAGTACTTGCAAACTCAAAATTCAACTGCAACTGCAAGTTGTCACTATAAATTGTTCCCCGACTCAAATGCAAGCGAAATGGAACACAATACACAACTCCAACTTCAATCATATTTCAACTTGTTAATAATTACTTCCTCCGTTCCATCCAAAAAAAAAAAAAAAGTAAATGTCTAAAATAAACACAAATAATGTCTGAAATGATCAGCACGAAAAAAAAAAAAAAAACTGAAGTCTAACCCAATAGTTTTAGGGCATAACCATGTTATAGAATTGTGCTTCAACAAAATTTGAAAAACTATTACCCTAGTCACCTTGGGTCTTGAATTTCTCGACCACTTGCTCCGTAGATTACCACTCTTGACCATAAATCCTTGAGCCAAACTATTGTTGGCATTCAAGTGGTCAAATACGGTGCCCAAAAACTCTTCATCAAAACCTTCGATTTTCATCACCTCTTTGTAAAGATTTTCCGTGAACTCAATTTTACCATCGAAAATCTTTTTTATTGCTTTTGCAACTTCTCCTAGCTTCCCGGCTAATAGCTCATATGATGATGAATCCACATCCTCTCGAGACCTTTTTCTATGAGACCTCTTTGATGATGGCCCAGCTGATGAAGTTTCTTTAGGTTTTGTCACTTCTTCAAACTCATTGTCTTCAATTTATTGAGCGGAACTATTTCCAATGCTACTTTCCAAATCAATGTCACTAAATGATTTTGCAAAAGCCCCTGTAGCCATATCCTTTCCAGCAACTAGTGCCATCTCATCATACATTTCAATCTTGTTCAAATACTTTCCATGGGGGGAATGTGCCTATTTAAAATACGAACAAAAGTTAATATGTTATATACGTACACATGAGAGCAATTAACACATAGGAAATAGCTTCGGTTCATTCTCAGTAAGACAACAGATGGAAGACAAAAAAATATGCTCAGTATCACCAAAATTCTCACTAATGCTAAAGTTACTTGATTGATTTGATATGGGTACAGCTAGGCCAACACAAAATTCAGGTCAAAGGCTCCAATCAAAAAGAAACTTGCATGGACCAAAACATGTTATAGCAAAAGCAATAATTCATATCATGTGTGCTAATATCCTTACACCCATAATCTGAGCCTCAACATAGCTGGCAGTTGACCAGAGTGCATATGCTCAAATGGGTACTAATTTTACTGCAGTGTAACACCTTAAGAGTAATAGCAAAAGCAATAATTCATATCAGGTAATAAAATGTAAGGAATCATACCGCTGTTTCTTCATCGTAATTTTCCTGTGAGCATGTGATCATCTTCATGGTATTATCCCATCCAAATCCACTTTTGTTACGAAGCTTTGTGATTATACCCCAAAAACCTTTAATCGTCTTTAGACGATTATCGACATGCTTGGGCTCACGTTGAGGTGCAAGCTTCTTCTCCATCACAAGGTTAGCAACTCGAACAAAGCTAGAGTGCCTAAAAGTGTTGGAGGGTTTATTACCCAATTGAGCTTCCTTGGCAAGTGTTACAAGTAATAGACGGTCCATTTGTGGTGTCCATCGAATATTAGTAGACTTGTTATCAATATCCTTTTGTAATGACCTAATTGAGCTTCCTTGCCATATAAACAAATAAAAACATATCAGTACTTTTGTAATGACATGAACTCAAAAACTTAATCCAATACAGAAAAAAAAAAAACATTTAACAAACTGGCAGTTCTTTAGTTTCGGTTGAAGAGTTCCACTCAACTCAATTCAGCCACTGGTTCTATTATTCTAGTCCTGATTTCAATATAATGTACTTTCTATTCCTCTGCCCAAAAATAAATATCCAAAAAAATGGATATAATTTTGGGACGTTCAAATTTTATGGACATTCATTTTAGTAGTAGTTGTTAATTCTCATTAGAGCCAGCACAAGCATATCAAGTCTCACTGAAATTTACAAGACCAAGTCTCACACCAAAATTACCACTTCATTAATCAGATTTAAGAAAAATAAATAAAAACAGGATCCATAACATAAAATTATCACATAAACAGGTTCCATAAAGCAGCTATATTGGCACCACCAACATTAATATAAAATGCTTTAAGCTAAAAAAGAAATCAAGTAAAGGACAAGGATTAAATCGAGTTAGAATCACTTGGCTTTGATAGATAAACGAAGCGGAAGCCTAAAGATAACACCCCTGCGGAGGGAGTACATTAAAAGTGCAACTAACCTTCCGTACCAACTTTCATGCTGCCACTTCCCATCCTTCCTGATATGATGACCAAAGCTCTAAAGCAGTTAGTAATGAACACATTACATGGAATTGGAAACTTATGTGTATTCACCAAAACAAGGAAGCGAACAGATACCAACTTTGGAACACAAGAATGATAAATAAACACTACAATCCAAATTGCATAATATTGTGATAAAAACAGCTGGTATATGAAACTCTAATGCAGTTACATAATGACAGCTTAAAGGAGTAAAACTTGTGAAATCTGATGAATAATCATGGATATATATATCATTGTTATAAAATCAACAAACTGATCAGTATTTAATAAAAACAAAGATATTCATTTCTTGATCCCACTTCGCAACTTGGATCGTCGATAATGATATCACTAGGATCTACTCCCATAATAAAGTTGTGGATAACACAACAAGCCAACATGATATTTACTTGTACGTCATAAGACCAATGTGGTTCAGAATCGAGCACACGAAAGCGTTTCTTCAAAATCCTAAAACCCCTCTCAATAGTAGTTCTCAAAGAAGATTGACGGAGAATAAACAGTTCTTTCGCATTTTGTGGTGGGTTATCATTATTGAAATCTTTCAAATGATACCGAACACCGCAGTACGGAGAAATAATCCCATTTCGAATACCATAACCTGCATCACCAAGAAAATATTTCCCTTCGGGAATTACCAATCCCCCAACCTTTCCAATGCATCTTATAATGCGAGAGTCATGTGCACTTTCTTCCCACCTAGCTAGGACATATGTAAACTTCAAATCAAATGTAATTCTATCCAAAATATTTTGTGTAGTTCTGCCCTTTTTACCATGAAATTTTCCAGCTACCTCTTCTCTTACTTTTGCACGTATAAGACTTCCATCTATTGCCCCTACACAATCCTTGAAGTATGGATAAAACCTATAGTTATATCTAATTTCGGGAGTTGAGTCATCTCGGTTGTTTCACCACAAGCTTGAACAGCTTTAAAATTGCTCTCTACACAATTTTAAAGTATCTCGTGAACAGTCTCAATAAACCTATAGAATCGTCCACCTATCACTCTAAATCTCACATTATGCCCAATCAAATATAGGAAAATGACCAATTGCTCCCTTATAGACATGTTTCGGTACTTTGAAGTAAATTGTCCTCCTCAATGGTCTCGTATAGCTTGGAAAACGGATGGCTTCATACGAATTTGATCTATACAAGAGTGTTGCTCGCCTCTACATAAAATACTATTGATATCTCTCTCTCTCTCCCAATCTCTTGGTCAACTTTAGGCTCCCTTGGTCTAGAAGTTAAAGTTTTTTTTCTTTTTAGGACCTAACACTGATGCTCGGATAACCTTACTTACCATCTACACAAACACATTAACAATCACTGTCACAAACAAAACATAAACAATATACAGATCAAATAAGGATTTTTATCAATCAAATAGAACAGTTTGAGCATTATAATAGCTAATAATACTAGAAAATGAACCATCCCAAATCACCAGCTTGCAAAAATCAAGTACCAAGAATACAAACACCAATTTACCCAAAAGAATTCAGTGAGATTGAACAATTTCACTAATTGACCCAAAAATCAAACTGGAAATTTGAAATCCAACTCGAAAATATAAATACAAAATCAAAATAGATCACATATATAACAACAAAACGAAAAATAGATGTATACCTTAAGCTGGTACCCTTTGAGAATCGTTTCTTGCAAGTATAGATCTGCAAAAATTGCATGAAACCAATAAATATTTTTTTAAAACCCTAGAAAAATCCTACCGATTTGAGTGATTTAAGGTAATTAGATCTCATAGAACCCTAAATTAATGAAGAAATTGGGAGAAGTGGGAAAGATAATAAAGAAATGAGTAGAAGAAATTGAGAGAAAAATGATTTTACCTGAGGTGAGAGAGACTCTAGAGACAGCGAGGGACGCATGGAAAATGAAATCCCGAGTTCTTAGTCGGGAAGTCATTTTCCGGAAGAAATGATATATTTTCCGTTGACCGGAAGTTATTTTCATTTGACCTTATTTTTAATGTAATTGCCAAACAACAGAAAATGTGGAAAACATTTTTCAGAAGTTATTTTCCTCCAAACAAACGGAGCCTTAGTTCCTGTGATTGGTCAAAGATATTTAGCTTTTTGACAGTGCATTTAACGCACAGGTGACACTGGCCCTTGAACACAAACACAATCAGGTCTTACTTTTGTTAATAATAACACCATAGAATCTCATACTTGCAAGTTTTACTATGCATAAATCTAACGTACATATGAATGAAGCATAGCAAAAGAAATACATCAACAGCGAAAAACAATATGGCCCTTGAACACAAATACACACGCACACACAAACACACACAGATGACACATGATTTAAGAAAAGACCTGATTCAAGCAGCAGCCTCAATTTTCGGTACGCTCCTGATCATCTTCTCGAGCTCTAATAAGACTAGAACAGGCCAAGCACCAGATGGTGTCCCCTTCAATCTTCTTTTGTAACCAAACCTCCTGATGCATGTCACTTTGGATTCCCAACCTTCATTCTTTCCATGATCAAGAAATAATAAACTCATAACTGAGAGAGTTTCTGAATACATTAGTGCTCACTTGTGCAATCATAAATTAACAGAAACAAAATGCAAATGCAAGGTCTTCCCTTGATCAGAAAAAGGATGTGGGGGAACCATGATTAACCTATCACATTCAAGAAGAAGAGGAAAATTATCTTGGGACCCATGATTCAGGCAAACTTGGCAGTTCAACATTTACCTAAACTATCTATAGACACATTACATATTCAAAACCCTTCACCATGCTATATATAAAACCATGCATTATGATAATATTAGATGAAATTGGCAAAAAAGAACCATGCAAGACAATCGAGAAGTGAAAAACTATCACCGAAACAAATATTAATAAAAGGCAAAAGTTAATAATTTATGTAAATTTGCTCAAATACATCACAAAGATAAGCAGTTTTATACACTTGAGTATACATAAATGCAAAATATCAATTCATGCTAATTCCAAACAGAACTAAACTTCAAAAATAAATTAAAACTCAAATACGGATAACACCAATTCATCAGCTTGTAAACCAGTTCATAACCTTCCTCATAGCTTCCAACAAAATCACATCTTTGCCTCTAGTATTATTATGAAAGAAAACACCATCATCACCCCAAGCTGCTCTTGTAGCTGAAAGCATTACCCTCTTCTTAATAACACTCCCAGATTTCGAAAGCGCCAATTGAGCCCTGTACGAATTCCTCCAAGGCTGCTCCTCCGCGATGGAGTCAGACAATAACATCATCAATGGATCCTCCCATATTCCACACGCATGGTACCCAGGAAATAGTGGAGGGAAACTGTAGGTAGCCTTTCTATCTTTAAATAGTGGGTAGTAGAGATTTCTCAAATTCACATAATCATTTATGTCGGGAATTAAGGAAGATAAAATTAAAATCTGGGGAGGTTTATTATTAGGCATGAATTCAAAAAATATATCAACATTCAAGAATTCGCGGGTGAGCTTCAAGTGAAGTGTATGTATGAATCGAAATTTATTGATGAATTTCTTAAACGAAGCAATAAATTTATACCTCAAGAAGAATTTTTCACTGACCAAGCTATCAGGGTCAGGCAATTGTAAGGTGATGGTGCTTGAAGAATGATAGGGAATGAGGGAAGCAAATCGCTTGCAGACCATTGATAAATTCAAAAGTTGTTTGGCCTCTGAAATTCTGTTGAAGATCTCAATTAGAATTTCATCTGGTAATTCGATCTTCCACTTCATACAACGCCGCATAGGGGGAGCAGCTCGCCCCGAACATTTGTACAGATTATTCATTTCGATCATCTTCTTCAGTCCGTAAGAACCCTAGAAATTACTCTTAATCTACTCTGCAATGGAAGCAATTGTTTGTTTATATATATATATATATACATATATATGTATATATATATATATATATATATATATGTATATATATACATATATATGTATATATATATGTATATATATATGTATATATATACATATATATGTATATATATATGTATATATATACATATATATATACATATATACATATATATATACATATATATATACATATATATATGTATATATATGTATGTATATATATATATATATATATATATATGTAAATACACACATATATATATATGTGTGTATTTACATATATATATATATATATATATATGTATATATATATATATATATATATATATATACTACCCTCCGTCCCATTACAAGTCACAAAAACACTATTCTCTCTCTCTCTATATATATACAACTACGAAATTGATATATTATAATTAAATTTTAAAACTTTTAATTGTTAGTGTTGTTAGTAATAAATCAATAACAACTTTTAAAATTTCATCAAAATGTTCTAATTTCTTGTTATTGTATGGTCAAACTTCAAAAAAAGTCAAACTTTGTGACTTGTAATGGGACGGAGGGAGTATATATATATATATATATATATATATATATATATATATGTATGTATGTATATATATACCCACCACATATATATACATATATATATATATATATATATATGTATGTATATATATATATATATATATATATATATATGTAAACAAACAATTGCTTCCATTGCAGAGTAGATTAAGAGTAGATTAAGAGTAATTGCAGAGTATATATATATATATATATATATATATATATATATATATATATATGTATGTATATATATATATATATATATATATATATATGTATGTATGTGTATATATATATATATATGTACATACATACATATATATATATATATATATGTATGTATGTTTACATATATATATATATATATATATACATACATATATATATATATATATATATATATATATATATATGTATGTATGTATATATATATATATATATGTATGTGTATATATATATATATATGTACATACATACATATATATATATATATATATATATGTATGTATGTTTACATATATATATACATACATATATATATATATATATATATATATATATATATATATATATATATATATACATACATATATATATATATACATACATATATATATATATACATACATATATATATATATATATATAGTATATATATATATATATATGTATATATATATATTTATATACCCACCACATATATATATATATATATGTGTGGTGGTATATATATATATATACCCACCACATATATATACATATATATATATATATATGTATGTATGTATATATATATATATATATATATACATACATATATATATATATATATATATATATACATACATATATATATATATACCCACCACATATATATATATATATGTGTGGTGGGTATGAGAGAATCGTAATCTAATCCTACTTTTATAAGGAGAAAGAAAAGGATGGAGAAAGGAATCCTAATGAGGTGGGAAAAGATGAATCCTCATCAAAGAAAAACGAATCCCCTCCCAATTTTAGAATTTGGGAAAGTGCATTAGGATTTAAGACATTTATCAATAACAATTTTTAAAATTTCATTAAATAATTAGTTTGACATTAATACTTAGTCAAAGTTTGTTTGCATTGACCGTCAAAATAGTAAATTGATAAGGTTCTCTGGGACGAAAGAAATATATAATAACAAGATAGTTTATCAATTTTGGTAAATTTGGAAACAAAAAAGGGCAATAATAGTCTTTTTTACATTTGTTGTAAAAATTAATTAAAAATCGAACTCAAAAACGTGTCCATACTCCATACAATAGAAGTTCGGAGCACTGTTTAAACAACTGTCCACATAGTGTATGGCTTGAAAATTTTAACAAATGTCCAGATGTGCAATCAACCGCGTATTCTCTTCTTCTCTTTCCTCAGTCATAATTAATTTGAAATTCAAAGATGTCCAATATTAATTCCCTCTCCTCTCTTTTATCCTTTTCTCTCCTAATTTTTCACGGTCAAAATGAACAAACACACACTCACACACGAAAAACACACACAAACAAACACATGAAAACACACACACAAAAACTCACTCACTCTTTTTCTCCTGCAGATTGAAGGTTGGCTTGAGTAGGAAAAGCGAAGGTCATTCTTCGGAGGCTTTGATTGTAGATTAACGATCTTCCGGAATCGGAAAGGTGCGCTCACTATTTCTATTGTTGTAGTATTTAACACACACACGAACGCATACACACAAAACAAACTCAGCTTTAAAACAAATTTAGAAAAAGTGAATTTAGTGTAAGATTGGTGTTGTTGATTTAGTTTTGACGGCAGTGGTGATGATATTTGCGTGATGATATTTGTTGAGGAGTGGTTGTGATTGGTGACGGTTTTAAGGTGTGGTGGTTGTGATGGTGGGGCGGCGACATTATTTGAGCTTAAAGGTATATTCGTTGTAGTATTTCTTAAAGTTTATGTGAGATTTTTTAGTTTTTGTATTGATTTTGGTATTGTTGGTTGTGGTGAAAAGGAGATGAAGAAGATCGGGAGGATGGGTTGATCGGCGATTGTGGCGAAGGTGACAATGGGGTGGTCGTGGTTGGGATGCCTGCCGGCGATGTTACGGTTGCAGAAGGAGGAGGAGAAGAAGGGCGTTCCTGGATTCAGAGTTTGGGGAGGAATTATAGAGATAATGATGTAAGATAGATAGAGGAAGAAATTTCGGAGTTAAATTAGCAAATCGAACGGTTCTTTTACTTGTATAGATTTACTGTATTGAAAAAGCGATTGTGGCGAAGGTGACAATGGGGTGGTCGTGGTTGGGATGCCTGCCGGCGATGTTACGGTTGCAGAAGGAGGAGGAGAAGAAGGGCGTTCCTGGATTCAGAGTTTGGGGAGGAATTATAGAGATAATGATGTAAGATAGATAGAGGAAGAAATTTCGGAGTTAAATTAGCAAATCGAACGGTTCTTTTACTTGTATAGATTTACTGTATTGAAAAAAAAGGTAGAACAAGTGTTTCAATTATGTCATTTGCATTTTTATTTTTGTTCTATAACAAAAGTAAGGAAAATTATCTGGTGAATGAAATTGGTATTTTGAAGTGATTCTCGGGAATATTTTAGTATGGAGTTGCTGGGGTGGGAGAGGGAGGGGGTGAAAATATTTATTGTGGGAGTGGAAAGTATTTTGGGAAAAATGAAAAGTTTAACTGGAAACTAAATTTTTTTGGGAAAGTAAAATTGATTATTTTTTTAGGAATTTCAGAAGGTGCTGAATGTATATATATATTTTTTTTTATTAAAAAGAGAAATTGATGAAGTGGTGATAGAGATGAACATATTTATATTTTTCAGTTAATAGTGTGGCACCAGGAGTAAGAGGAAATTATATTTTTCACTAAAATTATTTAATGGAGATTATCCTTTTTATGTGTGACTGTTGATGTATTTTTCTTATTTTGAAATACACATGATGGAGCTGAGATTTTTTTAAGTTGGTCAGTTGTGTCGGTTGTAGACTTATACCTGTTGGATCATACATTTTAATTCTAGATGGCGACCGGAGACTATTAGATAGTTGTTGTTATAGATGGATTAGAAACATGTTATGCTTTTTCTTTGTTGTCACTACATTTTATCGTATACTCCTCCGTCCCAGAAATGGTTCACCATTTTTAGCTCCTAAGCACGCAAATTAAGGAAAAAGGTGGGAAGGAAAATGTTGTGAGTGTAATTTGAAAATAGGAGAGAGAATTAGTGGAGGAAATAGTAAATTTAAAAGTGTTGTGAGTGTAATAGTGACTTAGGAGAGATAATGAGTGGAGGAAATAGTGAATGGGTATAATAGAATATTAATAAAACTTTTCCATTTTAGGAAAAGGTGAAGCTTCAAACGGGACGCCATTTTCGGGTAAAAGGTGAAGCATTTTCGGGACGGAGGGAGTATTGTTTAAGGGATGAACATGTGAAACTCGTTTATAGTTTTTTTTTTAGCGAAATTACATCTATGTACCGTTGAATCAAAACATGCATTTGACATGATTGATTACAGACCGATGTGGTGCACCGAATGAAGTCGAAAGTGGAAGAGTCAATTCTTTCAAATGAAAATGATTTAAACATCACTAAGAAGGCTCCACCACAAGAAGTCATCACTGAAGAGAAGAAGGAAAATGTTGTAAGCTGCAGGCAAGGTGCTAATTTCAGAGATGAAGCTTCAGAGGTGAAACCAGTAAAGAAGGGGCTGGGGTCGTGTAATCTTCTCCACCGCACGGGAAAATCTGAAAGCACAAGGAAATTCTTAATGCGTGCAAAGAAGATCCCGGCATAAAAATGTAGTTAGTGTTGAAAGGTCCCGTAAAATGGGCGGGAATTTTTTCAAGTTGTGCAGATATGGAAAAGTTAAGGACCAGTCAGAAATTGTAGGATTCGCTCTGGATGTGTCTCAAGGGATGGAACAGCTCCATCACAATAACATATATCACAAGGATCTATGCCTGGAAAATCTTTATATTGATGATAACGAGGTTTTTTAATGCTGATTTTTATTTACATTCTCCGTCCCTAAACAATAAATTTTTGCCCTTTTTTGGTTTCCTTTCCATTTTCTAGGTTTTGAAGGCGTCGGCCGAGATCGCCGATCAATCGAATGCAGAGTTCAAGGCACGATGTATACGAAGTTTGGTATCATCGTTGCAAATGACATCGGCACGTAAGTACAGCTTAACTTATACCCTTTGTTGTTAAAATCTATAAATAACATCGTCTTCCAGTAGAGGACAAGAACTCATCAAACGATTTAACCAAATTACAAAATTACTCTAAAACTTAAAATTTCTTGAATAGTAGATTGGATACGTGCCCTTAGCTCAATCTCTCGCCAGCCTTCCTTGAGCTAAGGGCATGTATTACAATCTACTATTCAAGAAATTTTAAGTTTTTTAGAGTGAATTTTGTTATTAGTTTTCTGTTAAGAATAGTTTGATGAGTTGCTGTCCTCTCTACTTTGGAAGACAATGTTATTTATAGATTTTCAACTTGAAAACAAAGGGTATAAGTTAAACAACTGTACTTACATTGTCAGTAATCATTTGCAAAACGATGATACCAAACTCGTATACATCATTAGCCTTGAACTCCTGCATTTCAGTTGATCCAGCAGTCTCCAGTCCGCACCTTTTCAGCCCGGCCACCTTCAAAACCTAGAAAATGAAAAGGAAACCAAAAAAGGTCAAAAATTTTATTGCTTAGGGCCGGAGAATGTAAATAAAAATCAGCATTAAAATATCTCGTTATCATCAATATAAAGATTTTCCAGGCATAGATTCTTGTGATATATGTTATTGTGATGGAGCTGTTCCATCCCTTGAGACATATCCAGAGCGAATCCTACAATTTCTGACTGGTCCTTAACTTTTCCATATCTGCACAGCTTGAAAAAATTCCCGCCCATGTTTTCTGGGACCTTTCCGACACTAACTACATTTTTATGCCGGATCTTGCTGCACGCATTAAGAATTTCACGCTGCTCCGATTTTCCCGTGCAGTGGGAGAGATTACACGACCCCAAATTTCTTTCTTTATCGGTTTCACCTCTGAAGCTTCATCTCTGGAATTAGCACCTTGCCTGCAGCTTGCAACATTTTCCTTCTTCTCTTCAAATTTGACTTCTCGTGGAGCCTTCTTAGTGATGTTTAAATCATTTTCATTTGAAAGAATGGACTCTTCCACTTTTTCAGCTTCAACTGGTGCACCCATCTGGCCCCTGTAATCAATCATGTCAAATGCATGTTTTGATTCAACGGTACATAGATGTAATTTAACTAAAAAAAAAAAAAAAACTATTAACAGTTTCACATGTTCATCCCTCAAACAATATACGATAAAATGTGACTGACAACAAAGAAAAAGCATAACATGTTTCTAATCCATCTATAACAACAGCTATCTAATAGTCTCCGGTCGCCATCTAGAATTAAAATGTATGATCCAACAGGTATCCTTTGCCTTTGTTTTGGCCTGGGGTTTGGAACCCATTATCCCACCACCCCATGTCTTCCTGTACTCCTTGTCATTGAAGTTGGCCTTAATGCCCTCCAAGATTTTGCTGAGCTCCATTTTGTCTTCATTCTTGACTGTAGTCAAGCACGAAACTGCAGCAGTTTTTTTTTTATGGACAATAGTGTTCCCAATCGTGATTTTCCCTTCACAATGCAGTAACTATCAATTGTGCTTTATTCTGTTCAATGTGGTAGGTGACATGGTTCAAGCCATATTTCACGACAATAGGCTTCTTAGTCTCATGAGTTTTTGCTTCAGACTCAGCCTGAGCCCTTTTTAAAAGTCGGTCCTTTTGTAATGTAATGGATCAATTGAGCACAAACAGATTAGAATTAAACAGTTAGGGATAGAGAAATCAAATTAGAATTGGAGAGAAAAGAGAACTCTGGAGAAGAATCAGGAGAGAACTAGAGAGAAGACGAGAGGAGAGAGAAACTATTTGGGAATTTGTTCATTCACTGTCCTTTGAACAAGTAAGTAGCCTATTGTTGTTTAAAGGTTGTTACAACTCTACTACCATGACTTGTACCATACTTATGCCTAATGCACATTATATTATGAATTACTCCCTCCGTCCCAGACCAAGGGTTCATCTTTCCCTTTTGGTCCGTCCCAGACCAAGGGTTCATTTCCATAAATGGCAAGTTTTTGAATATATTTATACCCTTATCAACTCCATATATTTACAAAAAATCATTCATTATACCCTTATACATTCTCTCTCCTATTCTCTACCACACATTTAACTACTATTACTCCCACTCATTCTCTCTCCTATTAAATATTTTTAACTTTTACATTCTCTCTCCTATTCCCTACCACACATTTAACTACTATTTCCTATCCCACATTTATCTTTTATTCATTTTTTAAAAAATTTCTTAAGAAGCGTGAAATTCACCCCATATACCATGGTCTGGGACGGAGGGAGTATTAGTTATTTCCACACCCCTACATATCACCTTTTTGGCTGCTTTGTCCCCGAACCTGTAATTGAGAAGCATCTGAACAAATTTGTTGCAAGATTCTTGTCAAGTGTCTTTGTGAACTGGTTAAAGGCAGGTGGGACTGTCAACTTCTGCTTGAGGATCCTTCTCCTATCCCAAACTGCTTCGGCCACTTCTCGAATAAGGGATTCACCACCTTCTCCGTCTTCTTCTTTGCTGCTACGGAAACCTTCACACCCTACGTACCAACTGTGCTTTATCACTGTTTTTTTCTTATATTCTTTTCCTTTTTCTAATACTTACTCCTATTTCTTCTTTAACTTACTTTTTATTTTATTTTTTACATCTTTTCTTTCACGAAGACACATATCACTTTAGCCGACCCTAATTATATTGGGACTAAGGCGTTCTTGTTGTTGTAGGTTGTTGCATATCCCAATACCACAGAGATTAGGCAGACATTGTTTGGACAGATTGAGGTATTAATTTCATATGTGAGTTTGTGATTAGACTATTATGTCTTTCCCCTTATCTAACTCCTTTTTTTTTTTTTCGCTAGGATCATCTACTCGATTTTCCCCCAAGATTGCTTTCACTTCTCCGGAGATGTCTCGCAGCAGAACCATCCAGACGTCCTTTTGCGACTATTACCATTGAGCTCCAGAATGTGCTTAGAGCCATTTCTGGAGTTCGAATGTTAGGGAATACGTGTGTGCACAAAACACGGGGCTGTTTTTGTAAGCATTGACTACTATTCATAGTGATGTTTTTGTTATGAGTAGATCCTTTCGAACTGTAGTACTATGTTTGGCAAAATGGGTGTTTTGGATATACCCACATTAGTTCAAAATACCCGGATATTCATGTAATTTGAACTAATGTGGTATACCCAAAACACCCATTTTGCCACCCCTATTTTTACAGAACTGTTTGACATAGGAGGCAGACCCAACCCAAAATAAGAGTATCACAAATTACATTACATAAAAGCTTAAAAAATTAATTGTTTTTACGTAAATATTTACACCGATTACAAGAAAGGTTCTAAAAAGTGTTAGACGGATGATAGGTTGAGGAGGCGGGCCTAACGCCTAGTGGCCTAAGCAAGGACTTAGTGGGACCTAGGCAAGGCTGTGAATTTAGACACATTAATAAACAAATTTCATATTTTCATCATCTTTTACAAAGACATTGAAATAAAATAGGTAATAAAATTTGATCATTCATTTTGAAAAGAAGATAATATTATTATCATGTTATTTGTAGCATTAACTAAAATCTAAACACCCCATATCTTATACTTATTCCAGATCACTTATATATTAAGGTGTTAAGAGAAGAAAGAAGTATAAAAGAAAGAAGTATAAAAGAACTGGTGGGAAGGTGTTTTTATATTGCTTTTATTTATCCCACATTACTTAAATATAAAAAATTTGGAAAAAGAAACAAGTATAAAATAATTAAAGGAGAGTTGATTTTACGTAGCTTACTCATGTCTCACATCACCTACAAATTTTAGTGTCTAAAAAAAGGAGCAAGTAGGAATTTGGGGATTTACCTCCACCCAGTGGCGGAGTCAGAAATGTTAGGAAGGGGGGCAAAAAATTGGGAGCAAAGGAATTTTTTTTTTTTGGCTATTTTTTTCCTATACAATACAAATTTAGACATAATTAGACATTCATTTTGGGACGGAGGGAGGAACTTTTTTGTGGGATGAAGAAGTATTAGAGGTGCAACAAAATTAGGGCCCTATCTGAACAGAATCAATAACAACTTGATAAATCAATAAGAAGGGTGAAGTATATTTACCAAAAAAGCAATGTCTCAGACTCCAGGGGGGATCTCACACTCATACTAAAATCTATACTAGAAGGAAAGTTCAGCTACTAAACCTAGATTCAATATTCTAGTACTCAAATAAAAGTAAATAATTAAAGACAACCAGAGCAGTACCTTGGCATCCTGGCTAGACTCTTTTTGTGAAGACACAACAATGGAATAGGACCACAGACATCATAAGTCATCAAGATATCAACATTGACCCACACATTCTCCCCTGGGCTCAACTGCAAATTGAGGAAAAACATTCAACAAATAAACATGTAGCATTCTTAGGGTTTTATTAAAGGATTCAACAAATAAACAAATTTATGCCCTAGTTTGAAGAATGAGAATCAGCAGCATAACTTCAAGTCTTCATCGCTAACCTGAGAATTTAGCAGTAGCTGTCGTCGCCTCGCCGTCGCCGGTTCGTACTTCGCCGTGTGATTTTTAGAGGGGTTTAGAAATTTGGGGTTTGGGGATTAGATGATCGCCATCGCCATCGCCATCGCCTCGTCGTCTGGCTGCAGCGAATTGCGGGCGATCTAGGAGGGAGTGAGGGCGAATTGCGGGCGAATTAAGTGGAGGACCGGGTTATAATTATAAGGTAATAAAACGACGTCGTTTTGGATATAAATTAAAAAAAGAAAAAAAAAATCAAAATTCAAGGGGTGGCTACTGCCCCTTCATAGCTCCGCCCCTGCCTCCACCCCCATTAGCCTTCTTAAGTTTATTCATACTAGTGTAACTCTCGTGTGATGCACGGACAGTTATTAACATATATTGACGAAAATTCATACAAATATAATAGGAAATAGAAATGTTTGTGTACGTTGTAAAACACTTTTTTGAAAACTATATTATTAGTACAAATATAAGATTGAAGGTCACTAAAATAAATATATATTTAAGGCATAGTTAGTTTGTACGAAGCGCATTTTATACATAAATTTCCGTTCTATTTAATAATAATCACATTTGACAGCCATTTTTCAATGCTATGGAATTGAACGCATATTTTTATGTAAAACATATTTATTGTGTATTGAACGTGATATGTGCGTAATTTGCCGACAGTATCACTTAGTTTCGCCAACGATTGGGAAAGCGTAATCAATCTAGTTATAAGTCTCCACATCTTGCTCTTCAACTGCAATTCGGAACTCTTGACTCTACTGATTCTTCAAACAAACAAATTACATGAAATGAAATTTTCAAGTATCATCAATTTTGATTTTTGAGAAGTTATTTTGTTCTTGAACCGTATTTAACTTCTACATCCTCGTTTGATTTTTACATATTTCTTTAATGTTATTGTTATATAATCATGTTTTTTTCATATCGCAAGTAATTAAATTTAACATTAGAAAAAATTATTTCACTATCAAATAAATAAATGCTCCATTCGTCCCATTTTAAACTTTCTTTTTTTTTTAATAAAAGGTGTCCCATTTTAAGTTTAAAAAAAGTACAATGAAATTTTTTTAATATTTTTATATTCAATGTTCTTATAAGTCATACTCACAACAACTATTCACTAATTACTTTGTACCCAACGTTTTATACTTTATAATAAAACCATTCATCTCTTTAATATCCTAACCAATTTTTTAACGTTTAAAATAGGACAAAAGTTGAAGAATTTTTTTTTAATATTTCTATTATAAAATGATATTTTTTCCCTTTATTTCCTTATAAATGTAGAGATTAATAATATGACATAGAAAAATAAGAAAATACAATAAACTATAAATAAATAAGTATATAATAGTATACAAATATTATCAATATTTAAAATTTATTCTAAAAAATGATGAATACTATGCAGGTTCGGGTTACGTGGGACGGTTCGAGCTAATCTCAAATCCACCCCAATCCCACCCGATTTAAAAGAAAACATTTCCAAACTCTTTTCATTAGACGCGGATCATTGCGGGTTTAGGAGGGATTCAAAAATTTTATCAACCCGTTTTTTACTTACAAAATTCTTTAAATAGGGCATTATCAAGTTAAAGCACATACTAACACTGTTTTCCTATAATTGGGTCAAAAAAAGTAATTTGATGTCGCTACTTCAAAAATTTTAGTTACTTGAGACGGAAAATATAATTTTCCCTTCTAGTTAAAGCACATAATAATGAATTTTTTTGGCAAAAAAAGTATTATTAATTTTTGGTGTTTTATTTTGAGTTGAAAGTAATATTCATTTTTGAAATGAAGAAAATATTTTTTTTGTATAATGACATTTTTTAAAGTTGACTTGAGACGAAAAATATATTTTTCCCTTCTAGTTTTATTTATTTTAGTTTTCATTATGAAGACTTAATTTTCATTATTAAGACTTAATTTTAATTTTGCTAGTAATTAAATTTAACATTAGGATAAATTATTTCACTATCAAATAAATAAATGCTCCCTTCGTCCGATTTTAAAATGCCTTTTTTTTTAATAAAAGGTGTCTCATTTTAAATATAAAAAATTTACAATGAAAAAATTATAAGTCATACTCACAACAACTATTCACTAATTACTTTGTACTCAACTTTTTATACTTTATAATAAAGCCATTCATCTCTTTAATATCCGAACCCATTTTTTAACGTTTAAAATATGACAAAATTTGAAGAAAAAATTATTCATAAATATTATATATAAAAAGGCACAAATAAATGAAACCAAGATTAATAATCCATCAAAATTTGAGAAAATAAAAATTAAAACATAAATAGTTCTAATAATTATATTTGTAGGCAATAATAAGATTTTTAATTTCACTAATATACTTCAACTACTCTTTAAATTAAAAAATGTTATATCAAATGGCTTTCACATTTTTTTTTATCATTAATCTAAAGTTCTTTATTAATAACCCATCATTGTGTAAAAGAGATCCATAGGAATTGTTTCTTAAAAAAAAAAACTGAGCGAGAAGAACTTAATATAAAATGTTTTTGTAAAAAAAGAAACTCAATGAAAATTCATAATCATATGTTTTTCATTATTTCTACATACATTTAAGGAAAAAAAATTGTCCTTCAATTCGAAATTGAATATTTCTTTCATCACATAATTAATACTACTTTCTATATCCAAAAAAAAAAAATTTGCTTCCTTTACCTCAAGGAATTTACTTGTCCAAAAAAATAATATTTATTTTCTGAGACGAAGATACTAACATTATAAAAATTAATTTTTACAAAATAATACTACTTCAGCTAAAGAAAAAAAATACTATTTTCGTCCCAATGAATATTTTATAAAATATTACTTAATTTGTTTAAAAAATGAATGTCATATTTTGAAATAAAGGCACTAACACTACAACATTTCAAAAATGAATATTACTTTCGATTCAAAATGAATAATCCAAAGATAATACTACATTTTTTATCCAAAAAAAATGAGCATTATTCCCTTCATCCCAATTAATATTTTAAAAACTAATACTACTTCATTCGCCTCTGCAATTAATGTTTGTAATGTTAGTGCATTCGTCTCAAAATATGACATTAATTTTTTCGGCGAATATAGTAGTATTATTTTTTAAAATGTTCATTGAGCCAAAGGACGCAATGTTAATTTTTCTTGGACATATAAAAAAATTATAGTATTTTTTAAGGAAAAAAATTTACTTCAATTCAAAAATGAATATTACGTTCGTCCCATAATTAATACTACTTTCTATATCAAAAGAAAATTGCTTCCTTTGTCTCAAGGAATTTACTTGTCTCAAAAAATAATATTTAATTATTGACACACGAAGACACAAACAATATACTCCCTCCGTCCACTTACTTACTTCACACTTTCTATTTTGGGCGTCCAAATACATACTTCACACTTTGTTTTTTCACCTAAAATGGAAAGTTTTTATTATTAAAATATTAACCTTACCCCACTCATTCTCTCTCCTACATTATTTTAATACTCACAACACCATTATAATTTACTATTCCCTCCACTCATTCTCTCTCCTATTTTACTTTTACACTCATAACATTGATATCATTATTTTTTTCCTTAATCCACGCGTGAACAGTAAATTTGAAGCAACAAAGTGGACGGAGGGAGTAAAGATTAATTTTTACAAAATAATACTACTTCGGCTAAAAAAATAAAATATCATCTTCATTCGAATGAATATTTTATAAAATATTACTTAAGTTGTTTAAAAAAGTAATGTCATATTTTGAAACGAAGGCACTAATATTATAATATTTCAAAAATGAATATTACTTTCGATTCGAAATGATTAACCCAAAAATAATACTACATTTTTTTTCCATAAAAAATGAGCATTATTTCCTTCATCCCAATGAATATTTAAAAAAAATAATAATACTTCATTCGCCTCTGCAATTAATATTTGTAATGTTAGTGTCTTCGTCTCAAAATATTACATTAATTTTTTAGACGAATAAAATAGTATTATTTTTTAAAATGTTCATTGAGACGAAAGAAACAATGTTAATTATTTTTTGACATATAAAAAAATTATACTTTGTAAGAAAAAAAGATTTGTTCAATTCAAAAATGAATATTACTTTCATCTCATAATTAATACTACTTTTTATATATAAAAAAAAAATGCTTCCTTTGCCTCAATGAATTTACTTGTATCAAAAATTAATATTTATTTTCTGACACGAAGACACGAACATCACAAACATTAATTGTTACAAAAGAATACTACTTCGGGTAAAAAAATAAATTATTATATTCGTCCCAAGGAATATTTTATACAATATTACTTAATATGTTTAAAAAAATAATGTCAAAATTTGAAACGAAGGAACTAACATTACAAACAATAATTTATATTTAAAAAGTAAAATTATGATTATTATTCCCTCCGTCTCAAAATGTTTGTCCCATTTGACTTTTTTGTTGAACTTTGACCACAAATATATGACAATTTAATTATGTTCATGAAATTCTAAAAATTCCTATTGATTCACCATTAATAATATTATCAACAACAACTTTTAGAATTTCATGAATATGATTAATCTCTCATAAATTTGTGGTCAAAGTTTAACAAAAAAGTCAAATGGGACAAACATTTTGGGACGGAGGGAGTATTATCATCATTTATAATTAAAAAAAATATACTTCACACTTAATTAATTTGTAAAAAAAAAGATATTGAAAAATTAAAAAGAAAAATTAAGAAAGGATAATTAAGAAATTTATGCTCCCTCCGTCCCGCTACAAACCGCACACTTTCCTTTTTGGGCGTCCCATTACAAACCGCACACTCCCCAAAAGGAAATTTTATATTAATAAAATATTCACCCTACTCCACTCATTCTCTCTCCTACATTATTTTAATACTCACAACACCATTATAATTTACTATTCCCTCCACTCATTCTCTCTCCTATTTTACTTTTACACTCACAACATTTTATTAAAATATCATATTCCTTAATTCCCGCGCAAACAGTGTTAGTGCGGAAATTAGCGGGACGGAGGGAGTATTTAAAAAGGAATATTTTTTTTGTGTCCAAATTAAATGAAATTAGTCTCTAATTAAAGAGGAAAAAAATTATGAATTTTGGTGTAAAATTTTTTTAAATTTTTTTTTTTATAAAATAATTGAGGGCGAAAAAAGGGGATGAAAATAAAAATTCTTAAAATAAACTGGCCATTCAGAGTGTGTCAGGTGGCTCATTATTAAAAAAAAAAAAACTTACGCGGACACGCGCCTTTGTCGGCACGCCCAATTACAGCGTCACACGTGTCTTCCAGCCATGTTAATTACATTTTCGCCACCGCGTGAAATGACGAAATTGCCCCTGATTTGGGCGGGATTTTGACAATCCTCCTTTTATATATAGAGAGATACTCCCTCCGTCCCGCGATTATATAGAATTTTTGGCCCGACAATGAGATTAAGGTAAAAAGTGATAAAGGTAATGTGTTGTGAGTGTAAAAGTAAAATAGGAGAGAGAATGAGTGGAGAGAATAGTAAATTTAAAAAGTATTGTGAGTAGAGAAAAGTGGATCCCATTTCCATTTTGGGAAATTATTAATTATTGTGGAACGTTTAAAAGGGAAATTTTTTGATATTATTGTGGGACGGAGGAAGTAGAGTACTAAAATTTAAAGTGAAGCCCAAAAATTAAGAAATAATAATTAATGGTCAAAGTTATGTCTTAGTCACGTGGGATACTCTGACAAACTAAATAATCATTGCCAAAAGTATAAAAAAAAAAAAAATCAAAAAACCTTCATTAAGTAACACTCGTGAAAAATGTCAACGTTTGGATCCAAGGGCTAGCACAATAGTTTGACTTTTATAATAATATCTACTCCCTCCGTCCCACGTGATGATGGCCACACGGGCGGTCCGGCCCGGCCCGGCCCGGAGGAGGCGGATTAAACGGTTAAACGGGTGAAGCCCGTTTCGTCCGTGTGAGTAAACGGGCTTAAGCCCGGCCCGGCCCGTGTTCGTATCCAAGAGAAGGCCCGACCGTTTGGCCCGGATCCAAGTACCCACGGGCCAAACGGATTAACCCATTTTTTTTTTTTTTGCAAAATTGGAAACGGGGGCTGGGGGGTTCGAACTCGGGTGGGGGGAAGGTCTTGGGGGTAGTTTACCACTTGGACACTAGGTCCTTATTGTTATTTAATCCAAATGTTAAATATAAATAAAAGTTTAAAAAAAAAAAAGGGAAACGGGCCAAACGGACCGAGGGTAAACGGGCCTCAGCAATTCCGCGGGCTTGGCCCGTCAGGTGGTGCAAAAGGCTTACGGGCTGTACCGTGAAATGTTGCGGGCCGGGCACGGGCTGGGTGGCGGGCTTCGGGCTTCGGGCCAAACGGGCTTCGGGCGGCGGGCTTCATTTTTGTCCCACGGGCTTGGGCCCAAATTGGCCATCATCAGTCCCACGTGAATGTGGACTAATTTTTTGGGTGTGAAAATTAAGAAAAAGTGATGTAAGAAAGAGAAAAAGTTAAATGTTGTGAGTATGAAAAATTAAATAGGAGAGAGAATGAGTGGGAGGAATAGTGAGGAGAGAGAATGTTGTGAGTGTAAAAGTGAAGTAGGAGAGAGAATGAGTGAGTGGAATAGTGAATATTCTTTGCCATTTTGGGAAGTTTGCATTCACGTGGGACGGACCAAAATAGAAATAAGTTTGCATTCACGTGGAACGGAGGGAGTATATTATAAATCACACCATTGTTTTGAACAGTGGTGTGAATAGTTTCATCTGCGAAAATGACCATTTTGCCCTCATTATTCACTCTCTTTTCCATTTCGTCCTTAAAAAAAAAAAAAAATTAAAAAAAAAAAAAAAATTTAAATTAATTTTTTTTTAAAAAAAAAATAGTTTTAAAAAAATGTGGCCTTGGACACGGGCATATTTAAAAAAAAAATTAATTTAAAAAAAAAATTAAAAAAAAAAAAACAACAACAAAAAACGTGGCCTTGGACACGGGCTTAGGCTAGTGATTTATATTATATAATTTAATAGTTAAATCTTTTAATAACATAATTATATTAAAAGATATGCAGAATATATATTATAATAATATGAATTACATATTATATTATAATACTTTCTTTGTCTCATATACTCCGTATGTTACACTTGAGTTATTAACATTTTTAAAAATGTATTTTACTAATATTTGTATACTATCTAGACATTTAATACATTATATTACACTATATTATTCATTTCGTTTCTTAAAGATTGTCCTTTTATATATTTTGTAATTATTAAGAAGAGCTTCACTTTTTTGTATTTAAGTAGATTTACATTAACATTCATGTCTACATTTAGAAACAAGATTAATTTTTCGGGACAAGGCAAAATGATACTATTTTTTAGGGACAGAGGACGTATTTTTCTTATTTGAAAATAAAAATAAATAAATATTTGAGATGGATCAAAATTGAACCAAAATGGAAAAGGATAATGATAGGTATGCCGATGTTGTATTCCGAATAAGCGTGTCAACCGACGTGGAAACCCTTTCATCTTGCCTAATCAGCAAAACCAAAAACAAGACGTCATCGTTTAAAAGAAATTAGAAAAAGGCTCGAATAAAAAGTATTTATCTGCTCTGATTCATCTCTCTAGATTGTTTTGTTGGAAAAGTATGTTGTGTGTGAAGGAAATTGTGTACATTTTCTTGAAAAAGTCGTTTGTCGTTGGACAAAGATTATTGTGGGTTCATATTCTACTCCGTGAGAACATGAAAATGATATTTTATTTGTTCAATTTGAAGATTGGATGATAAAAATATTACAGCTTAAATAAATGGATGAAAGTTGGAAATGTGAGTTTGTCTCACATGTGAAAAGAATGGAAAAACTAGTTGATAGTTTTGACCATTTTTTATTGAATTATAATTCTTTTAATTCAAGATTAATTCCAAGAATAACTTCCAAGGTTAATGTCCATTTATGATCGGCAAATGAAACTCCAAAAAGAAATTGATGGCAAGGTTAATTGTTGAATTAAGATGATCATCAATATGTGGATTAATTGGAGAGTTAATCCTTGGCGAGTTTTGAGCTATAAAAGAAATACCCACAACTATTTGAAGAGAAGAGAGAAAAAAAATAGAGATAAAGATAAGAGAAAAACACACAAAAATAAGCTTTTTCCATCAATCTTCTTCTACCCTCTTGCAATTTGTTCATCTTCTTCCTTTGCCCTCCTTGAATAATTGGAATGGTGATATTGTCCAAGCATATTAGTTCATTTCGCTGGAAAGCTCAAGTGCGGAGTGGTTCCGGTTAATCCGTTTTATCCTGGGAGACTAACGCCCGTTGAAACCTCAAGCACTCGTAGAGAGGAGGACGAATTAGTCTTAAGGAGAGTGTGTTCTCACACGACTCGGATACAAGAGATTAAAGATGGATAAACCCAATGAAGAGATCAAATACGATTGTATCTTTCTTTTTATGTTTTTCATAATTGTTGTATATTGTATTTTCAATGTTGTAATTTGTTTTCCTTTCTATATTTACAAGATTTTATCCAACAATCTTAAGACTAACTCCCTTTGTTGAGAAAGGATTGCAAATTACAGGATTCTTGTAGCGTGGTGGCTACGGGAGAAAATATTGAAAAGGGACGGGAATACAATGAGAAAGAAATCAAGAAAATGTCTGCACAGATTTTTCTTGACCAGGTGTAGTAAAACAGCATTTCCTGATTTGTGAACCGTTGGATTGGGCCGAATTTTATTTTACATGTTCACGACTCATAGGAGAAGATTCTGAACGGTGGCGATTGAAATCTATAATGTGAAAGTGAAGATAAAAATTTCGGACCAAGAGCAGTTTTTGTGAACTAAAACACTATTTTTAATTTCTGTTTAATGAGATTAATAAAGATGGAAAGATTGATGCTCCGTGACATCAACTATGTTACAATGATTGTATAAACCAATTGTGGCTAAGCCTCATGTAGTGGTTATACATCATGTAAAGAGATTGGAAAGTTCATTGAAACTAAGAACGTTGGAAGATTAAGTCTTTAACGTTTAGTTGACAAAGATAATAGGTCTTCTTACGAGAAGTTGTTAAAACATATTAGTTGCATTGGTGACAAAGGTCACAAAGGTTAACATAATAGGGCTTCTTGAAATGAAAGAAGTTGTTAAAACCTATTATTGTAAAATAGTGACAAAGGTTACAAAAAAAAAAAAAAATTAAAACAATAGAGCTTCTTGAACGAAGTTGTTGAATTATATTGTTGTGAAGTCACAAAGACTAGAACTATAAGGGCTTCTTGGAAGTAGTTAAAACCTAATAGTGGATGAGTGACTAATGTTATAAAGATAAAAATAATAGGACTTCTTGAAAGAAGTTGTTAAATCATATTGTTGTTGATGATGAAAAATGACACAATATTTAGAAGGATGGCTTCTAAAAGAAAATGTGCAATTGTGTGAATGAGAATGTAATTTCTCTAATTTAGAGGTACTCCATAATGAGACCTTTTAACCTTTGGAATAATTAACCTCTAATTGCTATTCCATCAAGAAATTAAGAGGTTACTAAGATGGGTTGTTACAAGAAATAAATTGTGAATTTATTCTTGGTAAATTCTCTAATTAAGTTAGAGAAGTATATTTGTAACAACAAAGTTATGATTTGGTGTTTAATTGATGAAAATTAAAACCAATGTTTTAGAAAATTTTGTTAGCCTCGACTTTAAGTGATGGCAACAAAAGATGTTCTACTTAATCACCTTGAACTTAGTAAGGTTTCTTAAGAAAGATCCTACAAAGTTGGTGGAAATGAGACTGATGTTTAAACCGTGAGTGTGGTTAAGCAGGTGAATTTCTTTTGTCGAAACTATATACTTAACGGATGGTCGAATTCGTTATATGATGTATATAGTACCAAGTAAAAAGAAAAAAAAAATTTGTTGGAGTCTTTGTATGGTGCAATGAAATCCATGCGGCCGTTTCTTGATTTTAAAAATAATAGACTCCATAAACCTAGAAAGTTAAATGAAAGAATTGAAATAGTCTTTCATGAAATCCATGCCGAATGGATGATGATAAGTGAAATTTTCAAGTGATGAAAATAATTGAAAAATTACTTTTCACTTAAAAAGATTTCAAGAAGCAACTCAAACATAAATGAATTGAGATGAATGTTGAGATGCTTGCTATTCATCTTTGTGTTGGAAAAGAGAATAGAGCTTCGGATGAGAAGTTGTATAACACTTCTTGTGATAAAATCAAATGTGGTAGAGCATATTGAAATGCTTAAGGCAAAGACAAAGTTTGTCAAACTTTGTCAAAAGTCAAACTTGTTTGAAAAGTCAAACTTGTATGAAAAACCAAACTTGTTTGAAAAATTTGAACATATACCTTATGTCTTGAGAGACAACTGTAATGTCATCAAGAATGGTATTCATGATGTTTGAATGAATGAAACGGAAAGGTGTTCAAGTGATCAATATTGAGATTGAGTCTCGTTATATGGTCAAAATAGATACAAAACAAGACTTATCAAATATGTGCTTGAAGTTATAATTAAGACATATTGATGCTTGAGATGTGAATATTATTCACATAGATGATGGTAAAATGTAAGTTTTACTTTAACATTGCTTGCTAAAAAGGAAAATGTATGTTGAATCTTATCTCTTTAAAGAAAAAGTTGGAAATCAACTTAATTAATAAAGAGGTAGGGATAAAACACAACTAAATGTAGTTTGTGTATATATTACACTAAATACTATGGATTGCATATGGTTGGGTATGCTTACAATAGTTGTGATTATAGAATTCTTGTTTATGAATTCAAGATTCAATAATGGAATCATGAATCGCTTCTTTCTTTAAGAATATGTTTTCGTATAAATTAAGAGATGGGAAAAACTCATGTAAATGGATTCATGATTCAATAGAAGAAGAAGAAGCTTATCATGAGGAAATGATGAAGAAGAGGTAGGACCTCGACATAGCAAATGAGGTAGGATAAGAAAATTCTATGGTCTGAATTTTCTAACCTCAATGCTAGAAAGTGAATCACAAAGTTATAAAGACATTGAGCTCTTTGGAAGGATCTTTGTGGAAATAGGCCATTAAAAGTGAGATTGATTCCATCTTGGAAAATGACACTTGGAAACTAGTGGATTTACCTCCGAGTAGTAAATCACTAGCATGTAAGTGAATTTTCAAAAAGAAAATAAAGACCGATGGAACAATCAATGAATATAAGGTTAGACTTGTAATTGAGGATTACAAGAAAAATGAAGACCTTGATTACTTTTATACTTATTCTCTCATCTCGAGAATAAAGATTTGTATTTGCAATTGCCGAATAGCAAAAATTTGAAATACATCAAATGGATGTAAATAACCTTTCTAAATGTCGATTTAGAAGAGAAAATTTACATAGAACAATCTGTGGGGTTTGTTGTATATGAGCAATGAAACAAAGTGCCCACAATGTACACCATGATCAAATGGTGTTAATAATGAAAATTGGCATTATTGCTAATTTTAGGACTACCCTGAAAATGTGAGGGTGAGTATACTTTGAAAAATAATTACCTTTTCGAAAGGTTTTTCCAAGAAAACAATGAGATATCCATATGAAATATGGAAACGTAGGCCTACGTACACTTGTGAATGTGGGGTGTTTCGCAAAGTAGAAAGTCTAATTATCAAAGAAATTGAATTTGTTTACTAAAATATGGATTATGTTTCAATAAGTTATGTTTATAACAATTGTGCATATTGGTTTATTATATATGATTCAATAAGTTTGAATATATATAAAAATCAAAAGAAAATAAAATCAATGGAAACCAAGTATTGATGTCAAATTCATGGAAGTGAATATATGATACTTTGAATGAAATAGATCAAAGTGTTGAAACGGTTCAAGAAATGGAACCTAGAAGAAAATGTGCTAGTTTGTAAAGTCATTGTATGACTTGATACAAGTACAAAGATAATGACATTAAAGGTTTGATTGTGTGGATTTAAACAAGAGTGACTACGTCACTTTGTTAATTAAATCAAAAAACGATATGTTAACTAAGGGAAATTCTAGTCAATTTGATCTGTTGATTCAAATTCAAGAAAAACTAATAGACTTGTTGTTAAACAAGTCATTAGGTGGATATTCTTGAAATTTTGAAATGATCAATATGGAATATTATTTAAATGAATTTGAGTTAACAATTATCAAATGGATAAAGCTTGTGTTAGCAAGATGGTATATTGCTAAAGTCAATTTATGATTGAAAAGACATATAGCAATGTGTGTAATGGTAGTCTAGACATTTATGTCTAAGACATAATACCATTAAATAACTACTCTCAACTAATTTGACAATGTGAAATCAAATGATAAACGGATCCGTTAACCAAAAGGTTAAATAGAGAGTTAGTTGAAAGTTCGATGAGGGGAATGAGACGTAAGCCTCTTAAAAGTTAAACACAGTGGAAAACCCAATCTAGATGACTGGAGATCCCAAGAACTAGATTCAATGGGACAACCTAACTGTTAAAAGACTTGTAGCGTCACTGTGGGGGAATCAATCCCAAGTCCATTCCTATTAGTGACATCCCGAAAGGACAAGGATAAGCCTATGGCTTTTAATTATTCTTACGCGTCGAAAATTCGAGCGGGATAATACGAGTTACTTTTAAGAAATCACCTATGTGAGAGGAAGTGGGGCCGCTTCGAGGAGAATTGTGTGAGGCTCAATTCTTAGACCCTCTCACAGAACCAGGCATTATGTTCAGGGCCATGAACGAACATAGCTATGAGAAATGAAATATGTTAGGACATTACTTGTGTCTAATATATGATCGGCTACACAAAAAGCATATCGATTCAAGGACATCGCGTCTATCGACTTGCGAGTAGAGTAAATATGCTAGTTCGAGCGAAGGTTCAATGAGCAATATCCCCACACCTTCGTATGCAAGTTTTTGTCTGCCGGACTCTATCACCCATCTCGTCCTCAATTTCCTTCATGTGGGGGATTGTTGGAAAAGTATGTTGTGTGTGAAGGAAATTGTGTACATTTCCTTGGAAAAATCGTTTGTCGTTGGACAAAGATTATTGTGGGTTCATATTCTACTCTGTGAGAACATGAAAATGATATTTTATTTGTTCAATTTGAAGATTGGATGATAAAAATATTACAACTTAAATAAATGGATGGAAGTTGGAAATGTGAGTTTGTCTCACATGTGAAAAGAATGGAAAAACTAGTTGATAGTTTTGGCCATTTTTTATTGAATTATAATTCTTTTAATTCAAGATTAATTCCAAGAATAACTTCCAAGGTTAATGTCCATTTATGATCGGCAAATGAAACTCCAAAAAGAAATTGATGGCAAGGTTAATTGTTGAATTAAGATGATCATCAATATGTGGATTAATTGGAGAGTTAATCCTTGGGGAGTTTTGAGCTATAAAAGAAATACCCACAACTCTTTGAAGAGAAAAGAGAAAAAAAAAATAGAGATAAAGATAAGAGAAAAACACACAAAAATAAGCTTTTTCCATCAATCTTCTTCTACCCTCTTGCAATTTGTTCATCTTATTCCTTTGCCCTCCTTGAATAATTGAAATGGTGATATTGTCCAAGCATATTAGTTCATTTCGCTGGAAAGCTCAAGTGCGGAGTGGTTCCGGTTAATCCGTTTTATCCTGAGAGACTAACGCCCGTTGAAACCTCAAGCACTCGTAGAGAGGAGAACGAATTAGTCTTAAGGAGAGTGTGTTCTCACACGACTCGGATACAAGGATTAAAGATGGACAAATCCAATGAAGAGATCAAATACGATTGTATCTTTATTTTTATGTTTTTCAGAATTGTTGTATATTGTATTTTCAATGTTGTAATTTGTTTTCCTTTCTATATTTACTAGATTTTATCCAACATGTTTAAGAAAAGTCAGGAGAGTATTGTTAAAATAATACTCCCCCCGTCCCTAAATGTTAGTCCCATTTGACTTTTTAAACATTTTAAGGTTACATTATAAGTTTTGAAAATTTAGTGATTTTAAAGCTTTAAATTTGGAAATGAGACTAACTTTTTGCTACAAAGAAAAAAGAGAAATGAGACTATCATTTTGGGATAGTGGAAGTATTTTATTTTTATTTTAAAAATATAGTTATGAAAGTAATAGGTGAGAAATTTTTTAGGTACAAATATTACTTAAAAATATAGACATTTATTTTGAGATATATATAAAAATATCATTAATTTTAAGACAAAAGTAATATTCCTTCTGTCCCGGAGTAAGGTTCTTAGGTGGGCTTTACGCGATTTTTAAGAAAAAGTAAATGTTGTGAGTATAAAAAGTAAAATAGGAGAGAGAAAGTGGGTATGAAATTGTTTCAAGAATGAAAAGTGGGTTGGGAGGAATATTTGAAGTGGAAAGGAGAAAGTATAAGATAGAGGGAGTATTTATTTTGGGACTGATAAAGTACTACTTTTTAATTAACAACTTGTGCATTTTAAGAAGACCACTTAAAGAAATTAATTTTAAGAAAATTAATAATAAATAATTACTTTAAAAGACATTTCCCTTAAAAAATATCATTAATTTTTTTTTTCATTCTTACATTCAATACACAAAGGGTGGCAAGTTAATTATTTATAATACTCCACCGGTCCAAAATAAATGTCTAATTTTTATGTTAGTGTGAAAGAAATTTGAGTAATAATTTTATATTAATTTTATTATCTTAATTGAGAATTTGATGTTACTAATATACAAAAAAGTGTAATATTTATTCAAGGACATATTAACTTACAAAAAATGTCATATTTATTCTGAGGCAAGAGGAATAGCACAAATTATGTGCTACATAGTGTTTTGAGTTATAAATCTATACTTATAGTATATTAAAGTAGGCCAAACTTGATATGTTGTTGCCACATAAGCCACAAAAGGTGATTCTTGCATTCTCATGCTTCCAACTCATCCGTCCCCTAATTAATTTGTAATGTTTCGAATTCTCCCTAATAGCTATTAACATTCATAGTCTCTAATAATTATGTGAATGATTATTTTTTACATATAATTAATAGTAGTTAAAGTCTTTTTGTAACTATTCAATGTTTCTATTTGTATTCATAGTATATATCTATGAGAAGGTATAAGATCTAAAAGTGACTAATAAAATTAACAAAACTTATAGTCTTCTATAACTATAATTAATATAAGATGACTAATCAATGATTCTAATACATTACTAGAGAACTACTCCTTTTTTATAATAGATGAATACTTCTGGTAATAGCGGATAAAAAACCGAAAAGTTTGATAGTCCAAGAGAGACAAGCAACAATTCAATGTTGTAGTTTAATTACTAGGTTCATTTAAACTTCACTTGAAATTACATAATAAAAAAATGAGGTTTCCTTTTTATGTTTCATCACACTTTTTCCTCCATAACCATGGCTTTTTTCACCTGTTGTCTCCATCCTTGCAGCCGTCGTTTGCCGGAAATTTTGTTAACATAGCATGCCAAGTTTAGTGTAAGACCCGTATAAGGTGACTTTATGCGTTTCTTTTTATGTATAACTAATTTTACTTTTTTACTTTCGATATACATTATATTCTAAATTTTGAATTTTAATTTTGAAGTTAGTTTGATTATTTTTCTTCTTTAACTTTAATCTTTTCATTTGATTTTTGTTTATGCACATACGGATATTTTGGGCCAAATTACATCTTGAGTCAAATGGAAACGTTGGTTGCAATTTATATATTTCATTTATCTTTTGATTATAAATTCATTTTCATGTTTCTATTAAATTTTAGTTTTGTTTTGTTTTGATTTTTGATTTGTTCTTGATTTTTAGTTTCATTTTAATTTTTAGTATACTTTCATATTTGTTTTGAATTTATATATGCTCTTTATTTTTCTTGCAATTTTGTGAAGAGAATTTAGTTGTAATTTTTATATTTTATTTGTCTTTTGATTAGAAATTCATTTTCATGTTTCTATTTAATTTTTTGTTTTGTGTTGAAATTTGATTTGTTCTAGATTTTTAGTTTCATTTTCATTTTTTTAGTATCTTTTCATATTTGTTTTGAATTTATATTTGCTCTTTATTTTTCTTGCAATTTTGTGAAGAAACTTTAGTTGTCATTTTTATATTTCATTTGTCTTTGATTAGAAATTCATTTTCATGTTTCTATTTAATTTTTTGTTGTTTTGTTTTGAATTTTGATTTGTTCTTGTTTTTTAGTTTCATTTTCATTTTTTTTAGTATCTTTTCATATTTGTTTTGAATTTATATTTGCTCTTTATTTTTCTTGCAATTTTGTGAAGAAACTTTAGTTGTCATTTTTATATTTCATTTGTCTATTGATTAGAAATTCATTTATTTACATGTTTCTATTTAATTTTTTTTGTTTTGTTTTGATTTTTGATTTGTTCTTAATTTTTAGTTTCGTTTTCATTTTTTAGTATATTTTCATATTTGTTTTGAATTTATATATGCTCTTTATTTCTCTTGCAATTTTGTGAAGAAACTTTAGTTGTAATTTTTATATTTCATTTGTCTTTTAATTAGAATTCATTTTCATGTTTCTATTTAATTTTTTGTTTTGTTTTGTTTTGAATTTTGATTTGTTCTTGATTTTTAGTTTCATTTTCATTTTTTTAGTATCTTTTCATATTTGTTTTGAATTTATATTTGCTCTTTATTTTTCTTGCAATTTTGTGTAGAAACTTTATTTGTCATTTTTATATTTCATTTTTCTTTTGATTAGAAATTCATTTTCATGTTTCTATTAAAATTTTGTTTTGTTCTGATTTTTGATTTGTTCTTGATTTTTATTTTTGTTTTCAATTTTTTAGTATATTTTCATATTTTTTTTGAATTTATATTTTCTCTTCATTTTTCTTGCAATTTTGTGAATTATATATTTTTTTCGTCATTGACTTTAGATTTTTCATTTAAAACTATGTTTACATATATTGTTAATTCTATTTTGTTTATTTTATTCGTTCAATTACAAATTGTGAAGAACTATACTTTTTTTTTTTAATTTTTTTAGTAAGTTTCATATTTATTTTTATCATCCTTCATTTTTATATATTTTTTAATTAATTTTTAAGTAAGTTTCATATTTACTTTTATTTTATTGTGATATTTGAAGAACTATACTTTTTTTTTTTAATTTTTTAGTAAGTTTCATATTTATTTTTATTATCCTTCATTATTAGATTTTTTTAATTAATTTTTAAGTAAGTTTCATATTTATTTTTATTTTATTGTGATATTTGAAGAAGTGTATTTTTTTTTAAAAGTTAAAAGTGAGTTTTCAGGTATATTTTGCTTTTATATGTTGCTTTTGGCTTCTTTTTTTTTTTTTTTTTTATTACAATTTGTCATGAAATATATCTTTTTATTTGATTTTATTTTTTTATTGTCAATTATTATACTATTTGTTTTATTTTTTGTTAGTTTTCATTTATTTTTACTTCAATTTTTGCATATATCTATTTTATATAACGATTCACAAATAACTATAAATTTATTTTTAATTTGTATTTTTTGTATTAACAATGCTTATAGTTTTTTATATTTTTTTATGCTTCCATTTATATTTTATCGTCCATTTTTATTTTGTAATTTATTTTAGTAAGTAAGTTTTCATATTTTTTTTTGTGAAAAAATTAAATAGTTAAATGAGATTGCCACTATGAATCGGAAATATATTCTTAAAAAAAAATATTGGAGAAAATTATTAACTATCTCTCTATCTCTCATTTCCAACTTTGTTTCTATATTTTTAATTCAGATCTAGTTCATTTCACAGAAAAGTAATGTTAAATGAATGAACTTTGAAGGAAGAGGAATGGAGAGTTACCTTTATAATGAATATGAAGGGATAGAAATCTCATAAATTGAAAGTAAGAACAAATCAATGAGCTCATTTAAGTTTTAGTTAAGTTATCAATTAATAAAATTATAGCTTAATTTTTCTGTATTCTCTCACAAGCATAAAAACAAGGATTAATTCCTTGAGGCCCCCTCAGCCCAGATGTTTCTCCATAAAAACCCAAGCCAAATCTAAAATCTCATATACAAAAGAGAGATCCAGATCAAAATTCCATGGAAACCCAACACCCCATTAACCAGATCAAAAATAACAACTGATTACCCAAAATACCCTCAATATATAACCATAACCTCTCTTCTCTCTCCTCATTTTTTTATCTTTTCTCTCACTCTAAAAACGCACACACACACACACACATGGTTCTTCTCTCTCCAATCACTCTGATTTCGGCGACCCACCGGAGCAGCTCAGTCGACTCCATCTCTCGCCGGCTCACCAGATCTGCTCCGTCTCCGACTTCCACACCCTCCGGCGCCGGCCCCTCCCTCCTTCAGATCCAGATCTGGTCCTATAGCAACTGGTAAAAAAAAAACTTACATCTTCAATGGGTTTGAGAGAAAATGGGGAATCACCATAGAAAACACCAATTGACCATGAACCCTGATTGTCTTGTTGACACCCAATTGAAGAATACGCATTAGGCACACAAAAATACAAAGCATACAGAGTCCCAATTGAACCCAATAACAAAAAAGCAGCGAAAAAATAGGACAAAGTTGATGGCAGGAAAAAGAATTGGTCACGCCGCCACCGGCACCACCAACCACCACTACCGCCTCCCGTGCCATTCCCACTTACAATCGGGCTAGAACCCATGTCGGGAAATTTACAAGCAAGGTGAGGGATGAAATTGGACGCCGCTGCCGGGAAGGAGGATCACGCCGGAGAGGAGATGACAAAGTTATAAGACCATTGGATGGTCCTATACTAGTATAGGACCTCACACAATCTTATACCAACACATTAAGACCTTTGAATGGTCATATAGCAACTGATATAGGACTTAACAACATCATATACGAAGCTATAAGACCTTTGGATGGTCCTATATCAAGTGATATAGGACCTCGAAAAATCATATATCTATGCTATAAGACATTGAATGGTCCTATAGCAACTGTTATAGGACATGACAACACTATATACACATGATATACACATGCTATAAGACCTTTGAATGGTCATATAGCAACTGGTATAGGACTTAACAACATTATATACGAAGCTATAAGACCTTTGAATGGTCCTATATCAAGTGATATAGGACCTCAAAAAATCATATACCTATGCTATAAGACATTGAATGGTCCTTTGTGAATTTTCTTGAATTTTATAGTTGATGATGAAATCTCATTTTTTTAAAAATTTATTTTCGTCTAAATAGTTTTACTAATATTATTTGATGTAATGCAAAGAACAAGTGAAGTGTTGGTGTAGTGGTGAAGATCCTCATTTTTAAATGGAAGGTCCCAGGATCGAATCCCAATCCTTGTTATTTTCATTTTTCTGAAAATAAACGGGCTAGCCCAACAGAGGTTAGGGATGTTGCAGTAGCGCGAGGACAACATGGTCTTTTGCATATATACGGGTTTCTGAGGAATTTCTGATCTCGATTGGGTATTTATGGGTTTGTGATCTCACTTAGGGGTTTTAGGGTCCTTGGCTCTAAAAACAAATGCCCAAAAGGTTCTTATCATGGCCATGCCCAAATTCAAACTATTCACAAGATTTAGACATGCCTATATTGAATATGAAATATCATATTCAATTAAGGAAATAAAAAGTAAACATACAAATATTAAAATTTGGACTTCATCATACATCTCTTCTCTATATTTATAATAATTCAACTCAAAAGCTAAATTTGTAATTGATAAAAAATGAATGTAAATCTCAGGGCCGGTCCGGACAAATTAGGGGCCCTAGGCGAATTATTCGATCGGGACCCTTTAATTCTCTTTAAAGAAAAATAATATGACACAATGTTAAAATATCAACTTCTCTCACCATTTTTCACCTTTTGCCGTACTTTCTTTGTAACGACCCTAACCCTAGGCACTATTTTAGTATCATATTATATGCTTTTAATATTATTGTTAATATTATGTGTTCATTATATATCCTTAATTTCTTATTTTAAGATGAAATGGTTGGGAAATGATTTTAAAACCTTAGGATTGCAAGAGAAATTAAATAAAGCATTTTGGGAAAGTATAAAGATAAAAAATAGATAAAGTATGAAATAAGGTTAAGGTGTGTGGGGTAAAGAAATGGGAGTAGGGAGTTTAGTTATACTACTTTAGAACTTGGGGGACCTAATTGCTCACTTTGGAAAGATTTCCTTAAATGAAGTCATGGGGGGCCATGTCCCCATTTTCCTCATTCACCTCCCTTATTTTCTAACCTTCCCATACCTCCCCATACTTCCCAATCATCTTCTTCCTTCTCAATCAAAATCCATGGAAACTCTCTCTCTATGCTTTTCTTTCCAAAATTTCTGATAAATCCAATTCTACTCCATTTGATGATCCGGGTGTACTTTTGTGTTCGGGGTGAAGAGGGGAGCACATCAAGCTAAGAAAATCTTCATTCCATCTCATATTTGCTAAGTAAGTTATTATGATTTCCTTCTAAATATTGCTCACTTTATGTGTTAATTAACCTCTTGTTTAAAGAAGATGATTTTTGGTGTTTTGAATAATGTTATTTGAGTTGGAATTGATCTTAAGTTGTGAATTGGTGATCTAAGTTGAAAGAAGAGTAGTATAGAGTAATTGGGGATGATAATGGGTTAAGTGTAAGTATTTAATGTGGGTTTGGCCAAGTTACTAGAGTTAGAAAGTAAATTATTATGACTTTCCTCCTATTAAATGATTATGAATAATTTGATGTTAATATTGTGGTTATAATAGTGATTTGAAGTGTTAGGACACTCTCTTGGGTTGAGAAATGGAGTAATGACTAAGATAAAGTGGTTGTTCATGGAAGTGATAAAGAGTATAAGAAATGGATTGAGTGAGTTTAAAAAGGGGTTAACTTGAAATGTGGTAGAAAATGGGTGGAAAACCAATTGGAAATGGTCTATATCTAGGATATGATACATTGGGGTTAAATGGTTTAGAATGAAATTAATAAAGTTAAGAAATCATTTTTAGGTTCACAAAGTAGAAGAAGCTTGGGACTAGTTTTGGGTTTTGGAGTTCTTAAGGAAAAGTGCTACATCTACCTAGTTCTGGCCGTGGCACGAGTCGTGCCCATGGCCAACTCGTGATAACGAATCGTGAAGGAATAGCCAAGTCGTTCTGATCAACTTAAGGGAAATTGGCACGAGTCGTGCCCTCAGGCACGAGTCGTGCCACGTGAAAGTAACGAGTCGTGCTTTAGGGGAAGCATGAATCTGAGAAAGGCCAAAGGGGCACGAGTCGTGCCCTGGGGCGCACGAGTCGTGCCCTGGCCTGGTGTCATTGAACTGATTTTGGAGCTATTTAAACCTATTCAAACTAGAACCAAAATGAATCCTCTTTAACCTAGATTTAAGTAGAATACTTTGGCTACACGATGACATCTTAATTGATCAAAATGGAATTATGGAAGTAGTTTAAATATTATTCGGAAAACGGATGATAAGCTTGATTCGTAAATTCTTCGAAGGGGTTCAAACTTGGGAATTCGATCTTGAATTTTTATTAATATATTTCAAGGTTGTATAATGACTTAGTAGAAATGGTTTAGGGTACATGGTGACCTTACTTGCTTCCATATATTTGGAAATTAGTTTGAAATAGTGTAGAAACTATAGGTTTCACTATTGAGCTAATTGGAAATGTGTATGTATCACCTTGTGGCTTTGTTATCCCAAATTGTGAAATTATTGGTTATGTGGATACTTTAATATCCCAAGTGTGGATTATAAGGCAAGTTGTTATGATATATCCCAAGTGTGGATTAATTGGCATGTTGATTATATTGTATCCCGGTGTGGATTATGTGGTTATATGGATACCTTATTTGAATTTATATTCGTTAATGGTATTATGCATAGTGTATTAAATGAATGTGGCACTATGATATTGATTTAACATGAGTATACATTACCATGTTGTTATGTTCTTATCCCCTTTGTGGATTTATTTTAAGTATCTATTATGTGCTTGAACGTATATATGTGATTCAGGGGGTATAATGGAATTCAATCAATTATTGATTTGTTCTATAAGTGATTGAAGGTTCATTATACTGTGACCTCTCCCCTGTGGCCACGGGTGGGATGTGCTAGCGGCGTATTGAGCCAAAAGCCTTACAGACCGCTGCGATTTGGTGATTAGGTGGAATGCTTCGTATTAAGCCAAAAGCTTTACGCTTAGCGCTGATATTATATGGTACTCTGAATAAGGGTCATATAAGTATCCTATTTTCTTATATGGATCTCTGGAGTATGAGTCCTATAAGCGGTGAAAGTGCATGGGGGCAATTCACCAAAGAGAGGAGTTTTACTCCCACGTTGTACGACTTATTGTTCAGACGGGAAAGGTAAAATGAGGTATCGTAAGGTGTTTACCGCTTTCATAATGTGTTATGGGTAACCCTGCTATGTGTTGCATATTGTTTGGCATCTTGCTGCATTCATAATAGCTTATTGAGATTTATTCTCACCCCTTCCCTTTTACTGTTTTAGATTGTGCTGAGACAGGTGACCTGAACCAGTGAGGCCGGGGAAAGAGTTTGGATTCTTGCTTTTGGGACTTGTCAGGATAGGTATATGAGTGGGTTGTCGAGAGTCCTATTTAAGTATTACTCTCTTATAAGTTGTATGAAAAACTCTTTTGTTAAACAATGTAATTAGGGTTTTCAATGTATTTGACCAAGTTATGGTTTATTGGAATCTTTACTTAAATTCCTCCGAGTGGAGATATTATTAGTTGACTTTTATTTTGGAAAGTTTGAGAATTGATTTTCTTTTAAAGAGAAGTACAAGTTTTAAAAATAAGATGTTTTTTTTTTCTTAGTTTGAGCTCCTCAAGCTCGGGACACGCGTTAGGTTCCGAGTTGGGGTGCTCACAATTGGTATCAAAGCTTAGTTTAGAGGTCAAGGGTAGATGTCTAAACTAAGGGGGGATGTGTGGTAATTGACGCCGAGTGTTTAATGCAGGAGTTCGTTCTAATGGCCGGAAGCAATGATGATCAGCGAAAGGTTCTAGGAAATGAAGGAGATATGGGTATAGGTGGAATTCAGAATGAAGAGATGATGAAA
This sequence comes from Adenophora triphylla var. japonica, assembly GCA_022495995.1. Taxonomy (NCBI): domain Eukaryota; kingdom Viridiplantae; phylum Streptophyta; class Magnoliopsida; order Asterales; family Campanulaceae; genus Adenophora; species Adenophora triphylla. Next base: position 530,308 of record JAFEMH010000528.1, read on the forward strand.
TTATTCAGGATGTTTGTACACAATATAGAGACTCGAGGGTCAGCTCTGAATCAATCTAAAGGATGTCAAAATGATGAATTGGAAAGGTTTGTGAAGATGAATCCACCGAGCTTTAATGGAGATCCGGATCCCTTAAAGGCAGAAAAATGGTTAGCAGAAATGAATAGGATTTTTGAGGTTATAGAATGTCCCAACAAAGAGAAAGTTAGGTATGCCGTTTTCAAACTTGAAGGTCTAGCTGATCAGTGGTGGCAGATTTTGAAAGAAAATTGGGAACGGGATCATACGCCCCAGACTTGGGATAATTTCACTCAGCAGTTCGAGAATTATTTCCTTTCAATGGTTACAAGGGATAAGAAGGAGATTGAATTCTTAGGACTAAAACAAGGGGACATGACGGTAAACCAGTATTCAGTCAGGTTTGAGGAATTAGCTAAGTGTTGCCCTCATTTGGTACCGCATGAAGCGAGAAGAGTTCATAGGTTTGTAAAAGGTTTGAGGATTGAGTTTAGGAAGAAATTAGTGATTGATAGTTTCACCAATTATCGGACAGTCATAGAGAGAGCATATAAGATCGAGAATAGCATTGAGGAAAATAGTGGAAAATCGGAAGGTGGGATTAAAAAATAAACCAAAGTATCTCGGACAAGGATCCAAAATCACTAGAGGACAACCAAGGACTTCGGCTTCAGGGAATATGAGAGGGGAACTTGTTGTAGCTTCTTCACCTAGGCCAAAATCCAGACAGTATGGGATGAAATGTAACTTTTGCAAGAAGATTGGACATACTGAAGATCAGTATTGGAGTAAGCAAGGCAAGTGTATCAAGTGTGGAGAGATGGGGCACTTTAGGAGGAATTGCCCAAGGTTGCAGCAGGAGCGAGCTTCAGACAGCAGTCAGCAAGGTGGACGACAAAGAGGTGGTACCAAAAGAGATAACGAAGGGGAACCGAAAGAGAAGGTCTATGGTCCAGTATGTGTTTCGGGTCCAGGAGATAGATCCCTCTGAGGTCACTAGAGGTATAATCCCTGTCTCAGAAGTTAGGGGTCATATTCTTATAGATCCTGTTCCATATCCTTATGTGTGGCATAGCATTTTGCTTCTATGTGGCATACATTGCTTGAGATTTTGTTTTATTGTTAGAGGATTCTGCTCTTATGAGGGGATACCTCGAATCTCCTTTGGTTACCACGATGGTGATGTGGTTATAGCTGAGCATGTATTGCCAGCTGATTTGGTATGATTATCGATTTGTGATTATGAGATATACTTGACCTGGATGGTTAAGTAGTTGTTGGGTATTGGTAGACTATCATAATAAATGAGTCTCCTTTTCTATACCTAATTTGATTATATTGGTATTTGACATAGATAAACATTTATATGGTATTCTTGTTATATAAGCATTAAAGACAGAAAGTTCTGGTTAAAAGTGTGAAGGATATTGGATATTTATTAGACTTGGATAAGAAGTCTTTTCAGAAATTTTACGTGCTAGTTGTGAGTAGATGGTAATTGTGTTTCCATCAAGGTATCTCATGTGTTGATTCTAAGTATGATAATCAGAATTTTAATCCTTATTTTGTTGGCTTTATGGCAATTATGAATGATGACCTCTTTGTTTATTTAAAGTTACGAGAGGATCATGAAGATAATTTGTGAGTTGTGTTATTTACCTTTAGTGGAAATTCATCGTTTGAGAAGTTTAACAAATGTGAGTTGGCTCGCAAGGATTTTATATTTTGGGTTATATAGTCTTAAGCTTGAAGGTTCCCATGGATCTTACAAGGATTGAGTCCGTGATCTTTGGGTTGGCAAGTACTATCGAAGGAATTTTTTTAAGGAGTTCTTGAGAATTGAACAATCGTTGCTTTAGTTAACTCTAATGGATTTATAAATGGTGTGGGATGTAATAAGGATGAATCATATTGATAGAGATGAAGAATAGATTGGTTATAGATCCGGCCCTTACCTTACCTAGTGGATGTGAGGACTTTGTGAAATTTTAAGTGTGTATTAAAGGAAGATTAGGTTATGATATTATGCGAAATGGGAAAGTGATAACATATGCTTCGAGGAATTTAACTTAGATAAGTGAAATTTTCTTATCCTCTACTCGGGAGTAGCTGCACTTGTGTTGCGTTATTTAAGTAGGAACTTTATCTTTTTGAAGCTTCCTTTGAGAGTTGTTACTGATCCTGAGAGTTTGAAGAATTTAGTTACTTGAAAGGAAGAGATGAGAAGACTATCTAGATTCTTGACGAATAGGTTGGGTGTGGTGTGATGGACTTCCTTTCAAGTTGAGAAGTTAATTAACTTTAGCAAGTTTGCGTATAATAATAGCAATTTTAGTTTAGCATCGAATTGGTAATGTATGAAGTTTAGTATGGAAAAATCATTTGTATGATTTCTCGTTGTTGGTATTCTTTAATTAATGATGATTAGACGGATTGGACTTATGCGGGAGAACCGTTGAGAGTTATTAGAATTGTAGTTTAGGGAATTGAAATCCTAGAGTATTCGGGTTGTGGAAATGTATAGAAGAATCATGCCGTTAAGGAAACTATTTGGAAGTAGAAAATTGAAATGCGTGAGAGGTAACCTTTGTTATTGATCCCTAAGGTAAGCAAGTTTAAAATTCGGGACAAATTTTCTTTAAGGGGGAGTGAGTGTAACGACCCTAACCCTAGGCACTATTTTAGTATCATATTATATGCTTTTAATATTATTGTTAATATTATGTGTTCATTATATATCCTTAATTTCTTATTTTAAGATGAAATGGTTGGGAAATGATTTTAAAACCTTAGGATTGCAAGAGAAATTAAATAAAGCATTTTGGGAAAGTATAAAGATAAAAAAATAGATAAAGTATGAAATAAGGTTAAGGTGTGTGGGGTAAAGAAATGGGAGGAGGGAGTTTAGTTATACTACTTTAGAACTTGGGGGACCTAATTGCTCACTTTGGAAAGATTTCCTTAAATGAAGTCATGGGGGGCCATGTCCCCATTTTCCTCATTCACCTTCCTTATTTTCTAACCTTCCCATACCTGCCCATACTTCCCAATCATCTTCTTCCTTCTCAATCAAAATCCATGGAAACTCTCTCTCTATGTTTTTCTTTCCAAAATTTCTAATAAATCCAATTTTACTCCATTTGATGATTCGGGTGTACTTTTGTATTCGGGGTGAAGAGGGGAGCACATCAAGCTAAGAAAATCTTCATTTCATCTCATATTTGCTAAGTAAGTTATTATGATTTCCTTCTAAATATTGCTCACTTTATGTGTTAATTAACCTCTTGTTTAAAGAAGATGATTTTTGATGTTTTGAATAATGTTATTTGAGTTGGAATTGATCTTAAGTTGTGAATTGGTGATCTAAGTTGAAAGAAGAGTAGTATAGAGTAATTGGGGATGATAATGGGTTAAGTGTAAGTATTTAATGTGGATTTGGCCAAGTTACTAGAGTTAGAAAGTAAATTATTATGACTTTCCTCCTATTAAATGATTATGAATAATTTGATGTTAATATTGTGGTTATAATAGTGATTTGAAGTGTTAGGACACTCTCTTGGGTTGAGAAATGGAGTAATGACTAAGATAAAGTGGTTGTTCATGGAAGTGATAAAGAGTATAAGAAATGGATTGAGTGAGTTTAAAAAGGGGTTAACTTGAAATGTGGTAGAAAATGGGTGGAAAACCAATTGGAAATGGTCTATATCTAGGATATGATACATTGGGGTTAAATGGTTTAGAATGGAATTAAGTCAGTAATCGTTCAAAAAATAAACAAAAATGGAAACAAGTACTTTTATTGAAACTAGAATGGCAAAGATCGTACCTTGGTTTTATTTGCATTGTAAAGTAATTATGAAAACTTACATAAAGTAGGACTTGAGGTGAATGGCATTCCAGCTTCGGGGAATCCTTGCTCCCTCCAGAGTTGACAGCCAATATGAGCCTTTACCTGCTTCGGCATCAACCAAGTATGGCCCTTCCCATTTGGGAGCCATCTTTCCAGCATTGGGCTCTCTTGTATTCTGAAACACCTTTCGTAGGACTAGATCACCGACTTGGAACTTTCGTAATCTAACATTTTTGTTGTAGGATCTAGCAATCTTTTGTTGATATGCTGCTATTCTGATCTTGGCTAAATCCCTTAGCTCGTCAATGGTATCTAGATCATGACTCAGGTTGGCACCATTCTGCTCAGGTGTCAACATCTTGAATCTGGCAGTAGGGACGACGACTTCTGCCGGGATGACTGCTTCTGCTCCAAATACTAAGGAGTAAGGGGTTTAGCCTGTCGCGTTCTTTGGTGTGGTTCTATCTGCCCAAAGGACAAATGGAAGTTCTTCCGCCCATCTTCCCTTCTTTTAATCTAACCTCTTCTTTAGGTTATTGATGATTATTTTGTTACTTGATTCTGCCTGACCATTAGCTTGAGGATGCACAGGTGAGGATGTCACCATCTTAACTCCCCACCTAGTAAGAAAATCCTGCGTCTTCTTGCTGATGAACTGGGAGCCGTTGTCACATATTATTTCAGAGGGAATGCCAAATCTGCTAAATATATTTTTCTTAATGAAGGATATGACTTCTTTATCACGAACTTGCACGTAGGATTCAGCTTCAACCCACTTAGAGAAATAATCAGTCATTGCAAGCAAAAATACTTTCCCTCCGGGAGCTTTAGGCAATTTTCCCACTATATCCATTCCCCACCTCATGAATGGCCAAGGGGAGAGGATTGAATGAAGCAATTCTGCGGGCTGGTGCAAGATGTCGCTATGCCTCTGGCAGGAATCACATTTCTTGGCAAAGATGGCAGCATCTTGACGCATTATCGGCCAATAGTAACCCATTCTTAGAGCCTTCGTATATAAGATTCTGCCCCCAGAATGGTTACCACACGATCCTTCATGGAATTCTCTTAGAACTTCATTGGCTTTGTCAGCTTCGAGACATCTCAAGTATGGATCTGCAAATGATTTCTTAAACAACACATTATCTATTAATACGAATCTTGAAATCCTTACCCTGAATGCTCTAGCATTCTTTTCCTCATTAGGGATGGTGCCATCTTTAAGATATTTAATTATTGGCGTCGTCCAAGATGTCTCTATCTGATTATCTGGGATGTCGTCATCTGTGCAGAAAAGTTCTAATATTTCCACCGCAGGGATGTCAACATGTATGATTGGTATATTGGTCTGAGATAAGCTCTTGGAAGCTGATCCAAGATTGGCTAATGCATCTGCTTGAGAGTTCTCCTCTCGGGGTATTTGTTCAAAAGAGAAGATTTGAAATTTGCTTGCCAGAATTTTCACAATGCTTAAGTAAGCTGTCATCTTGGCATTTTTTGCTGCATAGAAACCATTGAAATGATTGACAAGTAATAATGAATCACTATATACTTGTATTGCTTTAATGTTCATGTCTAGAGCCACGGTTAGGCCCACGATTAAGGCTTCGTATTCTGCTTCATTATTGGTGGCTTTAAAATCACAACTAATGGCCTGGGGTATGATGTCCCCTTGTGGCGACTTTAGGACAACGCCTAGCCCTGTGCCCCTCATATTAGAAGCACCATCTGTGAATAGAGTTCACTTCCGCAGGATGTCCCCATCTTGGAGTTGTTGGACTTCAAGTTCTACTTCCGGTTGCATGCTTGGACTAAAGTCTGCCACAAAGTCTGCAAGTGCTTGGGATTTTATTGTTGTTCTAGGCTCATACTTGATGTCATAAGTGCTTAGTTGAACGGACCATTTGGCCATCCTTCCTGACATTTCTGGTTTTCTCATTACACTTTTTATTGGATAGTTAGTACGAATGACAATGATATGAGTTTCAAAATAATGCCTTAACTTAATTGAAGCAGAAATTAAAGCTAATATTAATTTTTCAAGGTGTGAATACCTGGTTTCCGCATCGAGCAGTGTTTTACTTACATAGTATATCGATTGCTGGACGCCATCTTGATCACGGATCAGGACGGCACTAACTGCGGTTTCGGAGACAGCTAAGTAAACACATAATGGCTCACCTTCTTGCGGTTTCGAGAGTAGGGGAGGCATTGACAGGTACAACTTTAAATCTTGAAAGGCTTGTTCATGCTTTTCAGTCCATTCGAATCTGGAATTTTTCTTCAAGATGTCATAGAATGGCTTGCATCTATCTTAGGATTTTGAGATGAATTGATTCAATGCTGCCACTTTCCCCGTCAATCTTTTAACATCTTTGATAGATTTGGGTGACGTTAGATTGATGATGGATCTTATTTGCTCCGGGCTTGCCTCTATCCCTCTTTGCGTCACCATGTAACCCAAGAATTTACCGGACTTCATGCCAAAAATTGCACTTTGCTGGGTTCAGCTTCATGTTGAATTTGTCCAGGATGTCAAATGCTTGAGTAAGATCCCGAACATGATCTTCAGCTTTCTTTGACTTTATCACCATATCGTCGATGTATACTTCCATGGTGTCCCCAATCTGCTCTTTGAACATCATGTTGACTAGACTCTGGTATGTAGCACCTGCATTTCTTAGTCCAAAAGGCATTGCAATATAACAATAAATACCTGTTGGGGTAATGAAGGCGGTGTCCTCTTGGTCGGATGGCTCCATCTAGATTTGCTGGAATCCTGAAGATGCATCCAAGAAAGTCAACACTTCATGTCCGTAAGTAGCATCGACCAAAGTATCAATGTGTGGTAAAGGGAAAGGATCTTTAGGACAAGCTTTGTTTAGGTCTGTAAAGTCGACACAAACTCTCCACTTGCCGTTCTTCTTCTTTACCACCACCACATTTGCTAACCATCTTGGGTATTCGACCTCTCTGATCATCTTAGCCTTGAGAAATCTGTCTACTTCTTCTTGAATGATTAGGTTCCTCTCTTGTGCGAACTTCCGTCTCTTTTGGTGAATTGGTCTGAAGGATGGATCAATGTTGAGTTTGTGGGTGATGACATCTTTGCTGATGCCTGTCATGTCTTCATGCTTCCAGGCGAAGCTTTTAATTCTGCTTTTCAAGAGGTTGACAAGATCTTCTTCGATTTCTGCCGGAACATCTTGACCAATAAGCACCTTGAGATCTGGGTTTGAGGGGTCTAAGAGTATCTCTTTCACATCATACTCCTTCGCCTGCAGAACCTCACGAGCCTTTCTCTGTAATTGCTATGCCATCTTGGGAGATGTCGATGCCTTCATGGAGGTCATATAACACTCTTTAGCTGACTGCTGATCACTGTAAACCTTGACAACTCCCCAGGGTGTCGGCATCTTGACACATTGGTGATAAGTGGATGGAACTGCCTTCATTCCATGGATCCAGGGTCTTCCCAAAATTACATTGTAACATGTTGTACTGTCAATCACGTAGAATCTCTCCATGGAGTTGATACCTTTGACATAAACTGGAAGGGTGATCTCTCCCACTGTGCTTTTGGTTTCTCCACTGAAGCCCACAAGTACGGAGGTTCTTTTTACAATGCTATCTTCAGGGATCTTCATTTCTTTCAAGGCATCTAGCATAATGAGGTTTACTGAACTGCCTCCATCTACTAGGATACGTCTGACTTTGCAATTGGCGATCTGGAGTGCAATGACCAAGGCATCATGATGAGGATCCACAACGTTGTCCCTGTCGCTTTCTTCGAAGGAGATGACATCTTGGGATGTTAGCTGTGACATCTTTGAGGATCTCTCGGACTTCTCATCCTTAGCTTGCTTGGCAAATCTCTTAGCTGCTGAATAAGAAGTACCACAAATATCAGAACCACCACTAATAACATTAACTACCTTTGTTACCGGTGGAGGAGATGGCGGTCTGGTTGCAACGGGCTCTTTGTTCTCCGTCTTGGTCTTGCGGTTTCCAAAGAGTTCTTTAAGATGTCCCTTAGACAACAGGTAACTAATCTCTTTCCTCAAGGTGATGCAATCTTCGATAAGATATCTAAAATCCTCGTGGTAAGCACACCACTTGGATTTATCCCTCCATTCGGACGACTTGTTAGTATTTCGAGGCCACCTTGCTTTATCTCCAAGATTGCTCATTGCACACAGGATACCTGAAACATCAACAGAGAAACAATAATTAGAAATTTTAGGAGATTCAAAATCATCATCATCTCCATCATCTTCCACACAATTGACTTTGCTATGGTCATTTCTCTGGTATGGTCTGGATCTGCTCTGTCTTTGGTGAGACGACTCTATCTTCCTATCAGGATGGTCATATGATGAAGCCTTGTCAGGATGCTTGGACTGCTGCTCCTTGTCCTCTTCCAGCCTGATAAATCTTAAAGCTCGGTTTCGGATATCCTCCATCTTCTTGCATGGGTTCATCACCAAATCTTCATAGTAAGGGGAATCCTTCTTCAAGCCCATTTTGAAAGCTTCCGCAGCTGTCGCCATGTCCAGGTTGGGGATCTCCAGAACTTCTTTATTAAACCTATTAACATAGTTCTTTAAGGCTTCGGCGGGCTGCTGGGTAATACGGTAAAGATCACTGGTGAGCTTCTCAAACTGTAAGAGAATTGATTGTTGAACAGGTTGACAAGTTGAGAAAACGACCCAATAGAACCAGGAGGTTGACGGATTAGCCACTTCAATGCTGGTCCTACCAATGTCGAACCGAACCCTCGACACAAACAAGCTTCACAAAACTGGAGCGGAATGCGAACGATCTCCATCTTTTCTTTGTAGTGGGCAACATGTTCCTCAGGATCCGAGCTTCCATCATACAATTTCATGGCAGGAACGCTAAATCCTTTCGGGATGTCGACATGCGCAATTGCTGGAGTAAAGCGAGACTGATTGTAACACGTTGGGGAGACCTGCTGAATAGGTGGGGTGACACCTGGCACATTCATGATCATGTCTCTCAACTCTTGAAGCTGATTTGCAATGTAGGTACCTGCAAGAGGGTTAGTGGCACTAGCAGTATTATCCAAGGCAGAATTAGTATTGAAATTAACAAAAGGATTAGCATTATCTGTAGAGGACGTCAGGACGGTGCTATTAGTGAAGATGGGTCCTTCTGGAAAAGTCATCCTGTAGGCACTTGTGGCTAAAGGTGTCGACATCGCTACAGAAGTCGTTATGGGGGGAGAAGACGTCGGGATTGGTGATGACGACATCCTTACAGATGATGCCATCAGAAGGAATTCATTGAAAGTTTGAGAGCTATCTCCAATGTTGAAATCGAGGACTCTAGGACGGTAAGGAGAGACAGCATCCATTCTTTTGGATAGAAACTCTTGTTCTTTTTGCACCTTTATCAAGCTTTCGGCTATCAAGGAGGTGCTATTATGTTGGCGATCCAGCTGATTCTTCATCTGAACGAGCATGCTTTTGATCTCAAGATCAGGAGATGGAGACATCTGCTTTTTGCCAGAATTCACAGGCGGAGGAGGAGGCAATGTTTCTTGGCCTCTGGTTGTTGGCCTGCTAATGGTTTGGGAATTCACACTGCTAGGGATAGGAATGGTTTTGCTGACGGCGGAAGTCATAGGTTGGGTAGACATGGTAGAAACGTAAGGATTTTAAACCGATTAAAAAACCAATGAACCCTCGGTGAGCGCCAAACTGTTTTGGTAAAAAACAATCAACAGTAAAGAAATTCGAAATAAAGTTGAGGAAGGTGCAATGGAATATAATCGGTGTAACGATGAAACTAAGATGGCTCGATCATGTAACGAGGAAAACCCTTGAGATAACTATCTCGCCGGCACAAAACCTCGGGAGGTGATTATGAGCACCTACCTTCCCAAACAATAGTATTAATCTTTCTGAGTTACAAAATTTGAGGCTATGGCGGATTACAAAGTGTTTGTGAACTGTGTGTGAGTAATGCGTGCCTAGTGTTCCAGCCATGAGCCTTTAAATAGAGAAAATAACTGAAGATAACATAAACCCTAACAAACTATCCTAGAATCTCGGCCTTGTTATCTCTATCTTGACTTGGTCTCTCAACCGCTGAACTGAGTCCATGGAATATGTTTTTCCCACGTTCTTTTATACCTGTAATTAAATATATAACATAAATAATTAAATAATGAATTAATTATCTAAGTAAATTTTACATTGTCCACGAGTTTGAAGATGACGACATGCTGGCAATTATTCAAGATGTAGCAATCCTGAATCTACCCACAACAGTAGTTAAGTATGTTTCTAACTCCACGGGAATGTTTGATGATGATGAAGATGAACCTCGAGAAGGACCACGTTTTTTACTATATAAATTTGCAAAAAAACTATATGGATCCCCACTAGTAAAACTTTGTTGAGAAGTAGAGAAAACATCTTCATGTTGTTGGCTTTTAGAAGTGTTTCCATATAAGCCATTATACTCATTAAAAAGGTTAATCAAATCATTTTTTGTATTTTGAATAATAATTGACGGAAGTTCATTACCATCGTCACCGTCGGGATATAACTTTATATAATAATAATCTACAATGCACTCAAAATATGTAAGCCACTTTTGTCTCATGATTACAATGCATTCTTTTAAAATAGGGCATTGTCTTAAATTGTCAAAACAAGTAACAATTGCAATACAATGCTCAAGCACTAAAACGGAAGTTGGATAATAAACTCCCGAAAAAGCCAAAGTAGCGATATTGAAAATCTTTAACAATTCACATAATTTAGTGCATGCATTCCATTGATAAACAAGTAGAGGTTCATTATAGCCAATTGACATAAAAAATTGCATTAGGAGATCTTTATTAGCAAAACCATCGATTAACATTTTGTAGGTGGAATTCCACCTAGTTGGAACATCGTAAGTAAAATATTTGTCCGCCACACCTTTACTTCTTAAAAATCTTATCCATTTTTTTATATTAGATTTTTTTTAGAAATAAATTGAATACATTGTCTAATTGGCTTAATAAAAACCTTTAATGCATCCAAACCATCTCTAACACATAAGTTAATAATATGACATAAACATCTAATATGTAAAAACTTACCCTCTAGTGAGGGTTGACAAACAGTAATTAAGTCGGGTAAACTAGCCGTATTAGCACTTGCGTTGTCAAATGAAATAGTAAATATTTTATTTAAAATATCATACTCAACAAAAATCTCAAGTAATTTTGCACAAATATTTTCCGCGGAATGCGGTGGCTCAAAATTTTTGTAAGCAATTAATCTTTTTTGGATAGTCCATGAATTATCTATCCAATGACAAGTAACGCCCAAATAAGTATTTCTTTGCCAATGATCACTCCAACCATCGGCACAAATTGAAACTTTGTTTTCTAAATTTGATAAAACACCAATTACATATTTTTTTATATTTTTTCACCACTCTAGTAATATCAAGTATGAGATTCGTACGTGGTACTCTCGTGGCGGCGGGATTTAAAGAAAGTCAAACAAAATTTGGGCGTTACTTGTCTATGGGCTAGGCCCAGTTATCACATGGTTTGAGACCCATCTCATATATCAGTCGACTAAGTTCATTGTCCAACCTACTAGGTCCCGACCTAACTTAGTCCGACCTTATGACCCAGTCATATTTCGGGTACGATCCAACTCTACTCGACAGTCAGGTCGACCCAAATACAAGTGTCGACCTCGACCTACCAAAGCAAGCGTCGACCTAACGGTCACAGGCGCACGTGCAATTATTCCGGCCATAACTGCTTCCCTATAAATCAGGGACCATGCTAGGGCACGTTCACACTACATGTAACTGTCCCTAAAATCTCGGAGCACATGTAGCATCACCAAAAATAACCGCACACATCAACTATAAATACTTCATTACTACAACGGTTATGAGGTAACTGCTATTTTGTTATCAGAATTCCATTATTCAATACATTTTAGCTCTCCAATCATCAAATACTTACTCTCACGCCCGAGGGTCTAAGCCGGAGACACATCCGGCTAGTCGTGGGTTCTGTTTTCAGGTCAAGGAGCCAGGTGATCAGTCCTGCCACGTGGAGGAAGATTGATAAGCACTTTTCTTGCGGCATCAGTTTGGTTCCATTGCCGGGAATCGTGCTTAAGCTTGACCTCGAAAGTTCTCTCAACCTGCAACAATGGTGACTTCAAACGGACATGTATCCGAAGCCTCACTCGGACATGAAGAAGGAAACAATAATGCAAATGTTGGAAATCTCAACACCAACGCTGGAAACACAAATCTGCCTCCTCCCCCACCAACTCGCCATCATGCTAGAGCGACGCGCTCTAATAGTGTTGCTGATGGCAGAGGATTGCCAGACGGGAGAAGAGAAAAACGACCCATGGAGGGACAAGGAGCTCCACCTCCTCCAAAGCGTCCAACTGGACAGATGAATGCTGGAAATAGGGCAGGTCCCTCATCCAACCCACTGAGTAGAAAGGAAATGCTGATGGAGCGAGCTCAGATTCTGGCTGAGTTATTGGCAATGGAGAAGGCGGAGCAAGTGGATAGAAGGTCTGAGAGAGTGGCCCCATCTCAAGTTTCTAATAGGGAGCGTACCAGAAGTACTAGACCAAACGAAACTGTGGGTCAGAATGTTGATCAGAGGATGGTGGTGCGACCTCAATCACCTATTCATGTTCCAAGTGACGACCTAAGAGCTAGTCTCACTAGGAACAGGGAGCAAGAGGCACAGTCAGACTTGAGGACACAGTTAGAGGCCAACAGAAGCCGACGTGGATCGCCTGCCAGGATGCAAAGGTTGCAGTCCCATAGGGACAGGAATGGGCGCAGGTCGCCTGTAAGAGAGGGAAGGCGCAGGTCGCCACCCAGAGATGACAGGCGCAGGTCGCCACCCAGGGATGAAAGGCGCAGGTCGCCACTAAGAGATGACAAGCACAGGTCACCAGTTCGCTCAGTGAGGTCACCTTCTCACAGAGATAGGAGAAGCAGGCAAGTAACTCCCTCCAGGAGTGAGGGTCAAAGGTCGAATGCTGTCCCCCCTGCTGGAGAAGACAGACCTGATGCTAGGGAATGGCTGCTATGGAAGAGGAAATTTGAACAATGGGAGGCTGAAAATAAAAATGATACTGAAAAGGTAGAACGAATTGACTTTGCTCTTCGACCTCTATCCAAGGATTTGATTGATAGTCGACCCCCTCCTGAATTCAGGTTGCCCCTCCTTGAGAAATACTCAGGGGCGACCAATGCAAAAAGCCATGTGCAGCACCTGGAGGCCACGATGTGCTTTATCTCCAATGAAGACGACACTATGTGCAAGGACCTCATAAGCACACTCACAGGGGCAGCTCTGACATGGTTCAATGGTTTGGCAGCCGGAAGTATATCGACCTGGATGAGTATGAGAACAAAATCCCTAGATCGCTTCTCAACTGCTGGAGCTCGGAAAATGACTGTCACCGATCTAAACAACTTGGTGCAAGGTAAAAATGAAAGCTCAATGAGCTACTACACCAAGTTTAAAGAGATGGTCGACAAGATTGAGGAAGATCTCACTGACATGGAGGTGATCAATTGCTTCCGAAATGGCATTTCCTCGGCAGACATGGATTACGAGCTGACAGTTCGTACAGTCACTACTCGACAGGAGTTGTTTGAGAAGGTTTACAATGTGGCACTAGTCGAGGAGAGAAAGGAAAAGAAGAATGGGAAAAGCCCCAAGACTGAGGTCGCTGATGACAAAAAGGACTCAGCCAAAAATGGGGGAAACAACAAGAGTGGTAAGAATAGGACCAGGGCGACAGAGAAGGTGCCTGAGGCTTTCACTCCCCTAACAGTGAGTCGAACAGAAATAATGAATGCGGTCGAGCTGGCCCCACCACTCCCAATGAACTCGGCCAATAAGTTCAGGAGGGACAACACCAAATTTTGTGAGTATCACAAAGATACGGGTCATCTCACAGAAGACTGCTTAGGCTTGAAGCGTATCATCCAGAGAATGGTCGACCAGGGAAGGCTCGACGCATATGTGAAAAGGCCTCAAGCAGGTGGAGGCGAGCAGCCAGCGGGTGGACAGCAAGGACCTAGGCAATCCAGATTGAACTTGGGAGTCATCACAGAGCAAGCCAGCAACACAGCCATCAAACATAAAATCTTTCAGCTCAACAAAGCCCCACATGTGCCGCCAAGGAGTCACGTTAGAGATGAGGTGATCAGCTTTTTTCCTCACGAGCTACCAACTAATATGGCGGCTAGAGAGCAAGTTCTCGTCATCTCGGGACTCATTGATTGATGTACGACGACCAGACTCCTAGTCGACACGGGGGCCTGTAAAGACATTCTGTTCTACAAGACATTCCAAGAAATGGGACTCTCAAATGAGCAGCTTGAAAGGTATGATGGCAGGTTGGAGGGCTTCACCAATCACCGGGTTGACGCCAAAGGACAGATTAAGCTCGATGTCGACCTAGGCCAACATCCCTATAGGGTCGTTTCTAAAGTAAAATTTATTGTGATAGATGTGAACAGTGACTATGCTGCTATCCTTGGTATTCCTAGTCAGGTCGCACTGGGAATGGTGGCGTCGATCCCCCATCAGCGAGTCAAATTTCCTACCCCTGCTGGAGTCGGTTGTGTATAAGGCACAGCTCGAGCATATCTAGATCATGTCCTACGAGAAAGAAAGAAGAGAGAACTGGAGATTGAAACGGCGGAAGGATACTTAAAGCTGTCCCAGTCAGTCACCAAAACTACTCGACTGTCAACGATCACCAATGTGGAGGAGTCGACCTATCGCTCAAACAAAGAGATCATGGTTGAGTCGACACGTCACTCCGAAGCCACAGCGGTCGATCCAGATGTAGTTATGGTTGATCAAGTCATCATAGGCAACCTATGCCTCCAGGTCGACAATAACTCGGGGGCCACCACCGATGAGATCGCTAACAAGTTAGATGACATGATAGCTGAGGAAGCTCCACACTTGGGGGCCGAAGAGAGACAAAGGGTTAGGGAGATCATCATTGAGACCCTACAGTTCAGGGATGGCCCGGAGCTAGAAGCTGTAGACGAGCTAGAATCAGTGATCGCCAATCCTTCCTATCCCGAGCAGAAAATTCAAATTGGAAAGCAACTGTCAGCTGAAGAAAGGCTAGAAATCATCGAACTACTCAAAGAGAGCAATGATGTCTTCGCATGGCGAGTAGAAGACATGAGGGGAATCAAAGAGGAGGTCGCTGTTCATAGACTGGAGGTCAACCCGACCATAAAGCCCAAGTCTCAGAGACTAAGAAGCTTTGCTCAAGACAAGGAGGAAGCCATTAAACTCGAGGTACAAAAATTGTTGAGTGCAGGTATAATCAAGGAGGCTACGCGTACGGCACAGTTGCTTGATATAGTCATGGTAAAGAAGTCGAATGGCAAGTGGAGGATGTGCGTCGACTTCACCAATCTCAACCTTGCATGCCCAAAGGATAGCTATCCTCTCCCCAGAATTGACAAGCTCGTCGATTCCATTGCTGGCCACTCCACCCTCAGTTTTCTAGATGCCTACTCAGGTTACCACCAGATCAAGATGCACGAGGATGACATAGTGAAGACAGCCTTCCAAGCAGCGGGTGGTATCTATTGCTACACTATGATGCCGTTTGGATTGAAGAATGCAGGGGCGACCTATCAACGCATGGTCAATAAGGTCTTTGCCTCACAGATTGGCCGAAACATGGAGGCCTACGTCGACGATATGGTCATCAAAACAAAGACCGGACGTCACGTGGTCGACCTAAAGGAAACGTTCGCCAACTTGAGAGCAAACGATATGAAGCTCAACCCTAGCAAGTGTGTCTTTGGAGTAGCAGCTGTCAAGTTCCTTGGATTTATGGTGTCTCAGCGAGATATAGAAGCTAACCCAGAGAAAATCAAGGCTCTAGTCGACATGAAGGAGCCTACCAGTGTCAAAGAGATGCAGCGACTTAATGGAAGAGTAGCAGCTCTAGGTCGCTTTATATCCAAATCAGCGGAAAGATCTCTCCCTTTTTTCAAGGCTTTGAGGGGGACGAAGAATTTTGAATGGACGACCAAATTTCATTCGTCGTTCCAGCAGCTTAAGGACTATCTCGCTACTCCCCCTCTCTTGAGTAGCCCGATCACTGGAGAAACTTTGTTCGTGTACTTATCTGTGGGAGACAAAGCAGTTGCAGCAGTACTGATTCGAGAGGAGGAGGGGCTTCAAAAGCCAGTTTACTATGTTAGCAAGGCCCTATCAGAAGTGGAGGGCAGATACTACAATGCTGAGAAGGTAGCCTATACCTTAGTCGTAGCCTCAAGGAAGCTGCGAGCTTATTTCCTGGCTCATCCCATCGTGGTGCTCACGAATGCACACCTGAGAAAAATATTGCACAAGCCAGAGAGTTCGGGTCGATTGCTCAATTGGTCCATTGCCCTTACGAAATTTGACATCGAGTATCGACCTCGAAAAGCGTTGAAAGCTCAAGCTCTAGCAGATTTCTTGGTCGAGCTTACGTTCACCAAGGAAGACAGCGAGCAGCGAGCTCAAAAGGAAAAAGCTAAGGGAAAAGAATAAGAGTCCCAGCCCATCACGTTTCTACCCGACGATTGCTGGAAAATCTACTCGGATGGGTCAGCTACAAAGAGTGTCAGTGGAGCTGGGATAGTTTTGATCGAGCCAGAGTCTGGGACAGTATATGAAGAATCATTGAGGTTCAAATTTGATGCCTCCAATAACCAGGCGGAGTATGAAGCCTTAGTTGCGGCCATTGAATACGCTAAGTGCTTTGGAGCGACTAAAATCATGGCATACTGTGATTCCCAACTAGTAGTCAACCAGGTCAGAGGCGAGTATGAGGTGTTAAACTCCACTTTAGTCAAGTACCAAGATCTGGTGAAGGAGCTGACAAAAGACCTGGAGTTTTGGGAGATCCAAAGGATTGGTCGAGAAGACAATGAGTTAGCCGACTTACTCTCAAAGCTAGCTACATCTGACGAGCCACATGAAGAACCCATCTCTTACCTTGAGAACCCAGCTTATGAAAGGGTCAAAATTCAATGCATAAAAGACCCCTCGAGAAATTTTGTTAATGAGAAGTGCTGGATAGAAGAAATGAAGGCCTACCTGGAAAGTGGCGAGCTCCCTGAGGACGAGAAGAAAGCTCGAGCTATCAAAAAGAAAGCTCCAAGGTATGTTATCCAAGGAGGCATGTTGTTCAGAAGGTCATACACCAGGCCATTGTTGAAGTGCATTCATCCTCAAGAAATCACACAGTTAATGCATGAGGTTCACAGTGGAATTTGGGGTGGACACCCGGGGGCCAGGACTCTAGCCGACAAATTGATCACTCTGGGATATTATTGGCCACATATGAGAGCTGACACTCATGACTTCGTTCAGCAATGTGACCAATGTCAAAGGTTCGCCAACCTACCTCATCTACCTACAACGGAGCAGACCCAAGTGATCGCTGCTTGGCCATTTGATATGTGGGGCGTCGACCTGATTGGACCCTTCCCTCCCGCCCGTGGAAATTGCAAATATGCAATCATTGCAATTGACTATTTCACCAGGTGGGTCGAAGCTAAGCCATTAGCTCGCATCACGGAGGAAAATGCCATCAACTTCATACATGACTTCATCTGGTGTAGATTTGGGTTCCCTAGAGCTATAGTATCAGACAACGACCTGCAGTTCTCCCGAGCCTTCGAAGCAGAGATGAATCGAGTAGGGATCAAACATTGGCAATCCTCTGTAGCCTATCCTCAAGGAAATAGGCAAGCTGAAGCAGCAAACAAGCTAGTACTATCCTCACTCAAGACGGGTCTCGTAGGTCGACGCAATAACTGGTTGGACGAACTCCCCCTTGCTCTTTGGGCAGTTCGCACAACCACTCAGGGGCCCACGGGGGAAACCCCATTCGCTTTAGCATACGGGTCAGAGGCCATGGCTCCAGCTGAATTGAGATTTCCTACTGCTAGGGTAACTTTCTTTGATCAAGAGCAGAATGATATCAACAGATTGATCGACCTGAATTTGATCGACGAAAAGCGAGATACTGCCTGTCTTCGAATGGTCAGCTACAAGCAGCGGACTAAGAGTTACCATGACAAGAAAGTAAAAGCCAGATCATTCCAAGTAGGAGATCATGTGTTGAGGAAGATCGAGGCAACAGGAAGAAGGACCCGTGAGAACAAGCTATCTCCTAGCGGGAAGGTCCGACATAGTTACTCGAGTCGTCAAAGAAGGGACTTACATGATCGCTCATCTCGATGGTGAAGAGAGCCGAAGCACCCATGGCACGCTACTCACCTCATCAAGTACTACTTCTAAAGTTCAGGTCTATAGCTCAGTTCAAGGTTAATGCAGTTCCCAAGATCGAAATTTGTCATAGTTCTAGCTTTCCATTGATGTAAACGTTTCCCTACTTCAATAAAAATCGCAGTTTTGTTCGATCAAACATTGTGTTACACTAACCTCAACAAGCTCGATCCTCAATCAGCTTCGTTCCTTTAACAAGCTCGACTCTTAGTCAGCTTCGTTTTAACAAGCTTGATTCTTAATCAGCTTCGTTTTAACAAAGCTCGATTCTTAATCAGCTTCGTTCATTTAAACAAGTCCGACTCTTAGTCGACTTCGTTCTAACAAGCTCGACTCTTAGTCGATGCTGTTCTAATTAGCTCGATTCTCAATCAGCTTTACTCCTTAAAACAAGTCCGACCTAGGGTCGACTTCGTTCTAATGAGCTCGACCCTTGGTCAGCTTTGATAGTTTGAACAGGTTCGAATCTTAGTCAATCTCGTTTGCAAAAAGTTATACAAGTCTGAGGACGGCCGAGTCATCAAATATCAGGTCGATTCTAGACTTAGGGTAACTCATTTGCCCTATCACATCTAGCTCGACACCTATGTGTAAAATTCAAAAGCATGTAACATACACTGAAGGAAAGTCAGCTACGATTAAATAAAATTAAGTCTCCCAAAACGGGCCAAGACTTAAAAGTAAACCAAAAAAGTTACGAATGTTATGCCTCCCAAAAGCTGGGCCAAGGCATTCAAGCATTCAAGAAAGCAAAAAATAAAAAGTGTTTGGAGCTTGTCTTCTTACACAACCAACAAGTTTAAAGTTAAAACTAAAGGATTTCCTTCTACTTGATCACTGGTAGACGTTGGGTCGACACCAACCTGACCGCTTGCAACAGCTGGCTCGCCCAAGACATCCCCTTATTGATCAGGACATACAATCTTCCTTGAATCTGATATAGTATACTGGGGGGTATCACCCTCGAAAGCCGGCTCATCAGGCTCCTCGAGCTCAGCCAAAATTGTATCAAAGTTAACGGGTTCAACTGGAGGAGGATTCCAAATTTCAGCCTCTGCAGCCGCGTCATCATTAGCAATATTCTCTAAATCATTGGCATTATAAGGCACCAAGCTGTGGCCCGGGCGAGCTGCCATATTGTAACGACCCTAACCCTAGGCACCTATTTTATTATCATATTATATGCTTTTAAAATTTATGTTAACTTTATATGTTTATTTTATGTCTTTAATTTCTTATTTTAAAATGAGATAATTGGGAAATTAAATAAAGCATCTTGGGAGAAGTATAATAATAGAAATGGATAAAATAAATAAAATGTGGGTAGTTAGACTTTTTGTGTGGAAATTGTTGAAAGCCTTAGTTATTTGGGGATGGGGGGCCATGCCCTCCCCTTGATTTCCTCATCCTTTTTCATTTTGTCAACTCCTTCCCATACTTTCTATATCCTTCCCCATACTCCTCCATATTCCCCTCATCATTTTCTCTTCCTTCCTTCTTCCTAAAATTCCATGGAAACTCTTCCATGGAAGCTTTCCTTTCCAAGTTCCTAGAGCAAGCAATTCCTCTCCATTTGGCAATCCAATTGTACTTCCGTGTTCGGGGTAAAGAGGGGAGCACATCAAGCTAAGAAAATCTTCATTCCGTCTCATATTTACTAAGTAAGTTATTATGACTTCTTTCTAAATATTGCACATTTTATGTGTTAATGAATGTTTTGTGAAAAGAAAAAGGATGTTGTATTTTTAAATAAGGTTATTTGAGTAAAATGGGTTAATTAAGGATGAATTGATTTTAGTATGAAATGGGGGTTTATGTTGGAAAAACGAGGGTATAATGTGTGTAAGATGTTAATGACCTTAATGGAATTAGTGTATGTGATTATATACATCTTACTTTGATTTGGGAAAGATTATGAGTTTGTTTAATTTGGGTAGAAAGAAGTAGGAAAAGGACTTGGTATACTTTTAATGATGTGAGTATTGATCTTCTCTTCTAATTAATGTTCATGAACTATATGGTGTTGTTATTATTATTATAATGGTTATTTGATGCTTTGGAAGCCTTCTTGGAGTTGATAAATTGGTTAATGATAAAGAATGATGTTGTTGTTTAAGGAAGTTGATCAAAAATGCAAGAAAATGAGTTGAGATAGATTAAGAAGTTTCAAACTTGAATTATGGTAGTGAAATGGGTAGGAAATCAATTGTAAATGATCTAGGTTTATGCTAGGTTGAGTTCAAATGCTTTAGAATTAGATAGTAAAATTTGGAACTTCTTTCATGCTCACCAAGATAGAAAGGATTATTAAAGGGAAAAGAAAATATGTGAAAAGGAGTAGAAACTGCGAAGTGCTGGAAATCCCCTTGGGCGGTCGCCCATAGGCCCTTGAGCGGCCGCCCAACCCACCAGAAAGTATAACCCTTTTTAGACCCTCTTGGGCGGTCGCCCATGGTGACTTGGACGGTCGCCCATGTCACCAGAATCTCACCAGTTTCCTTTCTTGCTGAATTTTAATCACAACCACTAAGTATAGTTCCTAACCCTTTCAAAGTAGTGAAACCTAATCTACTTTGGATATGAATTAAGCCTTTTTAACCTAAGTTAAAGTAGAATACCTTGGCTAGGCCATGATGTCTTAATTGATCAAAATGAAATTGTGGAAAGTAGATCTTGAACCTCTATTAAGGCTATTTGAGGTTGTGTAATGATTATGTAGGAATGGTTTATGTATCACATTGTGGCATTGCTATCCCAAGTGGGGATTATTTGATATTGTTATATTGCATCCCAAGCGTGGATTATTTTGTATATTGATATATTGTATCCCAATTGTGGATTATCTGGCATGTTGATTATATTGCATCCCGGTGTGGATTATGTGGTTATATTGTTACCTTAATTGAATTTATATTCGTTAATGGTATTATGCATAGTGTATTAAATGAGCTGTGGCACTATAGTATTGATTTCACATGAGTATACATTACCATGTTGTTATGTTCTTATCCCCTTTGTGGATTTATTTCAAGTATCTATCATGTGCTTGAACGAGTATATATGATTAGGGGGTATAATGGAATTCAATCAATTATTGATTTGTTCTATAAGTGATTGAAGGTTCATTATACCTGTGACCTGCCCCCTCTGTGGCCACAGAGTGGGGGTGCTAGCCGCTGTATTGAGCCAAAAGCCTTACAGACCGCTGCAATTTGGTGTACCGGTGTGTAAGTACCCAAATCTGGCTCATGCCTTCCGGTTAATTTTCCCGGCAATTCCGGTAATTTTTTCGGTAATTCCTCGGACTTTCCTACAGTTCCGGAATAATTTCAGAAATGTTCCAAGCCTTTTAAGGGCTGAAGGGAATGCTTGATAATTAAGAAACACGTTTTTCTTAATTCCAAAACCCTTCTAGAAAGCGCCACCTTGCATGTTTCTAGAAGGAGAATTGGCTACTTATGTCGTGCGACATAATAGGCCATGAAAAACTTCTAGAAGCTTGCCACCTTGCATGTTTCTAGAAGAATCCAGAAGTGGCTACTTATGTCGTGCGACATAACCAGCCAGGAAAAGTTCTAGAACCATGCCACCTTGCATGTTTCTAGAAGGAAAGCAGTTATGGCTTGTTATGTCGTGCGACATAACAAGCCCATGCAGGCTGCCTATAAATAGAGGCCTTCACCTCTCATTTTACACACACCTCTTCCACCCCTCAGTCCCCCTCTATAGGGAATACGCCCAGAAGCCTCCTCCCTCTTCATATACCCCCAAAATATCCACTAATCCTCCCAAATCAATCCCACACACACTTCCCACACACACACTTCATACACACATCAAGAATCAAGGAATTCTCACGGTTTCAAGGCTGAACATCAACTCCGGAGGAGGACGCTAGAAGGCTCCTATATCTAACTTGATATAGTAGTTGTGGATCTTCAAGGGTAACGAGTTTCTACCCCTTTTCCACTCTCTATTTTCATTCAAATGTGAAATCTCTATGCTAAATGCATTTATAATGTAGTATTCTGATTAAAGTTGCATACTTTATGTTATATTACCCAGATCCACATTTTATTTCATTGCATTTCATATAAAAGCTCCGGTTTAACTTGGTTTTGCATGAACACTCAAGATGAGTGTGGATCCCTCATATCCACACCCTCTTGAAGTGTTAATTATCAATAAACATGCTCTCTGAGATTTGTTTGTGAAGTAACTTGACCATTTTGGTGCCTTGTTACCTCTGCAAATCTCAGTTGTTTAGGCTTCAGCAAAATGGCTTGTTATGTCACGCGACATAGGCAGCCTATGTCGCGCGACATAAGCGGCCGGTTGCGAGACTCCTTATCTTTTCAGCCGCAATCGATGTTTTCCTTTTCTAATGCATCAATCGCATTTAAACTAAAACATCTGCATACGTGAAAGATCATTTGCATTAAAAGGATATCTTTTTCACCAAAATGACATCTTTGCTTTAATGGTGCATCCTTTGCATTCAAAAACCCCCTTTTCACATTAAAGATGCATCTTTTGCATTTAAAAACTCATTTTCATACTCAAAATGCATACTTTGCATTAAAAAAATCATTCTTTGCCATTTTCATGCATCATTTGTGCATTAAATGCTATTTTCCAACATAAAAATACATTCTTTACATAAAAATCTTTTCTTTGCACAAAAGGCATCCCTTGCAACCAAAAGACATTCTTTACACTCTAAAATGCCATCTTTTCACTAAAGTATCATTTTTACATGCATTTCCCCCATTCCCCCATTAACAACCTAGGAATGGACCGGTGTAAAGTTCTTATCTTTACATTGTTCCTTCCATTAAAGGTTTCATGATTTCTTTAGAAAGGGACAACCTTGAACCCTATATCTCCAATTATCGCTTAAGAAAGAGTATGAAACATCTATACGAGCTCAACCGTCTTAAAGCGTAGGATTGATGGGCTAAGGACCTTCCTTTTCTAAAGAACCTCATCTTTGACCAAAAAGAGAGACATTCTCTCGATCACGCAAGTCCCGAGGGTCCCGAGGTTAAAATGCGATGATCACAAGTCATAAGATGAGGACGGGATCATAATCCCGAATACATAAAATCCAAGAAATCCCGAGCGACAACCAATAAATGGTTTGTACGTCCGGAAGACAATTTGGGACATTCCCTCCTTATTTTCAAACACATGCACACAAGAAAGCACGCAAGCAAGCACGATTAATGAAATCATGGGAGACTTGCTCCGGCAAGGCACCTTGGGTGAACGCCAAACGTTCTTCCCAAGGGGTAACTTAACCTCCGAACCAATAAAACCTTTTTTTCAAAGTTTTGAGGTAATCAAAATGGCGTGGCGACTCCGTTTTTCAAATAACTCGGATGTCTTCAAACTCGCGTGAATCCAACAAAACAAAATTTGGGCACCACATTCACAGTTTGGCGACTCCGCTGGGGAATACCCAAAGGAGAAAAGCTTTTATTTTCAAAACAAAAAAAAAAATCGATACTCGGTATATAGGTGGAAACCACTTACCCTTCCTGTACACTCCCTGACGTGGGAGTTGGGATAACCGGTGGTTTAACAATCCACGTACCAGTATCACTCTTTTCGAAAAAAAAAAAATTTTTTGAAAAAAAATAAAAGAAAGCTTTTCCCTTTGAGCGGGTTAGACTCCCATCGCCGATTTCATTAATCGTGCTTGCTTTCTTTACCATGCATTGCATCATTTGCATCTTGGAATCTGTGCATACTTTGAAACGGGAAATAACCCGAAAAATAGCAAAAGGAGTGGAACCTGGAAAATTGATCCATGCAGTCGTACGGCTCAATCCTCATTGGATTCTGACCGGGCGACCTCAGTGGCAATTCCACCAGGAAAAATCATGGTTAATCTGGCAGTCCTAGCGGCTTGGGGCTACTCGGCTCCATGGCGGCGGGGCTCCCAGAAAATTTACGTGCTTATGTGTTGCATTCTCCCCGTCCCGAAAATCATCCCTTTAAAATACATTTCTGAAAATCTCTGTTTTAACTCAAAAGGAACATTTTTAGGAGACCGCACACTACGCGCACCTGATATATCCTGTACACTTTGCACGCACGTCCTTCAAACCCGAGGGTGGTTCCAAATAGCGATCCGGACACTTACGATGCTCCGGGCGCGCACGGAGTCATCCCAACCTCCCCATGCCGGCCGGTGTCGACCAATGCACGGTCCGTGTCACACGTTTCAAAAACCGTGACTTTTGGTTGGTTTTTGGTCTAGTCCGTGTCATATAAGCCCGGTTGCCAGATACCCACGTAAAGGTCAAGCCTTAGCTCATAACGGAAGCCAAGATTTTCGCCCAAGCGAATTGCCGAAATTCCGACAAGGAAAAATCGGTGGGATCTTGACTCCGACATTGACTATTGACCTTGACCCGCACGGAATGCGTAAGAGTCGAGACCGAGTCTTTGCCAAAAAATCAAAAGATCTTTCGCTCAAGCGAAGCTCTGCCAAAATTCCGACAAGGAAAAAATTGGCAAGATCTTGACCGGCATTGACTTCTATTCTGGCTCACGCACTGTGTATGCAACGAAGTTCAATGTGATCTTTGTGTCATCCGGCTTTTACCGCCCGACCCATGCCTATTATTCTCTCGGACATTACCGAAAGTCAAAAACCGTCATTCGATCAAGCGAAACTCTGCCAAAGATCCGTCAAGGCGGAGACGAGACTTTCCGGTATTGCCTTGACTATAATCCGCATCGCTCGTGCGTTGAAAGGTCCTATGACCCGCTAGACCCGATAGGAGCGTTCTTTACTCTCGGTCGGTGGGATCCGCGTGCCACTATAGGACCTCGCCCGGGCCGTCCACCCCGGGAGGTCGAAATACGGGTGGAATACGAGGGCTTATAGGCGTAGTGACGGAACCCACCGATCCAGATCTAGAGTAGTTGCGAAAAAAGAAGGGCAAACCCCCCCTTTTACAACCAAATAGGAATAAATAAAAGACATGATTTTAAGTAAACTTGAACATTTAATGTAATTATAATTGCATTTTCCTATCTCTGATACCCTTAATCGAGACCTCCTCGGTCCGATTTCTGATTTTTCCGATCCCGACCTTTCATGGTCAAATCCATAATCGGGACCTCCTCGGTCCGATCTCATATTTTCCTATCCCGACCTTTCATGGTCAAACCCTTAATCGGGACCTCCTCAGTCCGATTTCTGATTTTCATGTCCCGATCTTTCATGGTCAAACCCTTAATCAAGACCTCCTCGGTCCGATTTCCGATTTTCCTATCTCGACCTTTCATGGTCAAACCCCTAATCGAGACCTCCTCGGTCCGATTTTAGATTTTTCCCATCTCGACCTTTCATGGTCAAATCCCTAATCGAAACCTCCTTGGTCCGATTTCCTATTTTTCTATCTCGACCTTTCATGGTCAAATCCCTAATCGAGACCTCCTCGGTCCGATTTCCAATTTTTCTATCTCGACCTTTCATGGTCAAATCCCTAATCGAGACCTCCTCGGTCCGATCTCCGATTTTTTTTTTCATCTTGACCTTTCATGGTCAAATTCCTAATCGAGACCTCCTCGGTCCGATCTCCTATCTTCCCATCTCGAACTTTCGCGGTCAAATCCCTAGTCGAGACCTCCTCAGGTCCGATCCCCAATTTTCAAGGTCTCATCTTTTCCGATCAATTAGGATTAGGAGAAAATGTGTTTCGAGCAAAAGTTAAAGCGATAAGTGCACGTTAGTTGAGCCTTCAGCCTAAACACTTACCTTCGAGTCTAAACCTTACCTATCCCCGAGTCTAAACCTTGCCTGTCCCTTTCCGCTTGGCGAGAAAGAAGTGGGCTAGAATACCGGGTCACGGCTTTTCGAGAAAACCTTAGGTTCGGCATACCATCGGTTCGGAGAGTCGAATGGCGATTTGGACGAAACATGAGGGTGCAGTGGAATCAGATGGTTAGGAAGGAAGAGTTAGTCCTGGCTTTAGAAAGCGCCCATAAGGTTCATCAAGAACAGCAAGCCATGCTCATTGACGCACTCCGTCGTCATGGAGTTCAGGTCACAGTTGAGCCGAACGATTCTCTGGTGGTAGTCGAAGATGAGACTTTGGAAACAGTGATTTCAGTCCCTTCATCCTATGACCAAGACCCCCCAGCCTATAACCAATACCTTCATCCATCCACATATGATCCCTTGCCAAGGACCACTTCTCCTCAGTCCTTTCCAGCATCCCAGCTCATCAGGGCCCCATTGCCCTCAGCTCCTCAGAACGGATTGGGCTTCACCCCACCTGTCTCTCACTTTCAGCAATACCTGCCAGTTTATGCTCCAACCTCACATAATCAGTTTGAGATATGTGGCTATGTTCTAAAGCCCCTATACCTACCTGAGCGCAATCATGAGTTGCCAAAAGAGGATCTGGATGATTCAAGTTCTCAGCTGTCACCTACTGGATTTAGCGAATTCACCCGTCAGTGTCACCGATGCATTCTTTGTGGTTCCATCTGCTAATAAAAGTCCTGTTGCAAGAGTCCCCGTTGACCCCCATGTGGCAATATTAATGGAGCAAGTGAAACAGATGCAAGAGAAGCTTGACCTCATGATGAGTATCAATACTCCCTTGACCCAAGATGTCGAACCAGGCAAGGAAATGACTCCACCGAGCATAACCCAATACCAAGCGACAACCGTGCACAGCTCGGCACCGGGAAAGAGTGTCGTAGCTTCCTTGACCAAATCCAACAATGGAACCAATTGGACAATGGGAATCGAGTTTTGAGAACAACAATGTCTCCCGAAAACCCGCTCCCTTCATTTTGACAACATGGAGATGTCTTTAAGCAAGATGCTAGAAAAGGCGATGAAAGAAAAGGCGATAAAGCCACTGGAGAATTGGAAACCCGGGAATCCCCATGTTCGGTTGGATGAATCCAAGCATTGTCTTTTCCATCAATACCATGGGCACAATACCGATGATTGCACCTATTTGAGGCATGAGATCCGAAGTTGATAGAAAATGGGAAGCTCGAGAACCTCCATGGGCCAAAAACGAAAGCTATGGTAAGAGGTCGATTCGGGAAGTGCAAGATCGAAACATCGGCTGATGATTACGGGATGCCCACGAGCAAAGTTTTCAATGATTTGGTGAAACGAGGTCTTCTCACACCTCTCGAGAATTATATGCCAAGAAACCCCAATAGAGTTGACGAGGACCAAGTTCTCGCGAGTACCACAAGCATTTTGGACATGTGACGAACAAGTGTGTGGATACGAAGAAAGAAATTCGGTGGGCGATCTACGAAGGAAAGCTCAAGTTACCTGCGAGTCCAACCCGCGAAGAGTAGCTAGACTAGGGTCTACCTATCCTTAAGTAAAAAAAAAGAAAAAAGGAAAAATAGTCTCTCAGTCAACCTTCGTAGGTTCTAGTACTTTTCTCTTTCAATCAAGTCCTCTACGGACATTGTATTTAATCTTCAATTTTCTATAAAAGAGTCTTCTTCTTTTCTTACTAGACTTAAGACATTATTTGCATACCTACATTACATTTAATGAAATGGTTTTATTTTATATGATCACTTGCATTGCTCAACAAATAATCTCTCAAAATAATTAACATTCTGATTAATCGGTGTGAGAAAGTCAACTAATGCCACCAAGCCATACACTTTCCTCACCCCGTAAAAGGCCTTCATCAAAGCCATACACTTTCCCAAACCATGTCATCCCCATCACCTTGACCAAGTCAACAACGGCGGCATCATCAAGGGACAGCAAAAGGCCACTCAGCTTCAAAAGATTGACCCCGTGTTGGCAACAATCTCAAGGGTATCAAGAATGTTCAAGCAGGGGCTCGCCTTGGCCCTCAGGTGCTTCAAAAAAAAAATGTAGTGCGAAAAGAGTAATACCCAGCTAAATTTGAAAATCCCAAAAAAGGGCAGTCTAGGCAAAAAACAGGGTTGCACATAAAAAAAAAAGGAAAAAAATCTTAGTGCAAAAAGAGTAATGCCCGGCTAAATTTGAAAATCCCAAAAAAGGGCGGTCTAGGCAAAAAACAGGGTTGCACATAAAAATAAAAGAAAAAAAAATGAGGCCAAGGACCCAGCACCGCCAATCAAAAGCTTGACGAACAGGCAAAATCAAAGCTCGAAGAATAGATGTTGTCGATAACAATGGGGCGATCGAAGCAAAAGCAGAAGCATCTCATAAGCCTTTAGGCACATGCAAAATCCTTCCTCCCCCAATTGAAAGACGAAAATCAGAAGCAACCGTCCAAAGATGACTTGGTCAAGGAATCATCCCGAGGCCCACGCCTCATCATCATCATCTCATCCTAAGCCTTTTCACTAAAGGAACCACAAATCCCAAAGCCTAAACAGTCCGGCCAAGGCCGAACTACGGCGACCTGAGCTCCTCACAATGAGGGGAACGTAGGCAACCAGCAATGGTCCGGTCATAAGCATATTCAAATTCCAGAAAATTCGGTCTCATCAATGACCTCTCTCCCATAGACACAGTCAAAACCCAGAAAACCCGGTCTCATCAATGACCTCCCTATACACAAATCTTCCTTTCACGCCTGCCAACCTTGATCCGCGACACTGGTTGACTTTCTCCTCGTGATTAATTAGAGTGTATGTTCATATCGAGATTAGTGGTTGAATAACCCGAACATCAATAAAGGGTTTTAAGCAATCTTGTGATCATCGTGAATAAAACAAGTTTTCAGATGTCTTGACAAGTCTTCTCTTTCTACATCTTAGGAAAAATAGTGCTAAACACTGATTTTCTGTCAGCAAGGGCTTCCATACACTTTTACCAACCTTTCTACGCTTATACTCTCTCAAAAGAGTCAAACACAAAGCGAGTTTTGTGCCTACATCGAATAAGGCCGTCAAAATAACACAAAATTGGTATCTATTCCCACCTTTCAAAAAATATGCCCCTGCATGTATATATCTTCCTAAATTTCTTCTCTTCGTCCCCATCTTCTTAAGGTTGACTGATTGATTAAAAGAAAATAAAAAAAAAAGAGAAAAAGGATAGGTTCTCCCTCTTACGCTACAATTCGCATTAGGTTTGCCTCGAAACTCTCCAAGGCGGGGGCTTTGCCAAGCCACTCCTTTAAACTGGGGCTTCTTTAGCCATGTTTGGGGTTCGCATCGGGTTCTTCACTAGGTCCCTAGATGGATTCAGTCTTGGTCAGATCAACCTCAGGATCACTTCCGCAGTACCAATCATATTGGGATTTTTGCTAGGTCATCAGATTGGGGCTTCATCAAGTCACTTGTTCCGCAACCTAAAGCTTTGCCTACTCGGTTCATCCAACCGGGGTTTTTGCCAATGAAAGGATCTTTCCTTACTTCAACAAGATATGGGGCTTTTGCGAGAGTATTTCCTTAGGCCAGGGGCTTCGATAAGTTGCATCCATCCCTAGAAGAGAGGATTGGTCACTTCGACATCTCGTTAGCATCGGCTTCAAATGCTAGAGTGTGAGAAAAGAACATTCACCGAGACCCGAGGTTCAAACCCGTCTCGGCTCAAGAGGGAATGCTAGTCCACGTAGACAACATCTCAAGAATAACAAAGAAGCTCAAACCCGCACCCAAGCGGATACGACCCCACTGTTTGAAACCCGTCTTAAACAATTCCCAAATACATTCCATATGTATATCCGGACCCGATCCCTACCATGTTTCCAAGAAAAATTACCCCTATGCCCAAAAGTAACATGCCAATTGCTAATGATAACGTTTTCTCCCAAAAGTGCCTCCGTTACTTCCGTTATAACGAGATAACGCCCGGGCGACGGTTTCCTAATTGTCAAAACGTCGAAAATCCTAGACATCGTTCCTAACTGTCTAGGTAAAGCTTGAACTACGATCAAGGCTTGATTCCTCCGGGATACGTAGGTAGCCTTTCATAAAGGTTCAGCCATCCGACCACATTGGTCACCTTTTCCATTCTCCAATGGTGCGTAAGCTTTTCATAAAAGTCCAATTTTATGACCATATTGGTCACCCCTTTTGATTTGGAACATTCCTATGAAGGATTGGTTGTTTGACCTCCTAGGTCACCCCGTTTCCATCCTTATAGGAAGGGACCAAATATCTCTTTGCCATTGTCCCAAGGAGGCCGGGTTGGTGACCTCTTTGGTCACCCAATTCCAACTCGTGTCTGCAATTCCATTCCAGTTCCAAAGGCAATGAAAAGCACAGTTTAGGCTTACTATGTCGCGCGACATAACAAGCCATGTCGTGCGACATAACAAGCCACATCAGACAGCAGACATCAGTAGCTTCCTATTTTCCCCAGGGCACTCCCCGACATATCAGAAGCTGCAAATACCAATCCTACACCTCTCAAATGCATAGGGAAGGGTTCATTTACCCCATGTACACCCATACATTCATATTCAAGCCAAAAATTCATTCAAGTCACCCAGTTCTAGCCGTTTATCGTACATCATTTCATAAACGTGTGCAAAAGAGAAAAAGGCTAGCAATGTACATTCAAACCAAAATAGACCAAGTCTAAGAAATGTGCATAAGCAAAAATAACATGTGTTTTCCCTAAAAGGGTACAATAACCAAAAAGCTATAAATGTCTAGGGGGGAAATGGGGCTACTCTGAATCCTCTCCATCACCCTCTCCATCATCCTCTCCCTCATCTCCATCCTCGTCGTCATCCTCAGCCTCCTCTGGCTCATCGTCAGGATCGTCCGAAGGTGCCTCGTAAGCTATGGTCCCCGTGCGATAGTAGTCGTCAAGCTCCGTGATGACGACAGCAGTCAAGCTCGTAGTACGTAGCCGTCTCGGCTCCCCTCCCCACATCCTCATCATCATCATCGTCAATCTCAATGGGTGCAGTAAAGAGGCAAATTTGCAGTCTTTGTCCGAGGCGTCGGTCCTCTAGTGCTCCCGCCGGGTGCCCACGTCATCGGGCGGCTCTTCTTCCTTCTCGGTTGGCCGGTGGAGAGATATCAATCGAACCCTATGACCGCATCGATTCTTCCGAAACTCATGCCTTTACGGAGCTTGCCAATCATGCCCACAATGCCGGTATATGCCCCAGTCAAGTGCACATAAGCTTGAGCCGACACTGTTACAAGCAAGACATAATAAGTGTCGAATACGGTTCTTGATAACGTAAAGAGATGCAATCAATCCAAAAGACGTAAGAAACAATACTTACGGATCTAGAACCTCGCGGGAGCACCGGATGAGGATGAGTCTGTGACATATCAATGTGAGCTCGCCTCATGCGACCGCCACCCTGATAATCAATGAAAGTCGGGGGCAAAGGAGGTCTAGCCACGTAGCCAGTCGAAGGCCCCGCGCTATGGGCGCCATAACCAACCCCGGTGCAGTAGGGAGAAGATGCCTAGCCACGTACAAAGTATAGTCCCCTCCCGTGTGTAGAGATGTCTTTGCCATGCCTACAATCGAGCATCTACATTCGCCCGGCGGCGAGCGGCCACATCCTAGGCGGAGGATCATCGGGGATCCGAGCGTGCCTATTCGGCCCATCTTGTCTATACACCCTCTCTCCTAGATACAAGGCATCTCCTGGACAAGCCCACTAGCGGCTTGCGACACTCTGTCAAGTGCGCGCAAAGATGATCCAAATCCAGTCATCGTAACGGCCGAGTCCGGGGGAACAAGCTCGGCCTCATGGAATCCCTCTCAGGCATGTCAGCGTATCATGGTACGAGGCCGTGATCCTGCACCTCGAACCCTCCGGTGTCGGGTACGTTTCTGGCATTCTTTGTCCACCGACGAAGAGCGGGAAAAGTGGTGGCAGGAAACTCATCCTGTATCCGCCACTCATAATGTACCCCAAAGTACTCGAAGGCCCAAGCACGAAAAGGAGAAGAAGAAGTCAAAACAGGAAAACAAGGGATATAATGAAATGTGCAAAAGAAAAGAGATCAAGGTGAGAGGATACCTCGAAAGCCGGATGAAAGCAGTGAAGTACTTCGCCTTCCCTCGGCGACGTCATCTAGGGCCAAGTACATCTCGGCTAAGCCTCGCCTCCCCCGGGACGTATTCCCGACGGTATCCCGGGCTCTCAAAAGCTCCAATAGTGAAACCAAGGCGGTAGATGCGCTGTTAATGAACAAGCATGTCGGAAAAGCCCACCCATACAAAAGCTCTAGCCAATCTCTCGGCTCTTAGCCGGCTCTCAACGGATCATCTACCACAGTGTAGTCCCTGCTCGCCCCTCAATCGGGCCATGTAGCACCCCCAACTCATATCCATTCCCCTTCTTGATCCGGGGAACGAAACCAAGTAAGCCCATAAAATCATCATCGCCAATAGGTGGGGCTCAACTCCCCGTACAGCTCCTCTATGTAGAGCGGCTCATCCGTAAAGGGCGGCTGTGATGACCGCAAAGTCCAGCGGAGCGACCGCTGCCTCACCCCAAGAGAAGTGAAATGAGTGAGTGGTCTCCCACGAGAACTCTCTGAATGCCCTCACCGGATCCACACTCCTCGAGTGCCCCAGATGGCCTTCGCCATCTCAAAAATTGCCCTAGCCCGGCGGCGTAAATCATGCCCTTAGGCGAGTCCACCTGCTCTGGCTACCCTAAGCAAGCTATCCCATAGCACGCCAATCACCTCGTGGAGCCACGGGTGCGCAATCCCTCGCAAGAAAACATGGCACAAGTATTAATATTTCGTGCTATTTCTGAAAATCATCTCAAGCAAAAATGGGTCAAAACAGATCAATGAATGGCATGCATTACACTTCCCAGATCAATCTATGATTT
Source organism: Adenophora triphylla var. japonica (assembly GCA_022495995.1). Lineage (NCBI taxonomy): Eukaryota > Viridiplantae > Streptophyta > Magnoliopsida > Asterales > Campanulaceae > Adenophora > Adenophora triphylla. The sequence continues at coordinate 563,300 of JAFEMH010000528.1, forward strand.
CATGCCAGTTCATGATTTAATTCATAAGCCCAGTCTGAAGGCATTCAGTTCAAATCAATTTCGCCCAAATTGAAAGAAATTTTCAAAAAACCCTAGGTTTCTTACCTCTTCCTTCTTCCGAACATCCGAAGTATGCTCATCGAGCTGTGGGTAGAAATCTCCTCTTGGTGCTTCCGGAAGAAACGGCCGTTGATTCCTTTGCACCCCCTTTCTTCGAGTAGCTAAGTTGGCATGTTGAGAAGCCCTCTTGGTCGGATAGAGCCTAGGAGGCATTCTTCAATTGAATCGGACTGAGAAGTGCTGGATTTCTCTCGATTTCCTTCGAATCTCCCTCTCTGATGTTCGCCCTCTCTCTTCTCACTGTCGCCTCCCTCTCAATTTCAAGTCCAATTGAATTTCAAATGGCGACTGTGCGTGTTTTTAATAAATCTGTCCACAGGGCCTGTTATGTCGTGCGACATACTAAGCCCCTGTGGCTGATTTTTACAATTTTGCCCCTGAAGGCTCCATTTTACAATTTTGTCCCCCGTAGGCCTCTTTTACCCTTTATGCCCCTGGCATTTCTAATTACTTTCAATCCAGTTTTCCCTCCAGTGCCCCCGTGGCCTATTTTACAAATTTACCTCTGTGACTCAGTTTATTTGCCCTTGGCATTTTCAATTTTATTTTTCAAATAATCAGGGTACATCCCAGTTTTCTTTACAAAAATTATCCGGATACGTCCCATTTTTCTTTACAAAAACTATTGATTCCTTCCAACTTCTGTACAAAATCCAACCTTTTTCGCAATCTCCGTTATTGCCAGATGGGATAACGTTTCCTCCGGGAAATTCTCCGTTATCGCCAAATGGGATAACGTTTCCTCCGGGAAATTCTCCGTTATCGTCAAATGGGATAACGTTTCCTCCGGGAAATCCTCCGTTATCGCCAAATGGGATAACGTTTCCTCCGGGAAATCCTCCGTTATCGCCAAATGGGATAACGTTTCCTCCGGGAAATCCTCCGTTATCGCCAAATGGGATAACGTTTCCTCCGAGAAATTCTCCGTTATCGCCAAATGGGATAACGTTTCCTCCGAGAAATTCTCCGTTATCGCCAATTGGGATAACGTTTCCTCCGGAAAATCCCCCGTTATTGCCAAATAGGATAATGTTTCTTGTTAAAAATTTCGCTATGGCCTAAGGCAATAACATTTCGCTTTATTTTGATCTCCGTTATTTCCGAATGACGGAATAACATTTCGACCTTTTTTCGCTTTATTTTGATCTCCGTTATTTCCGAATGACGGAATAACATTTCGACGGAATAACATTTCGACCTTTTTTCGCTTTATTTTGATCTCCGTTATTTCCGAATGACGGAATAACATTTCGACCTTTTTTCGCTTTATTTCGATCTCCGAATGACGGAATAACATTTCGACCTTTTTTCGCTTTATTTCGATCTCCGTTATTTTCGAATGACGGAATAACATTTCGACCTTTTTTCGCTTTATTTCGATCTCCGTTATTTCCGAATGACGGAATAACATTTCGACCTTTTTTCGCTTTATTTCGATCTCCGTTATTTCCGAATGACTAATAACATTTCGACCTTTTTCGCTTTATTTCGATCTCCGTTATTTCCGAATGACGGAATAACATTTCGACCTTTTTTCGCTTTATTTCGATCTCCGTTATTTCCGAATGACGGAATAACATTTCGACCTTTTTTCGCTTTATTTCGATCTCCGAATGACGGAATAACATTTCGACCTTTTTTCGCTTTATTTCGATCTCCGTTATTTCCGAATGACGGAATAACATTTCGACCTTTTTTCGCTTTATTTCGATCTCCGTTATTCCAAGATGAAGGAATAACATTTCGACTCAATAAAAGCTTGAACTACGACTCGGCTTGATTCCTCCGGATACGTAGGTAGCCTTTCATGAAAGGTCCAGCCACTCGACCAACTTGGTCACCCAATCCGTCTCGGCATTCGCCAGATTGGATCCTTTTCTATCGACAACCCCACTCGCCCTGCAAGTGACGTTGCCGAGGGGCTTCTGTAAGTACCCAAATCTGGCTCATGCCTTCCGGTTAATTTTCCCGGCAATTCCGGTAATTTTTCCGGTAATTCCTCGGACTTTCCTAAGGTGACTGGCACCTCCTCCAATTGTTGGGTCGCCAGGTCGAGATCCGCTGCAATCTTTTTCTTCTCCTCCTTCAGAGTGGCAAGCTCAGTGTTAGCCTCCCCCAAACTCTTCCAAGCTTCCTCCTTGAGCTCCACTTCGTTATCCTTGACAAGCTTCAAGGCATCATATGAATTGTCCAGATCAGAGTGGGCCTCCTTCAATTTCTCAAGCTCCTCCTTCAGCTTGGCTCGCTCTTCATCAAGTTTTTTCAACTCCTCGTTCTTCTTGGCCAGCATAGTCTTTGCCAGCTTCACCTGCTCCTCTGCAGCTTTCCAGTAAGTGGTAGCCAAGTCAATCATGGCAAGAGACTGAAATGACGAGTAAGGGCAAGAGGTTAGAGCGAGCATAAGTAAGGTAAAGAAAAGAGAAAGGCAAGAGAAATCAAAGCAACAATTCAAAAAATTGCAAGAGTTACCTCGGAGGAAGCAAGCCCAACTCTAGCTCGACAGGCTTCTGGAGTCAAGGGTTTTCTGGTGAACTCCCCGATCGTGTCCCGTCGGCTCCTCCTGACAATCACCTGACCGTACTCCAATTCTGGGTACTCCCTAGCCAAACTGTTGATCCTAGTCAAAGGAGTCACCTCACTCAACTCAGCAACCCGAGCCTGAATCAGCTCGTCGTATGAAACATGAATGGGAGAGGAACGTGGACTCCTGACTTCAGCCTCCACTGGCTCACTAGCGTCGACTTGGTTAGATGTTGAGCTCACCTTAGACGGGCCAATCTTAATCTTTTTACTAAGAGGAGCAGTATCATCGTCTTCCTCTTCTTCATCCACATCGATGACATGAGACTTTTTCTTGGAGGCAGCTTTGGTTTTTGCTTTAGCTTGGCCACGAGTCCTGGCCCTGACGACCTCCTCGACTGGCTCCACATTCAGCTCAGTCCCGTCCACTCCAGCAGCGCCAACCTCTTGAGAGCCCTGAATTTCACCTTCCACTTGGGCCTCATCCAACTCTTCTAAATTCTCCTCAGCCGGAATATACTTGGAAGCATCTTGATCCACTAGTTTCAACAACTCGTTCCTCTTGGCACCTTCAGTCCCTCTACTCTCCTTAGCATTGGCAGCACCGTGGCTTCTCTTACTCTTCCTCACATCAATAGCTCTTCCCATGTTGGCTTCCTGGGCAGGAGTTAATACTGCATAAAACAAGGAGGATAAAGTATTAGCTCGACATATAAAGATAGTTCTATGTACGAGCTACTAGTTCTACATACGAGCAACATGACTATGAGCTAATAAATTCTATACAGAGGCTACACGTGTACATGATACAAGCTCTACACGGGAATCAACAAGATACGGACAGAAAGTCTAATACAAAGGCCAAACAAGTTGGAGCACAATCATAAAAATTTCATGTATGGAAAGTGAAGAGGCAAGTCAAATTCTACATGCAGATAATGAGAAGGTGAGAAAACCCTTACCACCAACGTGCTCCCCATGGTCCTTACAGTACTTGAGGGTCTTTCGGCAAAGTGAGCAATCTTTCTCAAACCTACCCAAGGCATGGGTCACCCAATTCGGATACCTCAAGCACCTCACTATAGGAACCAGTAGCACAACATCATCATCCCCCAACATCATACCAGCCTGTATGTAATTATTCTTGGTGGTCCCCAAAACCTCCCAACTGATGGGTCTACGGGCCACCAGCTCTACCAGCTTCTTACGCAGGTCGTCATGCCAATAAGATTCCAACTGATCCTCATCCTTCACCACATGGGTGTCCTCACTAGGTAAAGGGAACTCCCAACCTAACCTACTCTCCACCACTACCACATGAGAGTTCCAGCCACTGGCTTTACTAGGCAAGTTAATGAACAATTTGGGAGAATGTGGTTTTGAAGGAGTGCTTATGCCATGGGACTTATCGAATTTCACAGCAAAAAACTCTCTAAACACCCTCATGCAAGGCTCGTAACCTAAGAAGAGGCACACCATTGCAAAGCAGACCAAAAATCTACATGTGTTGGCACCCAACTGGAGAGGTAGAGCATTGGCACATTCTAAGAATTCATTTATGAAGGGGTCCAAAGGCAATCTCAAACCAGCCACAAATTGGCCATAATAAAAGGCAACTCTAGTGGAATCAGTCTTGTAGTCACCAAATTGGTCGAAGAAATCTCTTTTGCTGTAGATAGTGACATCAAATTCCTCCCTATCCACCTCACAGAAGTCGTGGATCATGGACAGACGAGAAGGAAAGTTCTGCTTCCCTCTAAGTGGTCCTTTGGGCACGTATCCCCTTTCATTCCTGCCCGGCACCACAGAAGTCTCAAAAGCATTGACTATGCGTGGGCTTGATGAGGTCGAGGCATTAGCTTCTCCTTGAGTCTCCATATCTGTACAAGAAGAAGGAGAAACAGGGGAATCAGTTCTATACATGGTTTCATGGGACCTAGTAGACACACTAAGGGGCGACCTAGATTCCCCCGGAAAGCTAATCCTGTTCCTAAGAAAAGAGGGCTTATTGGAATCCTGGACATAAAACACAGATAGATGGTCAAGAAGCTCATGGAAGAGATGAAAGGACTCAATTCTTGGGTCATTCGTTCCTAGGATACCTAAGTTCTCTCCCACAGGCAAGGTCAATTCAGTAAAACGCAAGCCCCAACGAGTCAAAATTGAGGTGCATTCCTCCATAGTCATCTCTCTCCACTCTCCATTTAAGTGTTTATAAACCCTACGATTGACACTACAATAACCATACCAAGCTCCAGGCTCAGTGCTAAAGGTCCTAGCCATGGCGGAATTAGAGAAATTGCAGAAATTAAAACCCTAATACTAAGGGCAAAGAGGAATACCTTAACAGTTGAGCGAGGAGAGGTATGGTAGAAGACGAAGGTTCAACTTATAGCAAAAACTATTTCCGTTGCCGTCGCCGGAGTTATGCAAGAGCTCAGAGACAGCAAAAGTTGTAAATGGAGAAGGACTCTTGAATTTATATCTTCCGGAATTGGAAAGGAAAAAGGAAAAAGGAAAATTCAAAATTTATTTTCCTAATTAATGGCGGAAACAGTTTCCAAGATAGACTCTCAAATGTCAAAACAGTAATCATTGCGGAAAACGGCACTCTTACAGATCTGGCCGTTCAAACATTCGACTATCTAGATTGTGACACGTCATCTATGGCAGACTAAACTTCAGAGCGAGTTGCGACCTTCGAGTGAAACAATCCTCATCAAAAAATTTCTTTAACTTCCTAGTCGACCAAGTCAACTCGAAAGTTGGGGGCCACTGAACATACCAAAAGTACCGAGTTGGGCCAAGCGAGTAAAGCCCAATCCACAAGCAATTGTTGCCACCATATTCTCTATGGGCTAGGCCCAGTTATCACATGGTTTGAGACCCATCTCATATATCAGTCGACTAAGTTCATTGTCCGACCTACTAGGTCCCGACCTAACTTAGTCCGACCTTATGACCCAGTCATATTTTGGGTACGATCCAACTCTACTCGACAGTCAGGTCGACCCAAATACAAGTGTCGACCTCGACCTACCAAAGCAAGCGTCGACCTAACGGTCACAGGCGCACGTGCAATTATTCCGGCCATAACTGCTTCCCTATAAATCAGGGACCATGCTAGGGCACGTTCACACTACATGTAACTGTCCCTAAAATCTCGGAGCACATGTAGTATCACCAAAAATAATCGCACACATCAACTATAAATACTTCATTACTACAACGGTTATGAGGTAACTGCTATTTTGTTATCAGAATTCCATTATTCAATACATTTTAGCTCTCCAATCATCAAATACTTACTCTCACGCCCGAGGGTCTAAGCCGGAGACACATTCGGCTAGTCGTGGGTTCTGTTTTCAGGTCAAGGATCTAGGTGATCAGTCCTGCCACGTGGAGGAAGATTGATAAGCACTTTTCTTGCGGCATCAGGGAGTAATTTTTCTTTTTGTGAAATGAATCGCGAAAGTATCGGATTGCAGCTTTCTTTCTCTAGGAGGTTATCCCCGACCCCGACCACCTCCCCTAGTAGCTCATCCCCCTACCCCTCCTACTACCACCACATTCAATTTCAAAAGATTCTTCTTCCTCACTTTGTTGGGTATTTGGATTTTGATAATCAAAATCATCGTTGGGGGAGGAAGAACCAACATGTGACTTGCCTAAATTGCTTCTTCTTTGATTTCCAGCCATTTGTGTAAGATAAAATGAAGTTCGTAAACAAAATGTAGCTTAAAATGGATGAAAATGAAGAAAAACACTAATTTCGTTAAAAAACTAACTGAAAATGAGGTAATATTTAACTGGAAATTGGATGAGAGTAAGAGAATATGTGAATATTTGATAATAGAAGATAAAAGGTAGAGAGAAATAATGTGGAAATGAAATGGGAGGGAGGTAATATTTATAGTTAGTTTTAATGCTTTAATTTTTTTAATTTTTTTTGGGTTAAATCCGTTAGGAAACTAATTGGATTTCTGGAAAGGGGGGACATCCGGACTGACAGGTGCCAGGCGGGGGCAGCACATGGCAGGCGCAGAGGGAGTAGCCGTTGGCGGCCCAGCAGCCTAAGCCCAATGGTCATATGACCGTTTGAAATTTGAAATTGATTTGTCGGTTTACCGGTTAAACCGGCGGTTTAACCGTCGATTTTTAACCGGCGGTTGACCGATTTTTTGAACCACCAAAACGTAACCAAACCTCCCAACAATCGGTTTCGGTTAAATCGGACCGGTTCAACCACATTGACCGGTTTTGAACCGGTCGATTAGCCGGCCCTGGCCCGATTTTGGCCACGTCTACAGCCAAGTCCAACCACTGCCACAGACACCGCTCTGCCATCACCACCACACTAATAACAACTAACACAGTTCAACTAACCAAATTGCAACTGAAAAAATTAAACCAAATACCAACTGAGACTTATTATACTGATTCAAAAATTAACATAATAATTTTCACAAGTATGAACAAATTATAAAATAGTCCATTCACATAATCATATTTCAAATAGAACCACCAAGGAGAAAAAGACTTTGTTGACTGGAGAAACCAACGCTGGAGATGGAGGAAGGCGCAGAGGTGAGGAGGCGGTTTGCAGATCTAGGGGTGAAAGGTCTGATATGGCTCGAAGTTGAAAGAATATTGTGTTAGGGCTCGGATTTGAGGAGCAAAACCAGATGCGGCCGGGAGGAAAAGACCGTCGATCACCTATTGTGGGGAAATGAAGGTAATTAGAGAAGGGAATGACTTGGATGGGTAAAAGTCAGATGTGGGATGATGGTGGTTAGGCGATGCGAGGCAAGGCAAGGCGAGGCGAGGGGAAGAAGATGGGGGGTTATAGCGGGCAGCCATTTTGGAAGTGATATAGAGGAGTGAATGTGTGGCTTTTATATTTCAACTAAGGATGAAAATTTGATCGAACCTGATCCGAATCGAAGACGATTCGATCTGAAAAATTAGGGTTTGATTTGCAATTCTTAAAATTCGATCGGGTTCGGATCACGCTGCTGATCCGATTGAAAACCGACTCGAATATTATTCCTTTATTTGTGTTTGTAAGTGAGATTTTTAACTATTTTCTATGGAATATTAAAATTGTGTTTAAAAATAAATTTTACTCAATCATATTTGAGCTAAAAATAGACTTTTAGTACAATTCGGGTCGGATCGGGTCGATCACGGAATTTTAGATTTTTGGGTCAGATCGAGTTTGGATCGGCAAAATTAAGATTCAGATCGGGTTCGGATCAGAAACGATCCGATCCGAACCTGACCCGTTGCCATCCCTAATTTCAACCGGACATAAAAGGTTAGGGTTAGATGGGTTAATCATAAATAATTTTTATATATTAACTCCTTTATATTTATGAAAATGATTATAAGGGTCAATAATTTCAGTATTGAATATTTTTAACTCTTAATACTTTTGCCTCAGTCAATTTCATAATTTTTGTAAGGACAACTCAGCATTTTGACGACGTTACCATGTCATATCATCATTTTTAACGGATATTTGGATGGAAGATTGACGTAAGGACGAAAAAACAAAAAAATATGGAGTTAAGGGGGTAAACGACAAAATAATACAATCTGTACTAAAACAAGAAAGTGAATATAGATTAGGATGAAATAGGTACTTATCTCCTTATACCTAGGTATAAAAGTATATTTTTTTTCATAAATTTTCACATTTTCTTAAAAAATAGTAAAAATCGCTCATATATCTAAAGATATAAGACAAGAATTTGGAAAAAAAAAGAAGACGTGAAGGGGACGACAAACAACGTTGAAATGCTGCACACAAAATGCAAACAAGAATTGAGTCCTTAAAGTGTCAAATTTGGATTAAGCGCGGTGACGGAATAGGTACGGCAAAACGAAATTTTGCACATGGTATGGGAAAAGAAATTTGGATTTTCATGGAATTTTAATGTCGGCTTTTAATAGCGTGTGAGCTTTTGGATTTTGTCTGTGCATGGGCCTTTAGTAGAATGATTTGTGATTGGGAGCCCTTCTTTTTTGATATACTAGCAGCAAACCCGTGCGATGCACGACGATTATATGTATCCATACGTGTACTGAAATAGTAAATCGAAATACTAAAGTGTGAGTACTACTTAAACATTTTGAAATACTTCTTGAAACAAAATATTCCTAGTAGATTTATCACTTGAAGAACTATAATATTCAATATAAGATATCCCAATATAAAGACCCTTCAGATTAGTTACTCTTGAAGAACTTTATTCAATAGGAACCGCAAATAATATACATCTCCACTCTCCGGTGGCACATAATATATTCGACCAATAGCAAAACCCTGTTTCATGGGAACCATTCGTGAAAATTTAATTTCCAAACAAACTTCGTATGGTACTTTGTATGCGTAAGATTTCGTCCTTTGGGATATTTTTTATTTGCATCCATCCACGTCAAAAACATACTTTGTGCAACTGACTCCCTATTCATAATTGTCGTAGTAGTATCTGAATCTGAGAAGACTACACTCTGTTCATTGGGAAGGTAATATAAGACGTTTCCCCTGGTTCGAAGCATCAGTATCTCCCCTCAAAAAGGCATAAGATATCCCAATATAAAGACCCTTCAGATTAGTTACTCTTGAAGAACTTTATTCAATAGGAACCGCAAAATAATATACATTTCCACTCCCCGGTGGCACATAATATATTCGACCAATAGCAAAACCCTGTTTCATGGGAACCCATTCGTGACAATTTAATTTCCAAACAAACTTCGTATGGTACTTTGTATACATAAGATTTCGTCCTTCGGGATATTTTTATTTGCATTCATTCACGCCAAAAACATACTTTGTGCAACTGACTCCCTATTCATAATTGTCGTAATAGTATCCGAATATGAGAAGACTACACTCTGTTCATTGGGAAGGTAATATAAGACGTTTCCCCTGGTTCGAAGCATCAGTATCTCCCCTCAAAAAGGCATCTTGCAAACCTTTATATATCTCATATCTAAGTTGTTTTTGGTTTAATCAACTATAATTCAGACGCGAAGATTTAATCATACTATAGGCATACAGGACGAATTGTTGAAGTAAGCGACCCAAAAGCAAAATGGTTTTCGGTTCAAATTCCCATTCATGTAGGCTCGACGCAAAAAATTCTCTCATACTGACCTTCTTCCGTCGACCAAAATCAATCCTTTTATTTGAGAGAGGAATATCTTCTCGACACCCATCTTCAGCGTAAGGAAACAATAATGGATGTTGCAAACCCAAATAAGCCGAATTCAATTGATTAATCCTCTTAAGCAATCCAGATTGAGTCTCAACCAAACCATCTCTCTCATCAATGCAATCTTCAACATCTCCAACAATCCATACTACTACATCAAAAGCAAAAGGAAAATTATATGTTCGTCCGTCGCCTCCACGTCTGCCGATTGGATTAAGTTTATCATTTTCCCCGCCCTCAATAAACATTTTATCCTTTGTCATTCAAAAAGATTTGGCCAACACATTCTCTTTGTCAAACATATCTTTCAAATCTGAAACTAAAGAACCATGAAGATCCCCCACATCTGAATCTTGCATGTAACAATGTGGAATAAGTTAATATACTTATCAACCTTTCAAAATATTAAAATTATTAATTTACCTAACAGAGGATTTGCGATTTGATATCTCATTCTATATATATATATATATATATATATATATATATATATATATATATATATATATATATATATATATATAACTGTGCGAATTTTAGGGATTCACATTCAATGGGTAACAAACTTCCAGTTAAATGATAATTTCGACCATGAAACTTGAAAACTTGTGGCGATTTCCCTTGGTTGACGTGATGGTCAATTTTCCCTCTCATTGAAGTAAAGGCAAACATATTATTATAGGACTATATGTGTTGGTGTAATGCCCTAGGCTATAGTTATGTTTGACTTGAACCGTTATGTATCATCTTTATGATTTATTATAGAGCGCGTTTAATCTGTTCATTATATGTTTGCATGTTTATTATATTGAACTGCGTCCCTAGTTGTTGTGAACAACTAATGTAAGTTGGTAATTGATAATCATGGAGATGATTATATGCATGGAGATGCACATTACACTTATGGATACTTGCTAGAGAACAAGTATTGGACTTGACCTACTTATGAGATATATGACATGGTCTGTTGTCATGATTAAATCTCATGATAATCGTGTTATTGAATCCTTAGTACCTGAGATTATCATTGTCTTCCACATGACGAAGATCGTGTTTGATATAGTCTAACACTATCTTTAATCGGATAGCAATAAGGGCTATGTTAGCACGATTGGACTCATGTAGGGAAGAATGATAAGTCAAGACGGGATTTGTCCCTCTTATGAAGAGAGATGTTTGCTTGGGCCCCTCGATGAATGATGTTGATGAAATGTGTGGCCACACTCAAGTGATTTGATAGAGATCAAATTCATTTGAATTATCAACATATTCGAAATCGAGAAAGCATTGAACGGAATGAGTTGACATAGACCATGACTCATGTTCAATTGGACATCGTGGACAAGGGATTATGACATTGGATCTATCAAGGAATCAAGCTTTGATGTTATATTTAATTGGGTGGACATAATGATTTGCTAGAAGTCACTTATGTCTTGTGAGGTTGATGTTTCAACTCACTACCAACATAAAATATAATTTCTAAAGGGTCACACACAAAATAACGAATTTGATTCGGGCTGAAGTTATGGAATCTGGACTCATGGGCGACCGCTGAGGTGTACTATGGGCGACCGCCCACAAGTCAATTGTTGACTTGGGCAACCGCTCAGGTGGATAAAGGCGACCGCTCAAAAGTATTTCGAAAATAGTGCATGAAAGACTGTACAGGTGGGCGACCGTCCAGCCCCAGGTGGGCGACCGCCCATGTGGGATTTTCGAATAAGGACAAAAGCACTGTACAACTGGGAGACCGCCCAACCCTTGGTGGGCGACCGCCCAGCCCCCATTTCAGCAATACGTTTTGGCTTCGAATTAGGACTTTTCTCCCTAACAGTTAGGGATATTAATAAAGTATAAATATGTCCTTTTGTCCCAGCCATAACATACGATTTTAGGGCCTTTAGAAACACAAATTCCTTGATTTTGATTGAGAATCAAACATCAAAACACCCTAGATTCAATTCCATAATAAGCCATAGATTATTGAAAAGTGTTTCAATAATCAAGAGGATCATCTAGCAATCCAACAAGAAGGTGTTCTTGGATTCATTCGCGTGTGAATTATCGATAGAGGGTGATAAGTTAATCACGAAGAGCTTGAAGTCTTCCGTTCGTTGATTCATCACAAGGTAAAGAACAAGGAGAAGATCAAAACCTTAATCAACGGTTTTGAGATTCGTTTTGAAATTCAATTTTCAGATTCGAATTCAAGCTAAACATAATCGCATTTAAGGTATGTAAATTCTATCTCATATAAATTTCTAATCTCTTCATGCTAGACGGATCTTAGGGCTAGGGTTTTGATGTTATTTGTAAATCTTCCGATGCGTTTGTAACCTCAAAACCTAACAGTGGTATCAGAGCCCTGTCTTGCCATGATTAGGATTGAAATTGCATGCTAGATTTAATATGATTATTTGCTACAATGTGATATGAAATAGATCTAGATTCCATGTGTTTTGTTTCTATGAAAAATAAGTATTTGAGATATGCCATATTCATGATTAATGATAAATTAATTAGATTAGTTTATCACATAGGTTATTAATCTATTAATATGATTATTTAGATTTGTAATTTCTCAAAATTAAATCAAATTGTTTGTATAAAATTTTGTGAAGCCCTATGTTCATGATTATGTTCACATGAGATCTATGTTACAACCATGCGATGTTTGTTACATGTTGAAAATCTTTTAAATATTTAAGTCTTATGCCATTTCTTGATTAGAACACTTGTAAAATTTTAGGGTATTTTGATGTAGTTTCAGCCATAGTTGGGTGCATCATTATATCTTGATTTGTGACCAAGATGAGATTATGGTTGATGTAGTTTTGGCCATAGTCAGGTGCATCGTTCCATGTCTCATATGTTTGAAAAGGGTTTTGACTTAATTGGTACTTTCAAATAAGATTTGACCCAAGGCATAGATGAGATTTAAAACATGTTTTTGACATATGATGTCTAAGAAAATCACATAAAAGATCTAAGAGTCATATAGTGATATGATTGATGTTTCTACCTAAATAGCTTGATTTCGGGTATTAGCTTAGTTAAACCGGAATTAAGTGAAATATGGATCTTAGCCTACTATGATTATATGATACATGCTTGTATTTGAAGATGTATAATTTAGTGGGAGTATTTATGAAATACATTATTTGCAGATGATAAATGTGTTGATATTTATATATGTTTATATTGTTTGCATATTTTATTGTAGAATGGCTACACACAATAATCAACCCTTGTCACTGCGATCTGTCCTTGAGAAGGACAAGCTTGATAAGAACGGTACAAACTATTCTGATTGGATCATAAGCCTTAGAATTGTTCTAAAGTAAGAGAAGAAATTGTACGTTCTCAATGAACCCATTCCACCTCAACCTGCTCCAAATGCTTCTAGGGTTGATAGGGATGCACATAAGAAACATAATGATGATTCTACATATATTGCATGCCTTATGCAAGCCACTATGTCTAAGGCTCTTCAGAAGGACCTTGAGCACATAGATGTAGCATTTGATCTTGCTGAGCGCTTAAAAGAAATGTTCCAAGTGCAAGCAAGAAATGAGAGGTATGATGTGGTTAAGTCCCTGACTGCATGAAAGATGCAAGAAGGGAAATCGGTGGGAGCTCATGTCCTTAAGATGAAGGGTTACATTGAGCGTCTCGAAAGGCTTGGAAATCCTTTGAGTTTGGAACTCGCCACGGATTTGATATTGAATTCATTGCCTGAAAGTTATAGTCATTTTATTATGCATTATCACATGACTGGCATGGATAAGAATCTCTCGGAATTGCATGCAATGCTTAAGACCGCAGAGATGAATATCAAGAAGCCTAAAATCGATACTGTGTTAATGGTTAACAAAGGCAAAGGTTGCCGATGCCAAAGAGGCTCCCAAGGCATCTCAAAAGGATGCGGTTTGCTACCATTGCCAAGAGATTGGTCATTGGAAGCGCAACTGCAAGCCTTACAAGGAAGGCCTACAGGCGAAGAAGGGCAATGCGATTGCTACTACTTTAGGTATCTATATGATAGATATTTTCCTTTCTGTTTCTAGTTCATGGGTATTAGATACCGGATGTGGATCTCACATTTGTTTAAATGTGCAGGGACTGATAAATAGGAAGCTACTCAAACAAGGTGAAGTTGACCTGCGTGTTGGGAATGGAGCAAGGGTTGCTGCATTAGCCGTAGGGACATATGATGTAACTTTACCTAGTGGCTTAGTACTTGTTTTGAATAATTGTTACTATGTTCCGGATTTGAGTAGGAATATTATTTATGTTTCTTGTTTGGATAATGAGGGATATAATTTTCTTATTGCGAATAAGAAGTTTTATATTTATTTAAATGATATGCTTTATGGTATTGCAAATTCATTTAATGGCCTTTATGTTCTTGATGTTGATGAGAAACAAAATAGTGTTGAAAATGTTTATCATGTGGACAAGAAGTCTAAACCGAATGACGTGAACAACACGTTCATGTGACATTGCCGGCTTGGTCATATAAACGAGAAACGCATTTCTAAACTCCACAAAGATGGAATGTTAGACTCACATGATTATGAATCATATGAGATATGTGAATCTTATTTATTGGACAAAATGACCAAACCACCCTTCACTAAGAGTAGTGAAAGGGCTAGTGACTTATTAGGCCTAATACATACTGATGTATGCGGACCAATGAACAGCATTGCTAGGAAAGGATTTCGGTATTTCATTACATTCACTGATGACTTATCTAGATATGGCTATGTCTATCTGATAAAGTCAAAGAGTGAATTGTTTGAGATGTTTAGAACATTTCAAAATGAAGTACAAAATCAACTTGGCAAAACAATTAAAGCACTTCGATCCGATCGTGGTGGTGAGTATTTGAGCCAAGAATTTGACAATCATCTCAAAAATTGAGGAATTGTTTCAGAGTTGACTCCACCCGGAACGCCACAATGGAATGGTGTTTCCGAGAGGAGGAATAGAACCCTATTAGATATGGTTCGTTCGATGATGAGTCAAGTAGACCTTCCTATATCCTTTTGGGGACATGCATTAGAGACTGTTGCGTTCACACTGAACAGAGTCTCTACTAAATCGGCTCCTAAGACCCCACATGAGATGTGGTATGGAAGAAAACCTAGTTTGTCTTTCATGAGGATTTGGGGTTGCGAAGCTTATGTGAAGAGACTTGTCTCTGATAAGTTAGACCCTAAATCCGACAAGGTTATTTTCATTGGTTACTCTAAGGAAACCAAAGGGTATTATTTTTACAACCGCAATGAGAACAAAGTGTTTGTTGCTCGATATGGTGCTTTTCTTAAGAAACAGTTTCTCAATAAATCATCTAGTGGGAGTAAAATTGATCTTGAAGAAGTTCAAGAACCCGAAAATAACATGGAACCGATAGTAGAGACTGAACCAACTCCACAAGAAGTTGTGAAACCGGTTCAAGATCCACAAGTCCATCGTAGATCAGATAGGTTACGATCCGCACCCGAGAGATATGAATTTCTCGTGTCGGAAAGTAATGAAGTGAAAGTCATTGTGAATGACGAACCTACTTCCTATCAAGAGGCGATGTCCGATCCCGATTCGGATAAATGGTTAGAAGCCATGAAGTCCGAATTGCAATTCATATCGGATAATCAAGTTTGGAACTTGATTGAGCCACCCGAAGGTGTAAAAACCATAGGGTGCAAGTGGGTCTTCAAGAAGAAGACTGACATGGATGGGAAGGTGAATACTTATAAGGCTAGGCTTGTAGCAAAGGAATATAGGCAAACTCATGGTGTAGACTATGATGAAACCTTCTCGCCTGTTGCCATGTTTAAGTCTGTTAGAATATTGATTGCCATAGCCGCATATTATGACTATGAGATATGGCAAATGAATGTCAAAATCGCTTTCCTTAACGGAAAACTGCTTGAGGATGTGTATATGACACAACCCGAAGGTTTTGTAGATCCACGAAATTCTAGTAAGGTGTGAAAGTTGCAAAGATCCATTTATGGATTAAAGCAAGCTTCTAGGAGTTGGAATCTTCGGTTCGATGAGAAAATCAAAGAGTTTGATTTTATCAAGAACGAAGATGAACCTTGTGTATACATGAAATTCAGTGGGAGCATTGTGCTATTTCTCTTATTGTATGTAGATGATATCTTACTCATTGGAAATGACATTCCTGCGCTTGAGACTGTCAAGTCTTGGTTAGGGAAGTGTTTCTCAATGAAAGATATGGGCGAAACCGCTTACATCCTTGGTATCAAGATCTATAGAGATATATCAAAGAGGATGATTGGTTTGAGTCAAAGTACCTACATTGACAAGGTTCTTAGAAGATTCAAAATAGAAAATTCTAAGAGAGGAAACTTGCCAATGGGTCATGGTGTTACTCTTAGCAAGACGCAGTGTCCTAAGACAACTGATGAGCGAAAGAGAATGAATGAAGTTCCATACGCTTCGGCTATTGAAGTCTTCCGTTCGTTGATTCATCACAAGGTAAAGAACAAGGAGAAGATCAAAACCTTAATCAACGGTTTTGAGATTCGTTTTGAAATTCGATTTTCAGATTCGAATTCAAGCTAAACATAATCGCATTCAAGGTATGCAAATTCTACCTCATATAAATTTCTAATATCTTCATGCTAGACGGATCTTAGGGCTAGGATTTTGATGTTATTTGTAAATCTTCCGCTGCGTTTGTAACCCCAAAACCCAACAATATGTTCTTCCGACAATGTTTACTTCTTTCCGATAAATCACGTAACAAACGTCGTAAAACTTCAAAAGCTGCTCTTAGTAGCAGTAATTTTATTATAACCTTATTACAACATAAGTTATTATTCTCATGTATTTAACGTTTTAGATATCAAATTGATGTTTATATATTAGTCTTTGATTTACAAAGAATGCAACTACAATTAAAAAAAAAAAATTTGTAATGTGTACGAATATAAAAGAAAAATAATTTATAGACTTAAAATGAAAAAAACAAATTAAATATCCACATCTAAATTTAAAAATTATCGTTAATACAAAAAAACTTTTATTAATTATTTAAAAATTAAAAATTAGTAATTAGTAATTTTTCACTAAATATTGATCAAACTTTAATTATTAAATAAACAAAAATACATACATTTTTATTTTTTCAACTACTCACTCAGATACTAATAAATAGACGTGTCCAAAATCTAACCGAAACCGGCTAACCGGCGGTTTTTAACCGTTCAACTAACCGGTCAAACCCGTTAACCGATTTAACCGTAGCCGGATTAACCGAAACCGGCGGTTAACCGGTTCAGTTAAGGTTACAGATTTTTTCAAACCGGCTAACCGGCGGTTATAACCGTCGATTATTAAATCGGTTATAACCGTTTGAAATTTCAGTTAGTTTTTTAACGTTTTCAGTTAGTTTTTAGGAATTCCAGTTAGTTTTTAGGAATTCCAGTTAGTTTTTTAGAATTTCAGTCAGTTTTTTAACGTTTTCAGTTAGTTTTTCGGAATTTTTATTATTTTTTTGAAATTTCAGTCAATTTTTTAACGTTTTCAGTTAGTTTTTCAGAATTTCAGTTAGTTTTTTAACGTTTCTAGTGAACATAAACTGTTAAAAATTCCGTTAAAATGACTAATCTGAAAAAAAAAGGCTTCAGTTAACCGTTTTAACCGGATAAACCGTGTTAACCGGTTATAACCGTTAACCGGATAATCGTAACCGTTAGTACACAGTTAATGGTTAGGTTACGGTTAAGTTTTAACGATTTTTTTAACCGGCGGTTATAACCGTTTGGACACGTCTACTAATAAACTACTACCTCCGTCCCAAAATGAGGTATTTTTTTCAATTTTTTTGAATTAAAAACAATAAAATTTAAATCTTATTAAACAATTATTTTTTTAAAAATAATTAGAAAACGTTCAAATATTGCAACCTAGCCTAGACAACTAGTGTTGATTAATTAATGAAATAGAAAAAAAAATTGCACATTTTCAAAAATTTCAAAGATTGTGAGTAATAATAGATTATTTTTCCACTTTCTCTCCACCCATGTTCCAAAATCCACAACAATTTCCCCTTCCCCAGATCTCTCACGTTCTCTCTCCCTCTCTCTCTCGTACTCATTTCATTTTTAATCTTTCTCTACGATTCTTCATCAGAAGAAAATAGCCTCCGCCTCTAACTCGTTTGATCTTAAACTCCGACCAGCACCACCTCGGCATTTTTCAACAGAGTTGCCTCTCTACACCCCAGATCCATTTTTTAATGTTTTTCCTCCACTTCCAAATCTCCTTTTTAAGAGTACCTCGGTCTTCGTCTCTACATCCTCCTTTATCCTATTTAGCGCCGCCGCCAACACCACCACCATTTCCTTGTCATACGTAAACCACAATGCCACTAAAGGAACTCTTTGCTGTTTTCGTCCTTTCCACAAGGCAACCGACTCTGAAAATTAGAAAAAAAAAAAAAACAGAGTGAGTTTTTTTGGTTTGATCATTTTTTTGGCTCGATTTCGATTTTCTGGAACCCAAATCTTAATCGGTTCTCCTCATTCTTCATAGTGTCTTCACCGTTAATCCCAGCTATACTGGCTACATATAAAAATCAGTTAGTCACTTGGTTTGATATTTGTGATTTTGTGTGTGTTCGTGTGTGTGTAAATGAAATGAATCAAAAGCTCTAAGCTTCAAAAACCAAAAGGTCGGTCTAATACCTTATTTTATTTTTAAACTTGTTGTAAAATAGGGATATCAAAACCGTTTGCTAAAATCATGCGTTAAATTCTTATTTTATGATACCGAATAAGGTTTAGAGAATAGAATGACCAAACGATAGAACAAGAATCAATTTACGAAAGCTTCAAGCTTTTTTTTTTTCTATTTCATATAATCAAAGTCTAATTTTCGGAATTACACAAAGCCCTATTTTTATATGACTCCTAAGACTTGAAAAACAAGTCAAAACACTTCTAAAAATATGCCTAATATATATGGTAACCTAATAGACTATTATTTCATCAAAATAAAGTCCTAATATACTTCTAATATCAAAAATACTATCAATCTAATATTAAATCCGAAAATACAAAGAAAATAATAAAAGATAATAAATAATAAAACTTAAA
The DNA here is from genome assembly GCA_022495995.1 of Adenophora triphylla var. japonica. Lineage (NCBI taxonomy): Eukaryota > Viridiplantae > Streptophyta > Magnoliopsida > Asterales > Campanulaceae > Adenophora > Adenophora triphylla. The sequence continues at coordinate 582,300 of JAFEMH010000528.1, forward strand.
ACTATTTTTGTTTTCGATCTCCTTGCTTGTCCCGCTTGATCAACTTGTGTGTTATCATACTGTATCATTCTCTCCTTCTTAGAAAAAATTCGACCTCGAATTTTGGTTGTTGTGCTGAAAAATACCTTACAAAATTCACCCTTCAACCGTAGACGAACTGTATACTTGATATTATTTCTCATTATATCCATCCAATCACCCAATGTGTTGATACAAAAACTCAATAATCAATTTCGAATGATGTATCGAATGTAAGACCGGGGAAGTACGTGTCAAACGGATCTTTGTACCCAAGATCAACAAGAATCGCTTTCAAACGTCCACACCAAGGATGCCCCTTGATTATCAAATACTTCCTCTGTCTCCTTATCGGACCCAACAACTGATTCAACGTCATCAACAAGATCGGATGTCATTGCTTGAGGAACATCACCACGACACCCATCAAACATAGGTGGTTTGGACCAATCAACAAGATCTTCTTGACTTGAAGAATCGATCACAAAACCTTCTTTAAAATTAACAGTATCAATCCAAGAATCAATCGATTCTTCCGGATTTGTATCAAACAGAGGGGGTTTTGACCAATCAACAAGGTTTTCCTCACTCGATGATTCGACAAAAAAAACCTCTTTAAACCCAACAATATCAACCCAAGAATCAAATGAATCATTAGGAATTGCCTTACCTTCGATTTCCGGAAGTTCGATCCTCTCATCGACATTCCTCGAACGGTTGGCTACATACCTATCATGAAGTCCATGATTTTGGCCGAAGGAATCCATCCCCTCTTGATAGTACTCCGTTTCCTCGACTGGAACAACCGGATCTGAACCCCTCTTCGCTAGAAGCTTCTCTCTGCGATCCAAGCGGTTCTGGAGTATTTAAATTCGTCTTCGTATCTCATCTATCTCGATATTGCGACGACGTCGTCTGTACTGATAATCATCTTCTTGGGGCTCCGTTGCACGACTGCTCCATCGACCACCACGTCCACCACGAACCACGCTTCCTCGTTCAGCCATTGATATACGAACCGAAGCTCTGATACCAAATGATACCGAATAAGGCTTAGAGAATAGAATGACCGAACGATAGAACAAGAATCAATTTACGAAAGCTTCAAGCTTTTCTTTTTCTATTTCATATAATCAAAGTCTAATTTTCGGAATTACACAAAGCCCTATTTTTATTTGACTCCTAAGACTTGAAAAACAAGTCAAAACACTTCTAAAAATATGCCTAATATATATGGTAACCTAATCGACTATTATTTCATCAAAATAAAGTTCTAATATACTTCTAATACCAAAAATACTATCAATTTAATATTAAATTCGAAAATACAAAGAAAATAATAAAAGATAATAAATAATAAAACTTAAAACTATTTTTGTTTTCGATCTCCTTGCTTGTCCCGCTTGATCAACTTGTGTTATCATACTGTATCATTTTATATGTAAACGTGGAAGCTTCAATCACTCCTGGATGAGCACGGGAAAGCTTACAGCACACTAAACGACGCTGTTTAATTTCTATTTTCAACAACATTGATAGTGACATTTTTGGGCTTCTACTTGTCAAATTTAGAAATGATTTTGCTTTAATATATTTATAAATTTTGGAGGTTAAGGGGGCATTTGTTTTCTTATTTTAAGTCTTATTTGCCTCTTAACACTTACTCCCTCCGTCCCACCTTAGTGTAGACTTCTTTCCTTTTTCGTCCGTCCCACCTTAGTGTAGACTGCCAAAATTAGAAAGTTTTTTATTATTTTTTATTTTTCCTACCCCACCCACTCATTCTCTCTCATCATTTTCCACCATACAATTTATTCAACTAACCTACTATTCACTCTACTCATTCTCTCTCTTCATTTTCTACCACACATTTTCATTATCTTAATAATATTCCTTAGTTATTGTGCCCACCACCTTAGTCTACACTAAGGTGGGACGGAGGGAGTATTCATTAAGAGGATTAGAGAAATAAGTGTATTTGTTTTTTTTTTTTGAAATAAGGCTTGTTAGGCTCTTAAAGTCCTCTTAATTTTAAGAGGTTAAAATGTTGCTGAATTGCCTCTGAAAGCCTCTGAAAGCCACTGTTTCATATTTGGTTTTGGGTAAAAAAATTTTTAAACTGTTTACTGTTTCATAATGCATTTACGGTTTTTTTTATTATTTTTTTTAATTTTTTTTAACTGTTTCAGATACAAAATCAAACAACTTACTCCCTCCGTCCCACCAATTGCTTCACCCTTTTCCTTCGGCACGGGAATTATGGTAATTGGAGGGAAAAAAAAATGTTGTGAGTGTAATTTGAAAATAGGAGAGAGAATTAGTGGAGGGAATAGTGAATTTGAAAAGTGTTGTGAGTGTAATAGTGTGTTTAGGAGAGAGAATGAGTGGAGAGAATAGTGAAAATTCTTTGTCAAAAAAGGAAAGGTGAAGCTTCTAACGGGACGCCCTTTTGGATAATTAGTGAAGCTTTTATTGGGACAGAGGAAGTATATCATTCAGTCATTTTCAGAACTGAAATCAAATTTCAGCACTTATCACTTAAAAAAACAAAAACCCCCCTTAAAGGTATTTTGGGAAAAAAAAAAAAAAGGAAGGAAAAAGAAAAATCAAATGGGACGGGGCAAGAAAAGATGAGCAGAGAGATAAAGAAGAGTCAAGTCGGGTTGAGAAACGAAACAGTTGATGCATTTGGAATTCATCGCACATCAAATCTAACCGGAAGCTCACCCTCTTTCTTTGAGGTTAGGGTTTTGAATTATTCGTGATCTAATAATCTATTATTCATTCCGTCAATTGTTTCATCCACGCTGTTTCATTTTTGAGAAGACTAATCATAATTTACAGCTGAATTTAGCTATAATCTTCACAATTAGTTTGCATCAGTGGTCATTTCAATCGATTTTTTATGATTTAGATCTACAAAATAAATGGAATTTATATGTCAAGTGCTGAAATATTTTTATTTGGGTGTTCTTCATTCACAAAATTTTGATTAATTCTCTTGATACTGTAACCCATTTTGGGGTGTCCTCGAGTGATTTTGCTATTTTTTTCCCTATTTATTTATTTATTGACATTGATATGATCAAGTTAAACAAACTGTAGATACTTGTGAATTTGTAATTGGGAATCTCCATGCAAAAACTGGAGCATCATGCAAAAAAATAAAAAAAATAAGAGCAAGTTCTACTCCCTCTGTCCAAAAAAAAAATTAAAAATTTGCTCTTGATCAAGAGCAAAGAAGAAAATTTTGGACATTCATTTTGGGGCAAATGTATAAAATATTTTTAGACCGAAGGCCATGTGGCGTATAAAAACCTTCGAGTACTTCCAAATAACAGAATGGAAAGGTGCGTGCTTAACTTGACCCATATTTTGGTTACACGATCACTTGGAACCTGATAGCAACTGCATTTTAAGTAAACAACAATAAAATAGCTTCAATGTTGACTTTAGCGGAATTAGCAACCAAAGAAAAAGAGAAAACCTTTAAGGAAGAATACTTTATTGGAGGAAATGCGTAGTTTCAATATCTTTTATGCTTAGTTTTCTCAGTTCCCTAATTTTGAGTGGGGAAGGTACTGTTGTGTCACATGGGATGAGCACTTTATTGTTATTATTAATCTATTTTTATCACATCTTTTACTTTCCTGTACATGACAGTTTCTTAAGCTATGGTTACTTGGTCCATGTCCTATTTTTTGGATTGGATGAACTCCATGCCCCCATAAGCTGATTGACTTCTTCTTGAAGTCTTACGTTTGCTTTAGATTGGAGCTAGACTTGGCATTAGAAGTTTCATAAGCTTTTTATTTAGGAAATATGTGCACATAGCTCTCGTAACTAATTCCTGGGCCTGCATATTCTTCACTCTTGCCTCATATCCACAGATAATATGTGAAAAATGTGACAATAAGACAATACCCCTAAATAATGATTGAGAAACAATAACTGGATGGTGCAGTTCCTAGTCCATACTTCTTATTATTGGGGAACTCTACTTATTTACCGCCCCTTGTTTGTTCAGTTGCATCTTTGCCTTCTTGTCCCAGTATTAGCATTTACTGGGATAATTTATGTAAATAAAATTAGCTAATTTTCTTGACAAAGAATGTATATGATTTTCATTTGCTAATGAATGAACCTTATTTATGTGTATAGTAAAGAATGTGTATGATGTTCACTTGTCAGCGAGATGTCTTCAGCTCAAGATCCATTTTACATCGTGAAGGAGGACATTCAAGAATCTGTAAGTGCATTTCCCCTAATCGTTTCTTGCAGCTTCGTCATGAACTACTTCTGCTATTTTTATTTTATTTCTATTCTGCTTGTGATGTTCATGAATTTGAAGCAACATTATATTCAGGGTTAGGTTATGAATTTTCAATGTTACTTTCCATTTCAATTTTTCTGTACTGGAAAGTTCCCAAGATACATTGAGTAGTAACGCAATGGGTTAATAGTTTCTTTTGGCCATTTATGTTTTACTTCCATTTTATAATTGACTTTTGCTTTCTGTATATAACTTTAGAAAAATTAGAAAAAGCAACAAGGAGAAAAAGAGGATACTTTGCAGTTATTGTAGATAATGAAATTGACCCAGTACACCTTTGATTTTGTAGTAACATCTCTCTCTCTCTCTCTCTCTCTATCCCACGTGCGGACCCAAGCACTATATGAACGTGGTGCATGTCATTTTTTCTTTGGTATTTCAAACATTTTATTGTTCCTGTTCACGATTTCAAATGCATGTGGATTACAATCCAAAAGCCATCTTACTATTACATCTTGCTTAGATTGATAAGTTGCAGTCTTTTCACCAATGGGAGTACACCATTACAAATGCTGAAGAGTATTTGCGTCTCATGAAGGAGCTCCTTGCCAGTTGTGAGAGCATCGGATGGCAGGTATGTTCGAAGCATATTACTTTGCTTGTGTAGGTTTCGCCTGGTCTGTTATTTCTTGAAAAGATCCAAAATGCACTCCGTGCTATGATTCAATGTAAATATAACCATCTTGTCATGCTTTCACCTTTTACCACCCAATATAATCTTACTTTCCCACATTTGAATTCACATGGACAATTTAAATTCGTTTATTTCTACTAGTCAGAATGGCAAAAACTTTTCGGTAACTTCCTGCTTTCTATGGGCACTTTTACATGCATTTCTTATAGTTATTTTTCTGATAGGAAGGTGGATGAATTGGACAAGACAATATCTGTAGCTGCGAGAGATCCTTCTTGGTATGGCATTACCGAAGCGGAGCTTGAAAAACGAAGGAGATGGACCAGTACTGCTAGGACTAAGGTTACTTGTGCATCTCATGAACAAGTTTAAGCTTTATTTTATTCTTCTTGTTAATCCTGTACATGTATTCTGTGAAACTGTCTCTAGGTTGGGATGCACTTCACGTCACTTCAATATTTTCCTGTTTCATTCATGTACATATTTCCTAAGAGGTTTACATTGTAATCAGTTGAGCAATGTTAAGAAAGCAGTAGTTGCTGGAAAAGAGTTAAATGGCACAACCATTGCCGATCTAAGTGGAATGCGACGAGAACTTATGAGGCTGCCAAACTCTCAGCAGCAGGACAAATCCAACCACTACGTGGCCAAAGATAATGATGATTTCATCTCCTCGGAGTCTGACAGACAGTTGCTTCTCATAAAGTAGGCCTTGTTTCCCTCTCTACCTACTCCCTTCATATCTTATTTTGACATTTCCCCCAATTAGGCTCATATATATTGCTGTTACCGAAGCACTCTCCGTCCCGAAATGATCTTCCTCCTATTTTTGTCGTTAATGCGAATGTACTTTGATCAATAATTTTATGTTGATACAATTATCCAAATGAACATCTAAAAATTGTTATTGATAATATTTATAATGATATACAACAACAACAATAACAACAACAACAAAGCCTTAGTCCCAAAATAATTTTGGGTCGGCTAACATGAATCCTCATATGTAATCGTGAAAGAAAAAAAATTAAAAATAGTGATAATAAAATAGTAAATATATAATAGATTAAAAAAAAACATCAAACCCTTCACCCACATGAATTTTTGCCCTCCACTCCGGCCTTTTTAAACGCCATATTTTCATCAAATCCAAGTAAACTTATATCGTTTTCAATCACCCTAATCCATGTTTGCTTGGGTCTTCCCCTACCCCTCACCATTTTATCACTTCTCCATTTTTCAGGCCTCCTAACCGGTGCGTCACTCGGTCTCCGTCTCACATGACCAAATCACCTTAAACGATTCTCCCTCATTTTATCATCAATGGGCACAACTCCTACTTTACCACTCATCACCTCATTACTCAATTGATCATTCCTTGTATGCCCACACATCCATTGTAGCATCCGCATTTTCGCTACATTTATCTTTTAAACGTGACAGCATTTCACGCCTAACATTCAAAGGTCATAAAGCGGTGCCGACCTAATTAGTTTTTGTTTTTAGCCTTGTTTGAAGGGTAAGGCGTAATGATATTAAGACACCATCCCAGAGAGTTGAGGGAAAATATTAAGATCTCCTTTGTATTATTAGGGTCCAGGAAAAGCCCATTCCTATAAAATTCTTTTTTGATAATATTTTTTAAGTAAAGCATACACAACCCAAAAAGAGATGTGCCATTTTCCAAGAAACTTGTTTGAATAGTAATGACAATTTTTTGTTATGGCCTTCTTCTTTTGATCATGCCTGTCAACTGGTGTTTGTAGACAGCAGGACGAAGAGCTGGACGAACTGAGTGCAAGTGTGGAAAGGATTGGAGGCGTTGGACTCACAATACATGAAGAACTCCTTGCGCAGGTAAATACTCTTCCTCAATCACCTTTGAATAGTCCTATATGGAAAAGTATATCTCTGTAACTGCAGTAGGTTTATGCATAAAAGGTAATTTTATCTCATATAGTATTTCTGTTGACGAGTAACATCTGTGGTACATCAGGAACGGATTATAGAAGAATTGGGTACAGAGATGGACAGTACATCAAACCGTCTTGATTTTGTTCAGGTAATGATTTTCATGTACATTTGCATTCTTGGTTATGATCAATGAAACAGGTTTTTTTTTTTTTTTTAAATCTTGCCTGCCTCTTCTATTTATGATGCTTAAACATGAACTGAAATTTTTAATGCTACGGAGTTATGCTTATATTTCTAATCCATGTTAAATAAGCATTTTCTGAGAAAATTAAGCTTCATTTTGTGTGTGCAGAAAAAGGTGTCGATGGTTATGAAGAAGGCGAGTGCCAAGGGGCAATTTATGATGATATTGTTCTTGATTATTTTGTTCATTGTGTTGTTTGTTTTGGTTTTCTTTACCTAGGTTAGAGCTAGAGGGGTTAATAAGGAGAGGAGGGGGTAGTTACTTAATGGAATTTGATTTTTAATTGTTGAGAATATAAGTGTTAATATGAATTCTAGACACCTTTTAACATTTAAACTGACCATTTTTAACAAACTTATAAAGTGTCATTTTATTTGTTTAGAGATTGCCAGTTTTCATGGTAGAAGTTTTTTTCTAACGCTTAGAAAAAATGAGTTTTAACAAACAACAATACATGTCTCTGATGACAATAGTAGCAGTTTATAACTTCTACTATAATGTTATTTTTCATCCAAAATTGCCCGCTCAACAATTATATATTGCCACTGTCAAATACAATTTTATATGCTTAATTCATGATTTTACTTTAGGGCGTGCTCCCGAGTTTTAAATGGAGAGAAAAAAAAAAGGAAAGAGAGGAGAAGGGAATGAAAAGGAAAAGGAAAAGGAAGAAAAAAAATATAGAATTACATTTGTACCATTAATGAAAGAAAAAGAGAGTTTATAATTGAGGGGTAAAAAAGGTTTATCAAAAAAGTTTCTTTTATAACATTTCATTTCCTTCAATTTTCTCTCACTTTTGGGAGGATTGTGTACGAGAAAAATGCTCAAAAAATTTCCTTTTCTTTCCCTCCGGTTCTTACTAAAAAATTTCGAGAGCAAATTTAGAAAGAAAATTATTTTAGATTTCCTACATTTTTCTTCCCTTTTCACCGTTTTAAAATTCGGGAACACACCCTTAGTCTTCCCTCTCTTATTATGGTGTTTATATTTGGGAGAGATGTGTTCTTATTATTGTTGTTGCTGATGTTTTAATGTTGATGTTGTGACATAGAAAGTGAGATTATTAAAGATTTTTATTTAATCAGTTGCAAATAAAAAGTACTTAAGATGAATTAACATTAAACTTAGTACTTCTAGTAGGGACTAGGGAGAAGGACAAAATTGTCATTTTCAAGTTAGTGAAATGATTAATGGTAATTATGTGTTCCCTGTTTTTATTTGACCATATTTGGTTTTTAATAGTTAATATAGGTAAATTTTAATCAACATTAATATCAATTTATTTTAATAGTTAATATAGGTAATTTTAATCAATATTAATATTAATTTAATCAAATTATTATTATTGATTTATCACTATATAATTTATTAATAATAGTTTTTTTTTTAAATCTAAAATGATTAAATTGATATTGTCAAATGTAATTAAATAATGAGACAGATTGTCTCATCATTTGACTTTTCAAACATTTTAATTTAGTGATTTTGAAGCTTTAATTTTTGTTATTTTTACGAACGCTTTGAAAATTATTGATAATATATACCGCCGTTATGTAATACTTCGTCCCTAAATGTTACAAGTTTTGAAAATTTAGTTATTTTGAAGCTTTAATTTTAGAAATGAGACTAACTTTTTTGAACAAAAAAAAAGGGGAAATGGGATAAATATTTAGGGACGGAGGGAGTATAAAAATTCTTTCTTGATTTGCTGACTCTTTTCACCATGAGATGACTTGGATAATGACAGACCTTCTATTATGAAATCAATTCTCTTTCTTCATTTGCTTTTTTATTTCGTTGATTTTTGATGAGGCCATGATTCGGGGTGGCAAAGGTTGCAAGAACTACGTCGCATTTTGGACAAGATCTGCAAAATGACACCGTTAGGGATGCGGGGGTTGCCTCGCTATAACCCTCGAGCGTAAGAATCAGTCTATATTTATTTTATAAACCGTATATGAGAGCTCTTTAGAGAGATTTAGAGAGAGAGAGAGAGAGAGAGAGAGAGAGAGAGAGAGAGAGAGAGAGAGAGAGAGAGAGAGAGAGAGAGAGAGTAGAGATTTGAGCTTATCCCTTACCTTACCTTTGGAGAGGATTATAGTATTTATAGGGATAAAGTGTATACTCCCTCCGTCCCATCCGACTCTGACAAATTTCTTCGCGTCCCATCCGACTTGGATGTACCTAAAACTAAACCTTAAATCACTATTCTCTCCACTCATTCTCTCTCCTACATTATTTTAATACTCACAACACCATTATAATTTACTATTCCCTCCACTCATTCTCTCTCCTATTTTTAAATTACACTCACAACATTTACCTTTTCCTTAATCTCCGTGTAAAGTAACTTTGTCCAAATTCGGGTGGGACGGAGGGAGTATGTGGTAATTTATACGGGTCACATTGTATATATTTGGTATATGTATATATGTGATATATTTGATTGTATGAGACGGTGTATATGTGTTTGTATAAATATATCTATATTATAAATCACACCATTGTTTTGAAGTGTGAATAGTTTCATTCGCGAAAATGACCATTTTGCCCTCACTATTCACTCTCTTTCCCATTTTGCCCTTTAAAAAAAAAAATTAAATTAATTTTTTTTTTTTTAAATTAATTTTTTTTTTTTAAAAAATAGTTTTAAAAAAATGTGGCCTTGGACACGGGCATATTTAAAAAAAAAAAATTAAATTAAAAAAAATTTAAAAAAAAAAAACAAAACAAAAAACGTGGCCTTGGACACTGCCAGGCTAGTATATATATAAGTCGGGTTCATCGTAGCCCCCTACTCCGAGTGATGATTATTTATGGTCGGAGCGAGGAGTATGATTTTAGTAGTGGGCCGACTGGAGTATATATATATTTACGGCCTGAGCTCGAGCTCGCAAGATCGGCTCGAAGCCCGGAGGCTGGAACCCGGGAGATTGGAGTCTCAAGGCCGGAGGTCGCCGAAGAAGAGGAGAGAAGGTGGCGATAACATGCTTTGCTTTTATTTTGGCCACGGAGATCGGACGCGCGGCACGGTCGGATCTGCGGTCACTAGCCCGTATTCGTCTGGCAGGAAGAGAAGGTGGCAAGAACTGTAGCTTTTATCTCGGCCACCTCTTTTGGAGCCGAAGTTCAGATCCGGGAGTCACGGAGACTAGGAGTCACAAAGACTTGAAACCATTGATGACGCCACGACTGGGGGTGGCAAAGGTCAGCAGGAATTACGCCGCACCTCGGGCAAGATCCGCAAACAACATTGTTAGGGGTGCTGGGATTGCCCAGCTATAACCCTCGGGTGTAAGAATCGATCTATGTTTATTTTATAAACCGTATATGAGAGCTCTTTAGAGAGAGAGATAGAGAGAGAGAGTGTGTAGAGATTCCAGCTTACCCACTTGCCTTTGGAGAGGGTTATAATATTTATAGGGATAAAATGTATAGGTGGCAATTTATACTGTCCCACCGTATATATTTGATATATGTGATATATGTGATATATTCATTTGTATGGGACGGTGTATATGTGTTTGTATAAATATATATATAAAAGTTTGAGTTCATCAATTTTTGCTTGATGTGTGTTTCCTCACGGAAAAGTGTTAGTTGTTGGTTTTATAAAGTGTCAATGTTAATGTTATTAAATGTCAATGAATATGTATTTTAAGTGTCGATGCATGTGTGATTAGATGTTAGTATACGTGTAAAAAAGTGCCAGTATTAAAATAAAAAAATGTCACTGTAAAAAAGTGGCAATACATGTATTGTTAAGTTACAGTGTAAAAGGAGTGCTAGTTTCAGTGGTAAAAAGTGCTAGTGTTTGTGTAAATAGTGTCAATGTAAAAGAGTGTCGGTACATGTATTACTGCCAGTGTAAAAGAGTGTTATTTTAAGGGTAAAAAAGTGTCAGTGTTATTGTAAAAAAGTGTTGGTGTAAAATAGTGTCAGTGTATATATTATTAAGTGTCAATATAAAAAAATATTAGTTTTAGGGTCAAAAAGTGTCAGTTAATGTAGGAAAGACAATGAGCGAGGAAAGTCAGTGTATATGGATTTAAGTGTCAGTGACATAAAAATAGTTTTTCCTTGAATTGAATGTAGAAAAAAATTAGTTTTTTATAAGATCAACTCCTATTTTAACTTAATTCATTTTCAAAAATAAGACCTAAAGTTGGATTATATTTAAGGCCCAAAAGACCAAGGCCCACTATAATAAGGGTCGGATCGGGTGTACAGATTTCAACAACTTGAACCGTAACGCCATTTTGGAATCGTCTCTATTGTAGCTTTCCGAAGAACCCTAGCGTGTAGCCAGGCATTCTCTCTCTCTCTCTCTCTCTCTCTCTCAATTCGCTACTCCGAAAATGATGCTGTTTAACCGATGAATCTCATGACTTTTGCTTAATGCTGTTGCACAATTTTCTATTTCGTTTCATTTTCGATCTTAATTTTGTATACTGTTCAATACAAAACCCTAGTTTTCTATCTCCCAGCTGTGAACTAACCATCTAAAGTTGGTCGACAGAAGTGCTCCTCTGTGTGTTTATAGCCAAATCAGTTCTCCTATTTCGTGATTTCTCTTTTGTTTGAGAAATCAAGTTTCAGTTTATATTTCTATTAGGAAGTTATGTTTGTCCTTTTAAGATGATTTGACTACTCAACCTCGCCCGTGTCTGTACATTGTTGTTCTCTTAAAGTTTCAGTAGATAAATCCTAGGATTGTCTAAATTTTCTTAATTAGTTCTCTGCTTCAACGCTGTGGTTCCTTTTTTTCAAAGACTTGATGAGTGTTGGACTTATTACTCCTTCCGCCCCATAAAGATGTTCCAAAAGATTGTTCTATTTTTAAACTTGTTAGGTTAAAATCATTGAACTTCCAAAAGTGTCAACCAAGGAAGAAGAGGGAGAGAGAGAGAGAGAGAGAGAGAGAGAGAGAGAGAGAGAGAGAGAGAGAGAGCCAAACCAAGGAATAAGAGGGAGTAATGGAGTAATAAATAAACCTCATTAAGGTTAGTAACATAAATGTAAATAGGTTGTTAAAATGTTTAAATAGAGTCAAATGGACTATCATTGTGGGACGGAGGGAGAGTAGTATTTTAGAATCTGGTTATATGGTCGAAGAATGCTTGAGCATATACCTAGGCTGTTTTTATTGCACGTGGAGGGTAAAGTTGAAGAGAATTGTTATATAAACCCGTAAAATTGTTGAGTAAACCCGTAACCTACAAACTACAATTAAGCCATCAAATGAAATTACTTTTCTACCCCTAATTCATACCCCCATTACCCCACCTTCCTCCTCATCAATTTTTCACCCATCTTCCACACCTTCCCCATTTTTCACCATTAATCTCATCCTCTTCATTTCTTTTTGCATAAAAAATTACCCTCTCTCCCTTTCTTCCTACTCTCATTTCTCAAACATCAAAAAATCAATACCTCCCTATTCTCCTACATATAAATTTGTTAAACTTTTTTTCGTTTTGCAAAAATTCAACAGTTCGGCCACACCCGCCGAAAAATATTGAAAAAGTTCCGGCCAAACCCTCGAAATTTTTAAAAAGTTCACTGGTTGTTTTTCTGGCCGCACGTCTTCGAATTTTTGTGTGTATGTGTGCTTAATTATTGAAGAATTATACTGATTCTTCGTCGTTGATTGAAAAATATTATTTTAATTTTTGGGGAAAAATAAACAAAGTAAGAACCTTTAGAAGAAAAGTAATTAAAAAAAATATTTATTTCGAGATAAAGAAAATATAAATATTCAAATAGCTATAAATATTAGAACCGCATTAAAATTAAAATGATGTGTTAATGTGATTTCTCTGTATTATATATTATTTGGAATTATGTGGGTTTAAGGTTGTTTGATTTAATGAAGATGGTTAAAAGCCGAAAATTATCGGGTGTTATTTTGATGAATGAATTTAATGATGTATAAATAAATATGTTCAATGAATGTAGTCATCTTGTCGGATTCTTTTGCTAAATTAGCAATGAAGAAAGAAGAAAGAAATTATGGATGTGATACCAAAAATAAATGATTGCTCAAAATAACTTAGCTCTATTCTCGTGTCAAAACGATGTTATGTATCAAAATAACATGCCAAAATATTTGAAATTTTTTTCTTAATTACAAAAGTTCGGCAGATCGGGCCGAACTTTTTTCAAGAAGTTCGCCAAGAGTGGCTGAACTTTTTCGTTCGGCCACTACCGGCCTTAACAGATCTACAATTTCGGTTTGCACCGGCCGAACCACCACAAACCTGCACTTGAAACAAATTGAACCCAAAATTCTCAACTTGAAACATTAATCGAACGAATTAAACCATAGGAAGTAATTTTCGAACGAATTGCATCAAAATTACCTTATTTTACAATGCTCTCTCTAAAAATTTCTAATTTTCTCTCTTTCTCTCTCTAAAAATCTGATTGGGGTTAATATGGGTGGGTGGGTGTGGGGTGAGTGAGGATAAGGGAAAGGGGTATAAAGGGAAAGAGAGGGTTTATTTTAATTTTTGGGAGGTGGGTTTAATGTTACGGGTTTACTCAACAATTTTACGGGTCTATATAACAATTCTCAAAGTTGAATGGATTTGAAAATTTTAGAGATCGTTTTTGATAATAGGGACTCTTTCCCAAAATAAATGACCCGTTGATTGGAAAAGAGAGGGAGTATGTACTAGTTGGCTATGTAGTTTCTGTAAATTTACATCTCTTGGTTACTGCTGTCATTCCTTTCATGCCAGAGAGTGTCTTCTAATTCTGGAAATGAGGGTGTAAATTGAGATTTTGTTTGCATGGGAAATTGTTCCTTTGCTAGATGGTTAAACACATTGTCACCAGCCTTCGGTAGTTAGATTCGCATTCCGTGCTGTCAAGCTTAGTTTGTTTTCACTTTATTGCACAATGGACTCATCGATTGCTCTTGCAAGGTTACTTTTTTTTTTTTGTAGATTGCCTTGCCTTTATTACCTGTTGAAGAGCTCTCAATTTTAATTTGTCAAATAGTCAAATTCAGTAATCTGGAATTCTGGATAGAGATGAATGAATATGCAAAGCACAGGGACATGCAAATATGCTCGTAGGCGCACAAATGATAATGTTAGATGTTTCCTGGATGGTATACTGGTGTGTTAGATGAAATATTTTAGCAGTTTGTTCTCAGCACTGATAATAAATTTAAAGCTTTACATGTGATCCTCTTCCTGCCTTGTCTTTTATTGTAAGGATTCTTCTCCTGGATGAATGGGGACGTGGTTTCTTATTCTGTTTGCTGTAAAAATTCCGAACTTGAATCTCTGATATGTAACGAGTCATCATTTTGGATTCTTTTCACCAAGCGCGACTTCTAACTTTTTTGATAATTTATTCAACTTTTTATGACTATCTTTGCTGAGTTGGTTGGTATTTATTTCAGGAACAAAGCTGTAGAAGTTTGTTTATCTCGCTGTTTTCTTAGTCATGATGAAACTGGGTGAAGGTGCTCTGTCTGTTATCGGTTCTAGGCCAATGGAATTGTCGGCTGCTCCATATAGTGGTTCTCATGCTTCTGGACCCCCTGGAAAACAGAGAACGTCAAGTTTAGAGTCCCCAATCATGTTGCTAACCGGTCATCAGAGTGCCATATACACCATGAAGTTTAATCCTGCTGGTAATGTTATTGCTTCTGGGTCTCACGACAGAGAAATATTTCTATGGAACGTACATGGTGAGTGTAAGAACTACATGGTTCTGAAAGGGCACAAGAATGCAATCTTGGATCTTCAGTGGACCGCTGATGGATCACAGATAATCTCAGCCAGCCCCGACAAAACCTTAAGGGCTTGGGATGTTGAAACAGGGAAACAAATTAAAAAGATGGCAGAACATTCCTCGTTTGTGAATTCATGCTGTCCGTCCCGGAGGGGCCCACCTCTAGTTGTCAGTGGGTCCGATGATGGTACAGCTAAACTTTGGGACATGCGCCAAAGGGGTGCCATCCAAACTTTCCCCGACAAATACCAAATAACAGCAGTGAGTTTTGCTGACGCTTCTGACAAGATTTACTCCGGCGGGGTCGATAACGAGATAAAAGTGTGGGACCTGAGAAAAACGAGGTTACCATGACACTTGAAGGTCACCAAGATATGATAACTGGAATGCAGTTGAGTCCTGATGGGTCCTACCTTCTTACCAATGGAATGGACTGCACACTTCGGATATGGGATATGCGTCCATATGCACCACAGAATCGTTGTGTGAAGATCATGGAAGGACACCAACATAACTTTGAAAAGTACCTCTTGAAATGTGGTTGGTCGCCTGATGGAAGCAAGGTTACAGCTGGCAGTTCTGATCGGATGGTCTACATTTGGGACACCACAACTCGTCGGATATTATATAAACTCCCTGGGCATACTGGATCGGTGAATGAAAGTGGTTTCCATCCCACTGAACCTATCATTGGATCTTGCAGTAGTGATAAACAGATTTATCTTGGGGAGATTTAAAACTGTAACGGAGTTGTATTCTTTTCATATAGAGGGTTCTGCATGGGCTGTTAACAGCAACTACTTGGAGGCTAGGTTAGGGTGTACGAGGTATCTCAACAATCGTAACATCTAATGTTTCTTAGCTTAATTTTGACAGGTACGTGCTGAATTACTCAATCGTAGACATTGGTTGACATCATGGAGTATTGGTTATCCTGTTAGTTTTACTTGGTAAGAGGGTAATATAGTCTTGACTCTTGCGTATGAACTTGATATTCTCTTAAAACGCTCAGATTATACTTTTGACCTTGTATTTGCACCCAGTGGTTTGAGTATGCAGATTGCAAATGAAGATGTGAGTAATTTTCTCACCTCTTTAGCGATTTAAGACCCGGTTTACATGTCTTATGGTGCTGTATACAAGTCTTGGTCTTAATTTTGTTGTGTGGAAGATTGTTATCGGATAGATGGAGGATTGTGATGGTATTTTTCAGGTTTCTTTCTTGTAAGGTTTGTTTTAAAAAGTGGCCCCTTTTTCATAGGTATGCCCTGTGAATGAAGCTATTTGTGCTTTACTTGTGTTCTTGGTTTCATAAAAGTATATTCGGGGTTGAGTTTTAAACATACAATTTGAATGTATTTTTGAGCTGGTCACACTCGACTCTAATAGTACAACGGAGCCTAGCTCAATCATGGAAAACATGATTGTCCAACAAGGAGATGGTTGAGATTGGCTAGTGTTGATATTTCTTTCATTACGAAAGGTCAGGTGTTCAATCCACGCCAAATGCACTTTCAAGTGTTCTTTTAATAGATTAAGTCGTTCATTAACTAAAAAAATAAAAAAATAAATAAAAGCGAAGTTGGTGCCCAAAAGTCGTTTATCAATTAACTGTAAACATCATCTCTACTCAATGAATTTCTGCTACCTACTGTTGGTGCCCAAAAGTCGGGACTCGAGTAGCTGCCTCATTAACAAATAACGAAAATTTAAGTAGACAATCTTATTTTGTAGGATCAAAAATCACTGCAGACAAATGCCATTATATCAAAGTTAGCACTGGGATTATGCAAACAAAAATTTCTAAGCCTCACTTGTTTTAGTCTCTGATAGAAAGGGTAGCCTTCAATCTTCCAACAATATGTGGTAACGA
Source organism: Adenophora triphylla var. japonica (assembly GCA_022495995.1). Taxonomy (NCBI): domain Eukaryota; kingdom Viridiplantae; phylum Streptophyta; class Magnoliopsida; order Asterales; family Campanulaceae; genus Adenophora; species Adenophora triphylla. Next base: position 599,068 of record JAFEMH010000528.1, read on the forward strand.
ATTTATGTTTTCTTCGACTGTCTGGTCAACACAAGACTCCAAATCTTTAGTGGCTTCAGTTTTAATCTTCTGGAGCTTGGCTGACTCAAATTTGTCTTGGCAAACCATTAGTGACCGATTCAGCCGTTCCTGTATTCATCACAACCAATTTTCAGATGAGCAATATAACAGTCTCTATGGCATTTAGAAAAGATTTTGCCAATGATAGCTGTAGAATTAACCCTAAATAACTTTCAGAGGTAAACATCAACACCACATATGTAACAGATTCCTTGAGAAAATTCCACTAACATTATTAAGATGCCTTCCAGAATTTGCTTTCCTTAACCTTTAAACAAATACGGAGTAGCTCTCAACAGTTTTTGTATTCAAGTAAAATGGAAAGTCAACTTCACCAAGTTTGGTATTAGCACATTTGGGACACGAGAAACGATTTACCATGAGCAAGGAACACAAGGACAAGTTGTGAGGACAGAAGTTCAAAAGATGCCAAGTTAAAATGCTGCCAGAAAGACTACCCTTCATATCTTTACCACTCTTCATTTGGCTAAAATAAAGAGTGACATAATGTACCATTATATGCAGAAAATCTCAACTCACAAAGAAACCAGCTTCTAGCTAAAATTAGATACTACTCTCTCCGTCCCAAACAAATGTACAAAAAAATTCAAATTTGCTCTTGATCAAGAGCGAATTTGAAATTTTTGGACATTCATTTTGGGACAGAGGGAGTATGTTATTACAGAGTAGCTTTTTTTTTTTTTACTATGTTACTACCTCCGTCCCAAAATGAATGTCGGGAAAAATTTCAACAAGAGCAAATTTGAATTCTTTTTGGCCGTTCATATTGGGACTGAGGGAATGTTACTTTATTTGTGGGATAGCTCTGTGAGTGGGATCAAGTGAGTGCATGTTCTCCCTCCTATTCTAAGTTCTTCTCCAACTCACATGCAGTTCTGTATCATAGTATCAGAGCACATCCAAAATGTGAATACCTGGTTTGCCAAGCCTCAGATGGTATTCCTTATAAATCCTTCATATTGTCACCTATGCCAATGTAAAGTGTCGTCTCAAACAGCCTTCATAGGTTTTAAGTATAAAGGAAACACGGAATAAAGGTTGATACATATTATATTCTCAGGGGGTAAACTACCATTTTAATCCATTTGTTAGCAGAGTGCGCAGGTCAAAATCTAAATTTTTGCATTTCGTGGGAGCAGTGGCCCCCCTCCTGCGCCTCCCTTCCTCCACATGGCACCATTATATCTTTATGATATCAATGGCGATGTAAAATGTCGTCTTAAACAGCCTTCATAGATTTTGATCAAGTGTTCGAAAATCTTTTGGTTTCTATACTAGACCAATTTATTATCCAGATCTGGTGTAAAAATCCTAAATCTGCATAATTCAACCCAATTTGTGGTGCTGTATTTACCCAATTGTGTTTTTGTTACCTACCCCATCCACTCCACCTGACCTACATCTGAACCTTCTAACCAAGCCCAGCCCAGCCTAGTCCATTCCATCTAAAATCCCCTACCTAACCCGATACACCCGCCCTTCAGTAAATCAGCAACCTTACCGGCCGGTCCTGAAACAGAAACATGAGCTCTTAGTTTCGTTTGTGAACATGGATACAAGAGGAAACCAAGTGCTGTTCCTAGATATCTTCCTTGCTGAAAGCATGTTTGCAAGTTTTTCATTGGTGAAGAATTCTTCATCAAAGCCTCATCGATGTGGGGGGTTGATTTTTTTTTTTTTTTTTTTTTTTTTTATTTATTTTTTTTATTATTATTTTTTTATTTATTTTTATTTTTTTTTATTATTATTATTATTTTATTATTATTATTTATTATTATTATTATTATTTTTTTCACGATGACATATGAGGATTCATGTTAGCCGACCCCAAATTATTTTGGGAATAAGGCTTTGTTGTTGTTGTTCATAAAACAGAGTAGGTATTATATATAACCACTGACCCTCGGTCATGTATAACTTGATAAACTGTGTAATCACGAGTTTATGATAACGTGAAATTAGTCATCCTTATAATTGTCTTGTCTTTTGGTAAGAACAGAAGAATGTATTAGATGAAAACAGGGATACACGAGATGGATGGGAACTCCGGCAACCCGAAACAGGAGTAAAGCAAAAAAGATAAAAATGAAAAACAATCACAATATTAAATAAACTTCAATCCCACTGCATAAACCCCTAGCCGAATACCAAAGAGAAGCCATATAGACCTGCTAGAACAAAGCCAATAAGAAGCAATCAAGAACACAAATCTCACACACACACAAACACAAGAATTTACGTGGTTCACCAACTTGGCTACGTCCATGGACAGAGGGAGATAATATTATTATCACTTTGAAATCACATATTACAAATTTCTAATCTATTGCACGAATTTTGATCACAAAATTCACAACTGTGCAAGCCCTAGATCTAGAGAAAACAGATAAGCAATGGAGCTGCTAGAACACCTAGAATTATTGATTTATATCACACTAGTAATTAAATCTAAATTGCTTAACATGTTAGGGGAGAGGGGAGTATTTATACAATCCAATTCCTAACCCTGCAGGGTTTTCTAAACCCTGCGCTGCTGAAGTTTGGCCGGCCCAAGTCCGTCACACGCTTGCATGGGCGTGTCCTTTAATCCGCACGGCCGTGCCAAAATTTCAGACTATAGTGGCACGACCGTGTCCTTTGTTATGCACGGCTGTGTCCACTGTTCCAAATCCACGCTCCAGAGTTGTTGCTTGACACGGAGTGCTAAATACAAAGCACGGTCGTGTCCTGTAGCATCACATGTATTACTTCTTTATTGCTTGTTCAATACCCTAATTTAGGCGTCCCTAACTTAGATGATATCAAACTCAACAAATCTCAACCTTCACATCTACCTTCGGATCACATAACCAGAACCCTCCCATCTGCCTCAGGTTTGTTACGCCGAATACCAAACTTGTCCTCCGGACAACCAAATTGTGTAGACCAAAATTTTTCTCCTACAAGCAAACAGACATGTCTTCCAAGACACCCAAATGTATCACATGGACACCCAAACTGTGCTTCGCCGAACACACAGATGTGTCTTCAAGACACACAAATGTGTCACTGCACTGCAGTAGGCACTCAAAATTGCCCAAACTGGCAATTAGGCGAATCCAGTCGAGAGAAAAGAAGAAACTCAATCCAGGCTAACATTGCTTCCCCTACCAAAATCTATAACAACACATCGAGAGAAAAGAAGAAACTCGATCCAGGCTAACCCTTCTTGAAAATATAGAATATACAAACTCACCATTATAGCATAAAATACTTTAGCATGCCTTAATATAATAGACATATAATTTTACTAGATATAAACTCATAACTATATACTATATAGTGATATTCAGAAAATATATCCAATGAAACATCCTTGTCATCTCACAGTAGCATTCTTGTTTTTTATTGCTAGAAATAAAAATTGGATTCGAAGTGGGACTGTTGAAACCACGCCACTGAACCATTCTTGAAATTATATATCTGTTAATTTGAGGGTGACTCCAAAAGGGTAAGTAGTACTAGACACTAGACACGGGCTTACTTTGGTTGGTTCATCGGTAAAAATCCTTACTTGTGTAAGAAGAAAGAATCAATATCCCACAGTACGGCAGATAAAGATACTTGCTTTAAACAGCAAAGGAGCCAAGGAAGGTAAATACACATTCATCTCTCCCAAGTCCCAATTAATTATCATTCTTCACATGAAGACAATTAGAGACTAAAGCAAAGTAATTATCTTAAACTTGCTAAGATCTGATCAAAGGACTTTACTGATAGGTACTACGTTTTCATTCCTCACAATCACACAATGAAACTGGTTGTAACTCCAGGATCAGCTTCAAAACTCGAAAATACTCTTAACCTTAAATATACAACTGAACAACTTATTCAATATTGATTCTGAAGTTGAATTGGAAAGGGCTCCATGATCACTAATCAGAAAATCACTAAACATTTGTATACTAGAAGGACCTCACAGTATGCCACCACTTCCCAAATTTTTGCTCTATTAACTGAAAGCACACTAAAGGCAGAAGTAAATTTGCAACGGGGGAAGAAAAATCACAAAAAATATGATCCAATTCGCAAAATAGGTATCTTTGACATCCACATTGATGCACGAACAAAATACAAGGAAACCGAAAATTAATCATACAAGAATGAGTGAGTGAATGAATGAATGAATGAATGAATGATGTAGTAATCAAACCAGGATAAGTGTATTACTCCCTCTACCCCAAAATGATCTTCCGACTTTTTTTGTTGTCACTACGAAGCTACTTTGAGCAATAAATTTAGATTAATTTCATTATCCTAATTAAAATTTAAAACTTGCTATTATAAATACTATCAATAACAATATTTAGATGTTCATTAGGATAATTAAAGTAGTCTGCTCAAAATACCTTCGTATTACGATAAAAAGTAGGAAGATCATTTCGGGACGGAGGGACTACTACGCATAACATAAATGATGTGGGGAGGGGTACCTGAAACTTGGCCATCTCGTTTTCGACAAGATTCTGAGCTTGTTGAACAGGAACACTGCAATTCTCAACACACATGCCTATTTCTTCCTGCCTTTTCCTCCGGTCAAAACACTCATATGCACATTTGAAGTAGGCTTGCTGCAAAATCAAATCAATTACAAAAAAAAAAAAAAAAAAAAAACATTTTTCTTTTATGAATTGATGGATAAATTGGAGGAGGATGAAGAAGGGGGTTTGCCTGTAGAGTGAAATTGACATGGTCCTGAACAACAGAGAGGTGAGATTGAGCGGCTGAATTGACTTGATTAAGCTTTTGCCGTAATCTTTCCGTCACTATTCTTTCCTCTGCTGCTGCTATTGCATCCATCTCTGCTCTGAGCACTCAACCCTCAATCAAGGGTTTTGATTTCAAGGGTTTAGCTAGGTTTGAACAAATAGTACGTGCCCTTGTCCAAGGCCAAGTTATTTTTTTTTTTTAATTTTTTTTTTAAATTAAAAAAAAAATTTTAAGGGCAAAATGGAAAAGGAACAATTGTATGAGGGCAAAATGGGAATTTTGCCGCTTGAAACTGTTCATACCACTGTAGCAAACCCCTCCCTCATTTATACTATGGACTAGTAAAAGCCCGTGTTCGAAGACACTTTTTTTTTTTTTAATTTAAAAAAAAAATTTTTTTTAGAGGACAAAATGAGAAAGAGACAACTTAGTGAGGGCAAAATGGAAGAATTGACACTTGGTACTGTTCATTGTACTGTAGCACCCCGTTCCCATTTATACAATAGATAAGCGCCTAAATCACCGTGATGGGTGTTCTAGACTAATCAAAAGTCTCGTGTTTAAGCTCTGAAAATGCAGCAACATTAGAATTTTGTTAGATTGAGAGAGTTTTGCGGACAGAAAATTTTGGGGGAACTCTGTTTCCCCCAAACTTATAAAAAGTCTTGTTTTTAAAAAATTCAAGGCAAAAACTCAGTGTTTTAAGACATAAACTCGATGTTTTAGTTATTAACCTTAACTCGGTGTTTTAACGCCTAAACTCGATGTTTTAACTTCTAGGTATTTTAACGCCTAAACTCAGTGTTTTAAGCTCGAAACTCAATGTTTTACGCTCGAAACTCAAAATTAAAAAGTGGACTTTTTATAACTTATGGAGAAACAAGTTTCCTCCAAAATGGACTCTTTTGCGGCTTTGTAGTTCCAATCCAATCCAATTCGATGATATTGGTGATTAAAAAAAGAAATCACTATTAAATGAAAGAAATAATAAAGAAATTTATATTTTAATTAACAAAAGCCAAGGTATCGATTTACTCTATAATTTCTCATTCTGGTTGCCTCTTTCTTATGTCATTACTTCCTCCTTCCCATATAGGACAATTTACTATTTTTGGCGTTCTACTCTCGATTTATTATATTTTAAAATGACAAATTTATACTATTTTTATATTCAACGGGATTCACTTGTCATACTCAGAACAACAATTCTCTTACTATTTCACCCATTTATTATGTCTCCTATTTTACTTTCAATACTCACAATACCTATTTAACTTATTCTCTCTTCTTTTATTATATTAATATTTTTTAATTTCCGTGTGTAGAAAGAAAAAATCCAACTAAAATTATAAGTTGTATGGGATGGAGGGAGTATTCCTTTCCTCTTTTCTCAAATTCCTTGCTTCTCTTGCTTTTGATGAGTCCCCACCCTCAATCTTTTTTTCATTATTAAATTTAAAAAAGCTTAAAATATAAAATCTCCTTTTATTCTCTATCAACATAAAAGAGGGGAGGTTTGAAATGTGAATATGAAAGTCATATCGTATTTTTTATATTTTCAAAGACAATTTTCTATCAAAATGATAATTATGTAAACACATTTTAGTTTTATCATTGAAAAGTATAATAGAATTACTTAAAAATGTATCCCTTTTGGCCCTGGCACGCAAATTAAGGGTGGAGAAAATGTTGTGAGTGTAATAGTAAAATACTCCCTCCGTCCCACACCTACGTACACATTTTGCCATTTTGGACGTCCCAAACCTACGTGCACATTTTCTAAAATGGAAAGGAATCTTTACTATTCTCTGCACTCATTCTCTCTTCTACATTATTTTTATACTCACAACACCATTATAATTTACTATTCCCTCCACTTATTCTTTCTCCTATTTTACTTTCACACTCACAACACTTTCAATATATTACTCCCTCCTTAATTTACGTGCAAAAGTCAAAGTGTGCATCTAGGTCCGGGATGAAGGGAGTAGGAGAGAGAATGAGTTGAGGAAATAGTAAATTTGAAAAGTGTTGTGAGTGTAATAGTGAAATAGGAGAGATAATGAGTGGAGAAAATAGTAAAGATTTTTTTCCAAAAAAGGAAAGGTGAAGCTTTAAATGGGACACCCAAAATGACAAAAGGTGAAGTTATTAATGAGACGGAAGGAGTATATATTATATTCCCTCCATCCTATTACAAAAGGCACAAAATGAAATTTGCACAAAAATAAGGAAAATGAATAGTGAAATAAGTGTTACTAGTGTGAAAATTGAAATAGGAGATAGAAAGTGGGGCAGATAACAGCGGGGCGTAGGGAGTATGTCTTAAAACTTATTACGGGCTTTTTAAGACTTTAGTTTCCCAAGATAGACCTGAAGGAAATTACCAAAATTGCTTGTCCTCTTAAATTATTTGAGAGTACTTGAGGGACCCAAAAGGATTACCCTTATTTAGAAGCATACTCAAACAGAATAAAAACAAAAAGGGGAGCACTCCATTCTTTACCATTACTCCCTCTCACAAAACCATGGAAACCTCGGCGACGGCGGCGGAGGCGCCGGAATCGATTACATGCGAAAACCTACCACGCCTTCTCTCCTCATTCGTTGACACATTCGTTGACTTCTCAGTCAGCGGCGGTATCTTCTTACCTCCTCAACCACCACAACAATCTCCCTTTCAAACCACCTACCCCTCTCCCGCCCGTCTCATCGCCGTCGGAGACCTCCATGGAGACCTCCTAAAATCCAAGCAAGCTCTCCGTCTCGCCGGTCTCATTGACCATTTCGATCGCTGGTGTGGTGGCAACACCACCGTCGTCCAGGTTGGTGACGTCCTTGATCGCGGCGGCGATGAAATCAAAATCCTCTACTACCTTGAGAAATTGAAGCGTGAAGCAATCAAAAGCGGTGGGAATATCATCACCATGAACGGCAATCACGAGACCATGAACGTTGTCGCCGATTTCAGGTTTGCTACTAGGGCTGGATTTCGTGAATTTAAAGTTTGGTCTGATTGGTTTACTATTGGTAATAATATGAAAAGTTTATGTACTGGATTAGAAAAGCATAAGGACCTATTTGATGGGATTCCTTCTGTTTTCCTGGTGTTAAGGAAGAATTCTTTGATGAATTTAGAGCTAGGATTGCTGCATTACGTCCTGGAGGTCCTATAACTAGTAGATTCTTGTCCAAGAATTTGTCTGTCATTGTTGTTGGTGATAATGTGTTTGTTCATGGTGGGATTCTTCCTAAACATGTATTTTATGGGTTAGAGCGAATTAATGAAGAGGTTAGGGATTGGTTTAATGGGGTAAAGGATAAAGTTTCAAACGATTTAGTTAAGGGGAAAGATTCACTTGTATGGTTGAGGGATTTCTCTCATGAGGTAGCTGAGAAATGTGATTGTGCTATGCTCGAACATGTTCTTGCTACAATTCCTGGTGCAAAGAGGATGATTATGGGCCATACGATTCAACAGAGTGGCATTAACGGGGCTTGTAATAACCAGGCGATACGTATTGATGTGGGGATGTCTAAAGGGTGTATTAATGGCTTGCCTGAGGTTTTAGAGATTTATGGAAATTCACAGTTGCGGATATTGACGTCGAATCGATTCTATCTGAATAGATATGAATCCTCTTTGGTTGACAAGTCAAATGAAGGGCTTGGTTCTTTGGTTCAAGATCATGTACCCAAGCAAGTAGAAGTTCAGGCTTGATCTTATATTAAATCTGAATTCATTGAAACGATCTCATAGCTCTATTTGTTGTTCTTAGAGTTAGAAGTTCGATTGTTACATATATGAAATAGTGGTTATTTCGATAATTAATTTCAATGCTGCTCTGCAGTAATTTTTATTACTATGGATTGTTTAACTGGTAGCCTGGTACCCCATGAAATGGTATTTGGATTAGCTTGGTGTGAAATGAGATTAATGCATGTATTCGTACAGTTCTATATTATGTTCTAGTGTTAGCTGAATAGTCATTTACTCCCTCCGTCCCAAAATGAATGACTAAAAAATTTTCAAATGTACTCTTCGTCTTTAATTTCCACCGTCTCAAAAATGAGTTCCTAGTTTTAGAAAAAAAATATTATCTCAAAATGATTGTCCATTTTTACTTGTGCCATTGCTAAATTCACATTTATTAACTATTACTCCCTCCGTCCCGGTTTACTTGGCACCAAAATGAATGGCACAATAACTAAGAAAAAAGAATAAAATAAAAGAAATGTGTGGTAGAAAATGAAGAGAGAGAATGAGTGGGGTAAATAGTAGTGTTGGTTGAATAAATTGAGTGGTGGAAAATGAAGAGAGAGAATGAGTGGTGGGATAGAGTGAATATAAAATTATAAAAAGTTTACCATTTTGGGTAGTGCCAAGTGAAGTGGGATGAACCAAAATGGAAATTAGTGCCAAGTGAAGTGGAACGGAGGGAGTATGTCCTAATTTGCACTTTAGAGTCAACTATTCAGGATATATATGTTCATGTGCTACTAATAGTGCTCAAGAGTCAAACTTCATTAATTTTATTAAAAAAATGAAAATGAGCACTTGTTTTGGTATGGAGAAAGTAGTACTTGCTGACTGGATTGCAGCCTACTTAATTTTTCTTTAGAATTTAGAAGAAGGGTCAGACCCGCAAAGAAGCTAATTTGCTGCTCTGAATAGAGAAATTTGTGCATCAATGTTGTTGACTTTGTTTCTGTCATACTATTTGCTTATGGGGTTGTCTGGATGACAGAAGCTAGAGAAGTTGAGTTAGCCTAATGCTGCTGCTAAATGGTTGATTATCTTTTCTTCCTCTACAGTCCAAATGTATGTACGTAGATGGTATATGCAGGCTGGTCATGTCCGGTATGAATAGAAAGGTGCATCGGTCTTGGGATTTGAATGCCATTAAGCCCTGGTTTCAAAATTTAAACAGTTCATCTCCAACCCTTTTGTTTGTTTTCGGTTCTGTTATAAATTTATGGACACCTTGAGCTGAGCATGAGTTTAACCTTTTTTTGAAGTTGAAATGATTCACCCCCATTTCATTATGGGTTCTGTTGCATAATAGCATTGCTCTGTTAGCTTGTAATTTCTCCAGAGTAGAGAGTAATTTAAGGTGATGCCATTTCAAATCTTGAAAATATGTTCTAATGATATGATTGGTTTTATCATTTGTCATTTCAGAAATGAGACTCTAACTACGACATATCGAAAAGAAAAGTATGATTCATATTCCTTTGGGATTAGAGATGAATAGCAAGTATTTCTCTTATTTTTAACTAAACAAGAATGAAGATAATTAGGTGCGAAAGTTGGAACATAACAACGTGGGATTGTATCAACAAACTTTCAAAGAAATATAACACTATTGATTTTTAAGCACTTTTTGGAATGTATCTGCAAAATGGCTTGGAATTGGAAATGGGGTTGCTGAATATATCCATAGTAAAGAATGGAAACTAAGTCAGAGCCGTGTCTTACTAACTTTAGGCAATGCATCAAGACACAAGTCGTACATATTCATTGCCATGGATAAAGATATAACCACTCTCATCATCGTCATCAAAATAAAACCAACATAATACAATTACTAATTCAAGAAAACACGAACCACTTACCATTACATACAGCTGCCTCTATCTGAAAGAAACAACCATATCTACAAAATCTCTCCCCACGTAAAAAACCCAGACACATTGTATCATATATGTTTCGTTTAGAGAGGACTCTACCAGGAGAGAGCAGCATTCAGAGCTTAACTTGCCTGTCAAAGATCCAGCTGAACGGCATGCTAGGTCCTTCCTTTGCCCTTCCTTGAGCTCTCTCCTCCAGCCTTCTAATTCTTGGAGGCAATGAACAAACATAGTCCTGAGCTTTCCGTCCCTCTCCAGACAGTCCACTAAGTTCTCCCACTTTCCACCTCCCAACCAAAAACTCCAATATATCCGCATAATCCTTTGCAGTATACACCCCAAGCCTCTGAGCAACTGCCGAGAAATGCTCAAAAAGGTTGTCATCACGTCCATCGTACATCAAATGGGCTGGCATAGCTATTTTCTTCCTCATCATGTCAGCAAAAGCAAGCACCGTCCCATCTGGGTCTATCTCGAAAAGCTTTTCCACAATCTTCGTGTACGCAGTTTCGTGGCGTTTCTCATCAGCTGCAATGGTCCCACATATTTGAGCTAGTTTTAAGTCCCCGTGATCCTTGGCGTGTCTGGCTGTGTTTCCATGGGAAATAAAAGTAGCTCTTTCTTGGAAAGATGTGTAGATAAATCCAAGGTACGGACTATTTTCTGTACGAGGATCCTGAAAGATGATGAAAAAGTACAGCAAGAGAACGAATTAACACTAGGAGAGTACCAACGGTTAAGATTACACTAAAGAGAACCCCCCCCCCCCCCCCACTACAAGACCCGAGGCACTGACAACTTTAGGCTTCTTAAGAAACTTATTTTGTGGGAACCATATTTAGGAAAAAACTACATTTAGCCAGTAAAAAATTTAACCTTTATGAAACAAAACACACTTCAACAAATGTCCCTACAAGTTAAAACAAACGTAAAACTGGGGAGAGAGTTTCAGAGAGATCAATTCCAACTTGGCACAGCAGCAAGGTGGAAGGCTCAGCTTTGATAGGTGCTTATAAATTAAGGAAATCAATACCAGTCCAGTTCACTAGAAAGAAATGTACCAAAAGTGGTGAAAAGATCTTATAAATCTAAATATTTTCCGAATAGTTAGGTGAAAGAAAATTACAGGACGCTAGAAAGAGAAGATAACTGAATATATCACTCACTCTTGTACATCTCTTCTTTCTCTAATTATTTCCCACAATTTGTTTTGTATGTAGTATTAGATAACAAGATCCCAAATGTTGAATAGCACCATACACTCCCTTTGTCCCGGATGATAGTCCCACTTTTTAAGTGGTCAATTTGATTGAACTTTGACGAAACATTAAGGATAATATAATTATCCCTATGAAATTCTAGAACTTGTTATTCATACACCATTAAAAATACTGCCAATAACAATTTTTAGAGTTTCATTATGATAATTATTTTTTCCTAAATCTTTCTTCAAATTTCAATTAAAATTAACCATTAAAACGTGAGACTATCATTATGGGATGGATGGAGTATTTTTTGATTGAAAATACCACAATTGCGTGGCCATGAAGCCATGTAGCATATAGACAGCATGTGAAAAAACAAAATGAGGTGATATCCACTAATGATTTATAGCAAAATTTCACCTCTTGTATAGTAAAACATAAAGAAAATAAAAACTTCAAATGGAAAATAATAGAGTTAAATTGCAAGAATTTTACCATTCCCGACCCAATGAGATACTGAATTGACTTCTCAATCTGCCTCATGTCAACTCGTCCACAAAGGTAGAGATACTTGTTGAGAAGGTCACCATGCCTGTTTTCTTCAGCAGTCCAAGCCCTTGTCCAAACTGCCCAAGGAGTAGGGCTTGCCCCTGTCACATCACGAACCCCGTCAAGGGTATTAAGCATCGTTTGGTAAGTTGGAAGGGCTTCCTCAGTAATCATATCTCCAACCAAAACAACAAAATAATCATCAGGAATCTCCCTTGCCCTTTCCCTTAGTTCCTTGACTTGCTCTTCAAATCCATCAGATGCGGGGTCCGGCAAGAAGTCCTGTGGTTGCCAACATTTCTCCACTGGCTTCAGGTGAACCAAAATGTTTTCCTCTGCCCAACCCTCAATGGATCTGAAGATCTCAATCTTCTGTGGAGGCATGGAGTGTGTGACCTGAACATGAACTTCCTTTGGAGGGCTGAATGGCTTCTTGGGAGCTTCAACCTCCCTATGAAATTACGACAAAAGTGACTTCATTTAACAATTACTCCATCCATCCCAAAATGAATATCCAAAAAATATCCAAATTTACTCTTGATCAAGAGCAAATTTGAATATTTTTTTTGGACATTCATTTTGGGACAGAGGGAGTACTTCTTTTCAAAAGCATCAACTAAGGGTCACAACTGAGTTACAAGATCAGACAGTTCTTGATAATCCTAAAAGTTATTATTTTAGGGATGGGAGAAATAAGTGTCACGACTCACAAGTATTCTTAAAATCCAAGAGTACCATAATATTTTCTAACAAGAAGTCTAATTGTCATTCTCTTTTAGTCTCGACCCCCTCCCCCGCTATAGGATTATCTCGTAAGAATATTTTAGGTGATCATATTTGTCCTACAATTATATACACATGTCTGCAAGTTGTAGTTTCTCAAATGTTCAACGTTTAATCATTTATGTTAAAAGTTCACACAGTGACTGACTGAAGGGCCTATTATGCGTTAGCCAGGAGTAGGAACATTATTTTCTTGATGGACAGCTTATCAATTACACCTGAAATCTCTCTACTAATTCAGAGAGATATGCAATTCCATGTTTTGGTTCAACCGCACCAAAGTGTATACGATGGAGTCCTGTACCCTAATATTTTCACACCAAACAAATTAATGCCTAAATAGGAATACCAAAATTAGGATTACAAGGAAGAAGCATTGCACGAATGATGGGTCAAAAAAGGTGATGGGAAAAAATCAACAAAGAGGGTGAGTAAGTTTAATTATAAACAAACTTCAATAAACTGCTAAACAAAAGATGACTTTAGAATGGTAGCTAACTGGTAACCTCCTGAAACAAGTAATGTGGACTAGAAAAGGCAAAATAAATATAAGAAATTACCCACTAATTAGCATAAACCAATAATAAGTTATGGAGAGAGAGAGAGATAGAGAGGGACTATAATGAAATTGTATAAATCAAGAATAACTAAGCATACAAAAACGGCAATTTCTTTTGGATTGGAGTAATAGAAATATAACAATGAAACCAAACAAAATGATTTGACCAACATGTATATGCAAGCATAAGTAGAAATAGTTGAGCAGATTGCAAACGAGAATACATAATTTTAGTTCAAAATATAGGGTAAAAAGGGTTGGCTGAAAGGGATTCAGAATACTTGAAACCTTAACAATGTTATTGGGCAGCATATTTTGCCTCTAAACTGAATATTCGTATTATTTAGTCTCCAGCTACAAACAAAACAATATGCATCATGACAAACACAACCGATATGCAGGCAGTCCCGCACCTATTAAGCAATAAATGACAAAGAAACATTACATATTTTTTATTGAAATTTAGATATTTATTTATTTATTGTTGATAAAGGGTACATCAATGAAGATTTCAAAGAAAACCAGAAACATGAAAAGGAAATTAGGAAATACATCGTAGAAACTTAACAGAATACTCTCTATGCCCAAAACTTACTTGGAATGTCAAACAATTAAATATGAAATTTTCCTATGAAAATACGGAGCATATCCTTTGAACTGATTTAGAATTACATCTTTCATACAACACTTATAAAACAGAGAGCAATAAATCCAGAAAAAGAATGGGTGATTTACAGCCTAAACTTTGAAATGTGATTTATTCTTTTCTAACTTATACTACAAATTAAATCCAAAAGTAAAACTCTTTTTCAGAAAACAATTGAAACAATAGTACAGAGTACATCCTTAGAACTGATTTAAAATAACATCTTTTATACCACACTTAAAAACTAGGGAGGTTTCCACAGCGAATAAATCCCAGAAAAAGAATTGGAAATTTATAGCCTAAACTTTGAAATGTGATTCATTCTTTTCTACATATTGTACAAATTAAATCCGAAAGTAAAAGACTCTTTTCAGGGGATATAAACACAATAGAAACCAAAAATCACACGAAACATTAATTCTATGATGGCACCATTCTCCAACCGAGAGATTGATCAACAGCATAATCAAACAACGAAGAACAAAAAACAGGAGTAAAGCACGCACCACCGAATAATTAAATGAATCTACCGACCCCATGGGAAAATCTAACAATGGTACTCAAAGGAAAAAAAGGATTCCGGACTATATATGGATCACCTAACCACTGAATGAAGCCAACAACCATCAAGATCCTCAACAAAAGCAACAATAGCAATATTTCAAACCTAAACTGTCAACAAACTTAGACAACAACCATTATTCAATCCATTGAAGATCTATTATTTTATAAGGGGAATATAAAATACAGTAATTATTTAATATCTCCCATGCCTCCTAACTGAATTAAACAACCTAACTGAATTAAACAAGCCCGTAAGTCGAAGAATCAAGGAAAAGTAAAGAAAGAGACAAGGAGAGCGAGAAATAAAAGGTTTGCACAAGGCATTAGAATTTGACAAGTGCAAAACTAAAATAAGATTGAAAAAAGCTGCACATTGAAGTCAAAAGAAAATAATTGCATGCAAATGTAATGACTGAGTCATGGGATCGGAATAACCAATTTATAATCAAACATAAAAAATATCGATAAAAAACATAGACATGAACTACAGAAACAAACAAGAACATCCTCCTAGTATTCTCCGCCACGGATATGAAATTAATGAATAAACAAGAAGTCATAAATCTGTGTAGCTTGTGAGTGTGTCAGAGAGAGAGCATGTCAGGATCAATAAAGTTAATTCAAGAAACACAGAGAGATAATTCATCGAATGCATGCCACAGAAAGACAGACCCAATGGAAATTCAAAGAAAGGGTGGTAAATAACAACAACCCACAAACCCAAATGGTGAAAATTTAATATCAATTGCAATTAAATTAAAGAATTTGAAATTCAATTTTCAAAAGGGTAAGATCCAAGCACATTGAATCAGGGAAATAAGGGGGAGATGAAAAGGGAACTAACTTTGCGGCAGAACGGACGGTGGAAGCCATGAAAACTTTGGAAGATCTGACATTTCTGATTGAGGGACGCCCAAAAGAGGACTGGTACTTGCCTTGAGGTTGCAATTGAGATTGCAAATTCATGGGATTTAGCCTGAGAGCCATCTCCGGGGCTCTGTATTTTGTTCTTGAGAGAAAGAGAGAGGTGTTTGAACTAAGGTTTCGATACCCTCCACACGAGTGTGTGTGTGTGTGTGTATGTGTGTGTGAGAGAGAGAGGAGAGAGGAGAGAGGAGAGAGGAGAGGGAGAGAGAGAGAGGTCAAGTAAAGGCAGCAGCAAGGCAGGATTATTTATATAGTATGTGGAGTGAGTGAGACACTCTCTATTCCAACTGCATCCGCCCCTTGTTTTTCCCATAATGGCATCCTCTCATAAATTAAGGATGGATTGTTATGCCTTTCCTCCCCTATAGTTTTCCAAAATACTAATAGACCCCCCACCCCCACGGGTTTATCCTCGTTAGGTTGCTACCCCTTTTCGTTGGGTTCCGTTAAAAAGAAAAGTTGATTTGGCCATATTTTTAAGGGCAAATTACAATTTGGTGACCTCCATTTGACTCACTTTTGCAATTTCTATTTCCACCCAATTCCTCACATTGACGTCTTATTGCAAATTAATATAAAATTAACAAGGTGTTAGTTTTTTGGCGGAATCAAATTCACTTGCATGCACATTACTTTTAAGGGACAACTTGGTTATATTGCTCACAATCTCCCTCTTGGCTTCTTGTTAAACCATTACAATCACCAAGGCCGCCCCACCAATGCACAATCATCCAAACCAAGTTGCACCC
Organism: Adenophora triphylla var. japonica; assembly: GCA_022495995.1. Classification (NCBI taxonomy): domain Eukaryota; kingdom Viridiplantae; phylum Streptophyta; class Magnoliopsida; order Asterales; family Campanulaceae; genus Adenophora; species Adenophora triphylla. Next base: position 615,511 of record JAFEMH010000528.1, read on the forward strand.
TCACTACAATATATAATGTGATATTCCTCGTCCCATATCGAAAATATGTGGGAATTTAGTGTGATATATAGAAGGCTCATGCACTACTACTAAGCATCAAATCATCCATTAATGGCCTGGCACGGCCCTGGGTCGTTACAAATGGTATCGAGCGAGAACCCCTACTTAAGGCTTGCGAGCTAGCCTGGGTACGATCCGGTATTGATTGACTTGCCAGGGGACTGCAAGAGTTTGAGTGGGGAGATTGTGATATCCCTCATCCCATATCGAAAATATGTGGGAATTTAGTGTGATATATAGAGGCGCCTACGCACTACTACTAAGCATCAAATCATCCATCGAATTTTGGAGGCCGCATGGGTTGTGGTTGACCCACCTGCACTACTACTAAGCATCAAATCATCCATCGGACTTTGGAGGCCTGTGATGGGTTGTGGTTGGACCCACCGGTGAGAGACGCCACGGGCCGGCCACGATGCCCACGTAGCGGGCCTGCCACGGCTCGGGTCGTTACATATAAACACTGCCATTGCACAATCATCCAACCAAGCTATCCCCTCACCACAATGATAGAAGGGGTGGTGCTAGATGCGTGGTGGTGTTATTGTAATTTTCCTTAAAATATTTCGAAAAATTAACATCTTGTTAATTTTTACTTCAATTTGCAACAATAATGCCCTTTCTCTAACAATGAAGATAAATTTAGCAGACCATTAAGATATACTCTCTCTGTCACACACTAATGTGGACTTATTTTTCTTTTGGTTCGTTCCAGATTAGTATGAACTGTCAAAAATGGCAAAAATTTTTTACTATTTCACCCACTCATTCTCTCTCCTATTTCACTTTTACACTCACAACATCAATCAATTTACTATTTTTCCCACTCATTCTCTCTCCTATTTAATTTTTCATACTCACAAACACCTCCTCCACCTATTTCTCTATCCTACTTTTCCTTAATTTGTGTGTCCAAAAAAATGGTCCACACTTGTGAGGGACGGAAGGAGTATTCGCAAATACGGGAGAATTTAAGATTTTACTGATTTTCAAGAAAAGATCGAAAGAAGAAAAAAAGGAAATTGACCAATAATGAATAATACTATATCTGTTTTATAAATTGTTTCACTTTTTTTGAAAGTACATTTTTTTCAACTTTGACTAAAAAATTATGTTAGTTTATTTATTTTAGTAAAAATTTAAAAGTTCTTATTGATAATACTTTTACTGATATACAATAAAATATAATTTAATTTGAATAATTGATCGTTATTGATAGTACTTTTAACGAAAACCTTTAACATTGTTAGACAAAAGGGGTGGTAGGTGAACAAGGTGATACAGTAAGGGGAAGTGTTTACATTTGGTCAAACCATAATTGCTGGCAGCAGCACACACTTGACAATGAAATTATTTTACTTTTTACTTATTTATTTAGTGTTCATCTCTCAATAATACTTCATTAACTAACTTACCCCCTGAATTTTAGTAATTTTGAAGAAATTGAGGAATCTCTCCTTTTTTTTTTTTTTTTTTTTCAACTTAACTATTCGATTCTCCATCCTCTAAAATAACTCAAGTATTTTTGAATTTTTCACGAATTTTAAAAGAGAACAATTAGTACCTCAATTTAATAATAAAAGTATCAAGAAGATTGCCTCTTATTTAATGTTTATCTCTTAAATTAATTCACACAACAATTCAATTAATAAAGTAAAACAAGTTACAATGTGAGGATAAATAGGAATTTGAATGCCTTTTGATTCCAAAATCAACAATTATTTTGGATCATTTATCAAAAAATGACTGCTATTTTGGACGGGAGGAAGTATTTATGAATTGAAAATTACATCGTTCTGTTTTAGAAAATAGGGGTTTTTACTAGTAAGTGCTTGAGATAGTGTGAAATTTATCAATAAAAAAACAATACTTCATATTCTACATTAAGATTAGTAAGTTGAAATCGATTTTATCAATATATCACCCACCCCTTTTATTTATGTTAGATGCCCAATCTAGCCCCACATTTCTCTCTACAAACTTGACCTCCAGTCTTCTCCTCAGCACTAGAAACCCTTGGGCCGCATATTTTTTCGGTCACCTATCGCGCTTCTTGCAAATCTCACGCACATTCATCACCATATTACTACGTTGTAACCTCTCCTTCTTCTACCTCTTCAACAATTCCATCCTCGTCGTTATGTCATTTCTATAGCTAGAATTCTCGCAATATTTACAAGTAATCAAAATTCTCTTCGCTACACTAACATAGTCGTCTACGGGTACCCATTTTGGACGGAAGTAGGGTGAATAGGTGTCAGATAATGTTGTTGAGTTACAATGCGATTTGCCATATCTGGGTGCTGTATTTGCATTTAGGAAGAGGTGGTTGCAATGGAATTGGGGCTTGGGCTTTCAATTCTATACTCAATTTACTGTTCTTGAGATCCTATATCAATATGCGTTGGATACATAGAAATGCTTCAGCCATTAAAGGTGAAAGTAAATCTGCGGAAACAAAGGAATATCCTGAGATACAGAATTCATCATATTGAGTAATGATTTTACCAATAAATCACACAACTGTAAAATCAATTGAGTAATTATTTTACAAGTGAAAATGAAAAAATGACACAACTGTGTAATTATACAACTGTGAAATAACACAAATGTAAAATCAATTGAGAAACTATGTACAAGTGAAAAATGACACAATTGCGAAATCACACAACTATTTGTAATACAACTTAATGGCTTAGTATTTTTAACAAAAATATATTACCTCTGATCTAAAATTGTTATTACTATAGGAGTATGTGTTTCACCAATTTTAAGAAAATAAACTATTATCATAACTTCAAAACAAAAGTACCAAATTAAATCCTATTAAGTATGTTTTTCTACTTCATTATCTTTATTAAAAAACAATTAATAAAATTAAGCAAGTTTCAATATAACTGACATTTCACTACTAAAAAAAATGTATTTTAGACAATTTATTTGGGATATCAATCATTAATATTTTTTATTTATATTATTTTAAAAAATCATTTTTTTAGTAGTCCATCTATATATTATTATGTTATATGTATGACAGGGAGTGTAATTATTTTTAATTTTTTTAGTAGTGTTTGAATGCATTTAAATTAAAAGCGATAGTTAATTTGAACCAAAACTTTAATCTAAAAAACGACAACTATTTTAAACCAGTTAAAAACATTGTTTTGATAAACAATTGAGAACATATTTAGTTATATTTAGCTCATTAAATTAAATTCGAAATGCCTGAATTTAGAATTATTGAAGTAAATACGTATTATATTAGGTTTTAATATACTTTGATTGCTTGTAATTGAATAATCATAATTTACTGATCACCAAAGTATCACGAGTCTCATGTTTTATATTTATTCAAAAAGAAAAAGAAAAGAATTTGCATAATTTGACAGTTGAAAGCTCTTAAACGTCAAAATATGATTATTGTAATTTTTTAGTAATTTACAATTAAACCAGCCGTGCGTGAAAAAATAAATACTATATATTTTATTTGTAAATAAGTAATAAAAAAATTGTAGTACTAAGTAGTGAGGAGATAAAAAAGTGTGGTGCAATTAAGACTTAAGACTTAAGACTATCCCAAAGCTATTAGTTGAATGAGCATACAAAAGGGTGGGTCAACATTAGCTGGCTATGTATGGAAGTAGGAAAATTTTAGAACGCAAGGTATAAACTTGAATTTTCATGGACAATTTCTCAAGGCCAGTTGAAGTCATACACAATTTCAAATTTTCATGGACAACCTTTATCAATATATTTATGTTAATCACTTCCTTGAATTCTCACAAGCTATAGTATCTTTCTCTCTGAGAGACATTATATATTGGTGCTAGAGAAAACCATAGAATGCCAACCCTTTTTTTGCGTAAAAAGCCCGAGATCTATAATTTTTGGACCTAGGTGCACACTTGATGTGCGCATATGGTATTTCCAATTTGTATAGCCGCCTTTGGCTCAATGACATATGCCCTTGCCAAAATGCAAGGGTTCGAACCCCTCTCTACATTGTATTTGAAATGTTGTAATATGACCAAAAGAAAATAAAATTGCATAATGTGTGTGCCTCTGATGTGCACACCTACGTTACCTACTCTGGCGAAAGTTAGCCTCTTTCGAGGCGCGCACCTGATGGCACACCTACTCTGACGAGAGCTAGGTGCACACATCAGGTGTGAGCCTCTCCTGATGAAAAATTCCCTTCTCCTTCTCAAACTTTGCCAGTTTCTACTCAGTTTTATACCCCATTCCCAGCAGAGATATCATATTAGAAGCATCAACGGGGCAATTAGATTTGCTTCCTAGGAGTTAGTTCATATGTTTCTATCAATGGCTTATAATTGGATGCATCCTCTCAACAATGATGAACCATCATAATTAGTATAATATACTCCCTCCGTCCCATGTGATTACAAACCATTTTTCCGGGCACATTAATTAAGAAATATTATTAAGATAATGAAAATGTGTGGTAGGAAATGAAGAGAGAGAATGAGTGGAGTTGGTTGAATAAATTGTGTGGTAGGAAATGAAGAGAGAGAATGAGTGGGTGGGGTAGGGTGAATATAAAATAATAAATTTATTTCCATTTTGGGCAGTTTGTATTCACGTGGGACGGACCAAAAAGGAAATAAGTTTGTATTCACGTGGGACGGAGGGAGTATACAGTATATGAAACTTAAAGTGTTGACTTACTTTCAAACTGTTCATCAATTGTGGAAACCAAGAAATATCTCCAAACATCCAAAGACAAGTAACAACCCCCCCCCCCCAAATCTCCAAAAACCCAAAGCAATCATCTTACAACTCATCAGAATTTTCAAACTTGATCAATACTATTTTACAATCAGTATTCTGTAATCAGGGTATCATCACCATTCACTCCTGTTAAAAGAAAAAAAAAGATAGCAAAACAACCAAAATTCCAATACCATGGCTAAAATGGAAGGAAAAAAAAAATGAATCACACAAATCTATTAAATGGCTTTCTTCCAACTGTAGCTGGCATAGAAATGGCTGAATCCACACTAAAATCCCCGACAGATCGTGGAGATCTATGATGTTTCTCCAACACCCTCTGTGAAGTAGTAGAATCCTTACTGGACCCTTTGTTATTCCACTTGAAAGATCCAATATTTGGAGTAAGAGGGAAAGAAAACCTCCTCTTCGGCTCGTTACTAGGAGTCCCTGGAATCCTGTCTTTCGGGTTGCTATTAGGCCTCACTTTGGCTTTAGCTGAAGCAGTGGGAGTCATGTAGTTTGGAACCGAAAATGGTGGGCAACTCATAAGACTATCATCGTCCCTCAATGGTGTATCATAAGTAGAATCAGCTCTTGGTTTTAAAAACTTCATTAGGTTTGAGCTGCTGCTGGGAGGCGTTCTACTTGGAGTATTTAACAGTTGTCTGGTTTTCGTAGGTACGGTTGACCTTGTTGACCTTGGGGTTTGACTTTGAGCTTCTAGGTGGTCAAACCCAAAAGTACTTATCTTGGAGTTGCTTGTTTGAGGGCGTGGGCTTGGTTTCCGTTCGGGAGTTGGTCTTGAAGGTGTAGCAGGATATAAGTTCTTTGTGGGCTGGATTTCTGAAGGGTTTGTTTGAGGTAGCTGACGTTCTAACCAGTTCCACATCCATGGGAATCCACCAGACCTGATGTCTACTTGGCCCGGTTGAGGTGATTTTTGATTTCCTTTCCAGAGCTGATTAAATCAAATGGTAAAGAAAGGAGACACAAAATGCATTAGAATATCCATTCTCAAGAGCAGAAGGTCAGGGATTCAATTCTCACCAACCAACGGCAGATTTCATCCCCAAGTGTCACTATTGTGAAAGATTTATCAATTAATAAAAAACCCATTTAAAAAAAAATATCCATTCTCAAGAGGGAGTCTTGGAGAGGAGAGCTAAATGAGTATACCTTGTGGGAATATGCATATGCCATGGCTCTTTCTCTTTTGATGAGTGCCTCCACCTTTCTCTGCATCCTGGCTTCTCTTTCTTCTTTTGTTATTACGCTATCATCCCAGTCTTCATTGTCACCTGCCTCAGACTACATTCGACTCTCCCAGTTAGCAAATTGCATAGAATTTATATATTTTTATAAAAGCATAATTTTTCGAAAAGGTAGCAAATGAAGTAAAATTATGAAGATAGTGAAAGCTTACTTGCTGGTTCAAAGTCCATTTGCTGAGTGAACTCTCAAGTTCCTTATCGTTCTTGTATGTTTGACGTTGTAGTGCTGCCTGGTTCTCTAACATTTGAATCCGTCTTGACTGAATTTGCGTTTGGACTCTTACTAAGAGCTGCATATGTTTCATTGCGTTCATAGTTTGTCGCTTCACACTTTGCCCGCTCACCACTCCTTGAAGCCTCACTAGACCTCTTAATGCTCTGAAACTCCTCCTCGCCTGCACACAAAATTCCCAAAAAAAAATTTAAAAAAAATTATGTCCCGATTCGAAAAATATACTTAAATGCTTGGCAGATTCCAAAATCCAAAGAACCACTATAGTTTATGCTTACCATGTAACCTCGATAGGCTGATTGGATTTTGGTGGCTGAAAGATGGTGGTATCGTAGTGTTGGCTCTGGCCTGTAGCTAATTTCTGAGTGTTGGCGGACTCCTCGAGGAGAAGGTTCCCTTGGAGAAGGAGCCCTTGGATATTTGACCCTTGCAGAAGGAGCCCTTGGAGATGTGACACTTTGAGAAGGAGCCCTTGGAGATGTGACCCTTTGAGAAGGAGCCCTCGGTGATGTGACCCTTTGAGAAGAAGCTCTAGGAGAAGTGATCCTCTGAGGAGGGGCCCTAGGAGAAGTGATCCTTGGAGGATTAGGAGGAGGAGAAGCAGGCCTTGAAGGCAATATAGGTGGCGTTTTAGGTAGGTCATAAGGGGTGGGATGCCTAACAAGTAATTGTTGTTGGTCCGCTTCTCCCAATATTTTCTCGATACTACTTGGTGCTCTGAAAAGGGGAATGAATGATTTGGTCTCCCCATTCTTGAGTATACTTTTCCCCTTCCTTTCCTTGCCACTTTTCTTATCTAATCCCTGCAAAATCACTTCTTCTGTTAAGAAATACTACCTCTGTCCCAAAATAAATGTCCAAAAATTTTTTAATTTGGACATTCATTTTGGGACGGAGGGAGTACAAGGTTGTTCGAGGGTTTTTGAGAGAGGAACAGAAATGAAAACTCAATTTGAGGCCAACATAACAGCATTGACGTATTGGAAATACAAGGTTGTTCGGGTTTTGAGATAGTCTATGTAAAGTATGCATATATATACTTACATTGACTAGCTTCTCTTTAGGTGTAAAAACCCTCTTGATTGCAGAAAACCAACTCCCTTTCTTTCCCATGTACCTAACATTACTGTTGCACCATGTAAAGCCAGAAACTCGTTAGCAACATAGCATAGTCTAAATAAGAAAACTCTATATGTTTGATGATCAGAATGATACATAGTCTTGAACAATATTGTCATGGTAAACAAGAAAAAGAAAGGACTACTTTCAAGGGAATATAATAAACTTGCAACTCTGTCATGAATTGAATGATCAATATTTCAGGAGAATGGGAAGAGAAATGTAAGTAAAACACAAATAACTAAGCTTTTCCTTTCCATAGTACTACATATGTCTCAAAATGATAAGCAAAAATGGACATTCATTTTGGGACGGACGGAGTAGTTCCTGTTGTCACTACTTTCAGTTCTATCAATTTGCAGTTGGTTCGTTAGATGGGATGATAGACTAACAACATACGGATGTTCCACTAGACGTTGTCCCTGTGTATTATGGAAGTGTTCCGAGTTTTTGGTTTCTAAGAAGTTACATTGGGCTTATGATGTAAAGAAATATTCCATTTTGCCAAGTCAAAAGTAGTTCATAAATTTAAGATAAGAAAAATTCTCTTAGAATAAAAAGGGCAGTCAAACACATTCTCAACTTTAAAGATGAACTCTTTAAAATGAACACGGAAACCAAAAGAATGATTCTTGATAGTCAATGAGGCCAAATATCGCAAGAAACAGACTTCAGACAAGCTGGGCAGGCAAAAAAAAAGAGCAATTGAACTAATTAAGGAATCAAAGTCGTCCGAGGGATATGATGGAAAATGAATTTCTGCATCTTGAATATTATCAAGAAGGAAGGAATTCATGTGTTGGTAAGAGAATGAACATCATAGTATCTAATTTCACATAATTTGGATGAATTTTGATGCTAAAAACTAAAAACTAAATATAAATGCATGCTTAACTGTGTAATAAAGAACAAACAGACCATTTTGTTTTTAATTCCAAATATCATAAAGTCATACTTGTCAAGAGAATCCTAGCCATCAAAAATTGAGCAGATCACTAAAAGGAAGGAGGGATGGGATTATTATGATCAATTGATGAATAAACACAAAACCCCAGAAACTCTTTCCTATAAAGAATCATTTTGTCAGAACAAAAATAAAAGATGAACAATTATTAAAAAAAAAAAAACACCACCACCAAAAATCCATCCAGCAGAAAAGCTTTTACCTTGATCAAATTTCCCAGTTTTTGCCACAACTTTCCACAAAGCTGCAAAGGTTATCTACAAAACCACTCTGTTTCTCTATCTTCCTCAGTGTGTGTGTGAGTGTTTTTTTTTTTTCTTAATTACCCACCACCCTCTATGAGGTGGTGGTGGTGGTGGTGGTGGCTAGATGGGATTCTTTAGAATACTTTGTTGAAAGATTTTTGAGTAAAAATTTGGACTTTGGGGGTGGATTAGTAGTTGGAATTGGGATACTTTTCCTTTGTTTAGTGTTGGGGATGGAGGGAGGTAACTTTGAAAGTGGTTCCTCCTTCCTCCTTTTTTTGTTTGTCTTGCTGTGTGGCAAGGATTTGGTTGGCAAAGATTTCACCTTTTTGTATATGTTTTTACAAATAAATGAAAATAATAGAATGAAATTGTTGTTGGTTGATCTTGATCATTGAGAATGAAAGGAAAGGAAGGTTGGCCGATGGATCACTCAATGGTGCCCTGCCAACCTCAACTAACTTTACTTAAATGGCAAGACTATTTCTTTTCTAGATAGAATGACAGAAAGCTTTTCATTTTCTATTTATTACGTTGTTATAAGTTTATATTATTTTTATATTTAATAAGATTAACTTATCATAATTACAACAATAATTTTCTTTTTTATTATTTTCACCCATTTTCTCATATTTTACTTTTCATACTCATAATATCTTTTTCATGCATTCTCTCTCCTTTTTTATATTAGTATTTCTTAATACTCGTGCATGAGGAGAAAATCCTAAGTTAGATAGGGCGAAGAAAGTATTTATATCGAATTTGATTTGAATTTGCTTCAACGGAGGAGTTGTTGCACGCTCTTCTTCTGTTTGATTCGGATTCAAATAAATGTCTCAGGGAATAGTAATGGTTAATTTAATATATGAAACTCACTTCAATTTTAATTAATATCAACCATTGATTAAAAGTGAATAAATGTGACAATGCCAGACTACAACAAAATGACCAGTTTCATCGACTACTCTCTCCTTGCCATTTAAAATTTAAATTTTTATGTGAAATATTTAAAATGATAATTTTTGTAATTTTAAATAAGGCGGATGGAGTATCTATAGTATAAATGGAACCTCCACTATCTACAGTACTATGAACAGCTCCTTCTGCTGAATTTTTTTTCATTTTGTCCTCATACATTTGCCCCTTTTTCATTTTGCCCTTAAAAAAAATAAAAATAAAAATAAAAATTAATTTAAAAAAAAAAAAAACACGTGTCCTTGAATTGAATATGAGCATGTACTATACTAGTATAATTATATTGGGAAGAAGCACCAAGCCAGCCAGCCAATATCCAAATGTTGATCGAGCAGTAGTGATTAAACAAGTGTAAGGTCATTTTCGTCATCATTTCATTTGTTTAGACTATTAAGGTGTGACATTGATATTTCATATTCCTTGCCTCCTTTCCGTTAGTTTGCCCACTCTTAACCTCCGTTAGTCCACGCCTCCTCCGCCCCAAGTCTCAAACAATTTAGAATTGCTTACTTGACTTGACTTTGACCTAGCAAAAATTTAATATACAACATTAAATCGCACACGATTATCAATAACGGATTTTTAATCCTCGTTGAATTGCAAATAATTATCAGAAATTGGCAACGAAAGAATAAAAAATAAAAAGAGAAACGCTCTAAATTTTATTAATCAAATCAAAAGTTAATTTTCAAAATTAAACATATCCCTAATTATTATGTAGGGTTTCAAGAAATTGAAAAACAAGTCAAAATCTTCTCAAAGTAATCATAGTCTATATATTAACCTAATTAAATAATAAAATATCATCCTAATCTATTTCTAATAATAAAAATACTATCTATTTAAAATAAATAATAAAATAATAACAAACTAAAATAATTAAAATTAAATTCTAACTTTTCCCTCCCTGCATATCATTATGTCAAGTGTTTGCTCATACAATATACTCTATCTGTCTCTCGTAATAAGATTATTAGTTAATTTGATTATACACAATTATTAATTAAGAAAAAGTAAATGATATAAGTATGAAAGGTAAAATAATTTTTTTTTTTTTTTGATAATTAATAGTAAATGAATTGTTATTATTAGTGTAGCAAGTAAGTCTGATTGTCCATTTTAAAAATAAAACAAACCAAAAACCTTATTATTTTAGAATAATAACAAATAAAAGAAAGTAAAAATTTTTGCTCTTGTGACGGAATGAGTTAATGTCACGAACTTCCACAAACACATCATTTAAGTGTTTGTGTTAAAATTCTTTCCAAATTATGAAGTACAGTATGTATTATTTTTGGTACAATTCCTTATTAAAGATTCAGAAAATTTTACACAACAAAACCCACAAAAATAATAAAGGAAAAACATTATTATAAGATAAATAGATAGATGGATAGATATAGAAAACATGAGACATCTACTAAAATAAAAATAATAAAAATAAATTTTGAATCGGTTAGGTCCGGTTTGGTTCACTCCTCCTCCTCGGACAATACCATTCTACTAAGAGGACTTGGACCAAGCTTTCTCCTTCTTTTAGCACTTCTCTTCCTAATAACTTCCATTTGATTCCTCCTCCTAACTTGCATCATTGCTTCTTCTTCCACAACAAATCTTCTCATTAAAACATCGTCCGTCAATGATTTCCCGCGAAATATTTTCCTCCCTTCCACGCTCATCCGTGCACTAGGCGTTGATCTAATTTCTTGGGAGTTTTTTGATCTCGGGTAACTATTGCTTCTTCTAGGAGGAACATGATCCACTTGGAAAACCTCGGTGTAGGAAGATATTGGCACACATAAACAAACTCTAGTTAGGGTTGTAGCTGCCCTTAGTGAAGTGCATTTTCTTAACTTTTGTGGTCTATTGGGATTTGTTAGTGAGTTATTTGTAGATTTGGGAATGGTTTTCATATTTGGGATTAGGATTTCTGTGGACTTTGAAAAGGCTTTCCATACAGTTGCCATCTCCATTGCTCTTTGATACCAAGGCTTCCTGATGCACAACAAAGAAAATAGTTAAGTAGTTTGGACCCCATTCCAAACGTCCATTTATCAATATGGGCTATAAATGTTAAATGTAAAAAATAAAACCAGGCCCCATGACTGTCAGATTGCCAAACCAGGCCCACTGTAAAGCCCGTTAGCCGGGTCAGTGAATCACATGGGCAGGCCCATTTGGGTCTATCCAACAGCCAGGCAAAAAGTAACAACACCATTTCAAGAACATTTTTGTTATTTTATCCTACTACCTCCGACCCAATCTAAATGTCCAAGTCAACAAAAAAAAAATTGACTTAAAAAAAATTGACTTAGACATAAATGCAAATCTAATCATCCTATTGAAATTTTAAAAATTGTTATTGATAAATAATTTAATTATTTATCAATAACAATTTTTAAAATTTCAATAGGATGATTAGATTTGCATTTATGTCTAAGTCAAACTTTTTTTTTTTGTTGACTTGGACATTTAGATTGGAAAGGAAGGAGTATTAATTAAAACAATCTGGCCAGTTTTTGGCTTGATTTGGTTCGGTCCAACTGCCCGGCTTGAAAAGCTCAATCATTTTAGATGTAAAATGACCAAAATAACTATGAAATAGTGTTGTAACACAGCACTAATTCAAGGAAATTTATGTTATTTTGTCCTACTAATTAAACAAATGTCCAGTACTTTTGGACATATGGGCCAAGTCAAAGCACAAAAAAAAAACTGATCGGGCCGGCTAAGCCCGTGAGAGGCAACAGGCCGGAGTGGGTCAAGCCCAAAGCCTATTTGGGCTAACCCTTTTGGATAACACAAGTACCCTTTGGGAGCATCATGTATGTTATTGTCGAATCTCAGTGTTTTTGTTAAGATCTTCAACTTTGCCAAATGAATGGTGGAAACGAAGTGTGTCGAAAAAAGAAATGCATCGAATTAACTTTGCTGATGCCAAAAAAGCTAGTCCCATAGTCCCAGAATGTCCAAAGAAAAATTCAAATTTGCTCTTTTTGGGATAGACAGACGGAGTAGTAAATACTAGGATGCCAATTGCCTAGTGTGCCTCCAATATAACTTACAATCAGTGCACATACAACCCAAAGTTAAAATGCAACCAAAAGAAACTGAGTGAGAAAGTTAAGGATTATCAACATGTGATAAAGGATTATATCCATCTATCTAACATGCACATATATACCAGAGGGATGGAGAGAGAGAGAGAGAGAGAGAGAGAGAGAGAGAGAGAGAGAGAGAGAGTAATACCTGGAGGAGGTGTGATCAGAGTTGTTGCTGGGAAGTTGCATGAACAATATGAATGATCAAAGACAGAAATGTTGAGAAAGAGAGGAGAATTCATTTGGGTGATGAACAACAACAAGTACAAAAGAATGAATGGACTTTGAGAGTTTAGTTAGAAAGAATTAAGGCCACTAGCCTCTCAATGCCTTTTCTTTTATCTTTCTTTATTACTTGCCACAACACTTCCTACCTTTTACTTTGGCAGGCATCCCATGATTCCTCCTTACCCATTTCTACACTAGTGAGATATTCAAATTTTCAAATGGAAAGTTGTTCACTTCTTGCTTTATACTAAAGTTACTAAAATTCTCTCTCTCTCTCTCTCTCTCTCTCTCTCTCATGAGAATATATGAGTGAGCATGCCCTACAATGTAATAAACACCAAACATAGTGGGCGTACGTGTGTTAATCTTACTTTATCACAACTACTATTTCTTCAAAGTCCAAACTTCTAACATGTTAATTACAAAAAAAAAATTCAAATTTATCCTTATTTATTGCCCGTCCTTTTCTATCTTGGTCAAGGATCGAATTCGAAAGCTATTAGAAAATCCCGTTAGTTATCAGGCACTTAGAGGTGCATGATCGAAAAGCTTGGTGGTGTAGGCATATGTGATTGTGAGTGAAGGAAAGGCATAAATAATAAATAATTAGGAAGGAATCATTTTTTGATTTGCATAGATAGACAGCATAATATAACCCACCCATTTGGTGTTGGCCATGGAAAGCTAGCTGTTGTAAAGTAAAGAGGGTGGAGATAAGAAAAGGAAAGGAAAGACATAATGATTGGAGATGTTGGATTTAAGTTGTAGAGCTGTCAATTTATAGTATCAAAATCGCTTTCGACATGTTTTTTTTTTAAATTGATTATTAATATTAAAATAAACTATTTTTTTCAAAACGAAAGAAATATTAGTGTGAGGAAAGTTTAATGTTTGGACAATGATTATGCCACCAATCATAAAATCACTCTAATAATTTATTATCAACATAACCCTCTTACACACCCCCACCCCCCTCAGTAGTAGCTTCAGACAAGTTTTAATAAACCTTCTTAATATAACATGCCTAGTCATTTAACAGTGTGTAAGGAAGACTAAGTTGAAAGTGGACTTACTTTGGGCAGGAGAGAGTGTGTAAACGAAGGAACTTGATACATTATAGTCCCAATGCAGTGACTTTGTCCAGCATCAACTTGAATGCACCTGACCTGACAGTTTCAAAATCTCTGGGACAGAAGCATATAAAAAACACATGAGAATGGTACGTGCATTTGAAGTCACTTAACGCAAAAGAACATTCACACCAAAATTGCAGCATTGTTATAGACATTTTGACCCTCTCGAGTCTTGTACAAAACAGCATGGCAACAGAACTTGCTATCATCAAAAACAACCTACATCCACTGCACATTATGTTAATACATTTACATACAACACACACACACACACACACACCCAAATCCATCATTTCAGCATGCTTCACATGATCATACCTGCAAATAATTTCCTTTTCAATTCCCTCCACATCAACTCTACCATCTTTTAGGTAAGAAAGTTGCACTCGCTATAAGTTATCTAGGCCAGATCATTGGCTTCCAGGTTTACCTCGGCTCCAACCACCAGTCCCAGGTTTGCACTCCCTTCGCTTACTTTTCTTGGGAAATTGAAATTCTGAGAGTAAATATGATTTTGGAGTTGGGTCCTCCTGTGATGTCACCGCAGGTTTAATACCATCTTGGGCTGGATTATTGCTCTCTTCTTCTCCACTTTTAGCTAGAATGTTATCCACAATCTGCACATACCAACATAATCACGGAGTGAGATTCAAGTTACATAATCATTTCACTTATACGTTTCAACTTCATGGGATAAACAAAAGTCTATGCTCTTTATTTCGCGCCAGGTGAGGGGGGGGGGGGATTCAAATATAAGAAAGCAACACAGTTGTGCACAAAGAGATGCCAAAACCAACATCAAGATTTCAGACTACTTGCTCTTATTTACATGTCAGGATCAAATGCCACCTACATAAACACAATGTTTTGCTTACAGAAAGAAACCATTTGTTAAACTTAATTACTCAACTCCCACCCTTTACCCCACCTTCCTTTGCTTTTCCCTATCCCCAGTCCGTAGGAGAAAGATATGAGCCGATTAGTGTGATCAAAGTATAAACACTAATTTGCAAGCTATGCAAAGATGATACTCTAATGTTTTATTCAATAAACTAAGGCTCTATATATAGCCAGTACATGAACAGAAAAAAGCTAAAAACTAGCTGATAAACATTTATCCTAATTACCCAGTCAAACCAACTAACTCATCTAAATATCCCTATTAGCTAGGACTTATTAAACAGAAGCAAAGAAACTTTCAAACTTTTATGACTCAACATCTGAAATTCTAACAAATTCCTCCCCTAAATCAAACATGCATGCTGCATGTTGATTTAACCTTCGACATCAGCAACTTGGACACCTAATGATCTTCTAAGCTTCTCAAATTGTTCCAGCTTCAATGGTTTGGTCATGATATCTGCAAGTTGTTCATTCGATTCACAATAATCCATGTTCACAATTCCATCTTTTATAAGATTTCTTAGAAAGTGAAATCTCACATCAATATGTTTACTCCTTCCATGTAATGGATTGAGTACCTTCAATTTGTTATATAAGGATTTCTTGCGTCCAGATGCATTGACTGGCACAAAATGCAACAGCTACATACTCGGCTTCTGTGGTTGAAAGAGTAACCACTAGTTGTTTCTTTGAAGCCCAAGCTACAGCTCCTCCACTTAACATAAAAACATAGCCTGAAGTACTTTTGCGATCATCTACATCGCCTGCATAATCACTATCGGTGTAGGCTGCCAACTCATCTTTGCTCTCTCTTTCATAGAAAATTCCCAGATCAGTGGTGGCCTTAACATACCTCAGAATTCTTTTGGCTGCCATCAGGTGTGCTTCTTTTGGATTGGACATATACCTGCTTAAAAGACACACAGAATACATTAAATTTGGCCTTGTAGCAGCCAAACAAAATAAGCTTCCCACCATTTGTTTGAACAATGTTCCATCTGCCTCTTTTCCTTCATCCTTGTTTGACAATCTGATACTCCCAGGAACTATAGGATTCTTTACTCCATTGCAATCTTCTAGACCAAACCTCTTCAAAATTTCTCCTGCATATTTTCTTTGGTGATGTGAATTCCCTTTTCATTTTGACACACCTCAACCCCAAGAAGTACTTCATTTCCCCCAGGTCGGTCAAATCAAATTCTCTTCTCATAGATTTTTTGAAAGCTTGCATCATAACCCAATCTTACAATCAATATCTTATTTTCTTCCTTTTTGATGAATAAGGTGTGTTCATAGCAACTTCTTTCAAACCCCGTTAATAAAATACCCCTTGATTTTGCTAAACCATGCTCGTGGAGCTTGCTTCAAGCCGTACAATGTCTTCTTCAATTTGTAAACCTTCGTCTCCTCACCTTTTATTTCACATCCTTGTGGCTGCGAAACATAAACATCTTCATTCGGCCCTCCGTGCAAGAATGCACTTTTAACATCTAACTGATATAATTTTCGGTCGTTTCTTGCTGCCACAGCTATCACCATTCGAATTATATCCCATCTAGCAACAGGCAAAGACTTCATTGTAATCTAAACCCTTCTTTTGAGCATATCCTTTAGCCACGAGCCGAGCTTTGCATTTATCTACTTCACCATTTTCATTCAGCTTTGTTCGATACACCCACTTCACTCCTATTACTTTAGTTCCTTGTGGTGCATGAACTAGTTGCCAAGTCTGATTCTTCTCTGTGCTTTGATCTCCGTATCCATAGCATCTCACCATCTCTTTATTTTAAAAGCTTCCTCATGAGCAGATTCTTAGTACACATAAACATGAGTAGATTTTGTACCTCATACGTCCGATAATCCTTCGCGATCGTGTAATCTTGAAGATACGCGGGAAATCTTCTTTCTCTTTGTTAGTCGGTGAAATTGTAGCTCTACGGGGTGAAGATATGCCATCTTCATCGTCTTCTTCGATTGTTTACGGTTCACCATCTTCTTGAGCATTTCTGCTCTTAAATCCTCTGTTTTGCTATCATCTTCAGGCTCATCATCAAAAAAATCTTCACATTCTTCTCCCCAATCTAGGATGTCATTCTTTGCCTCATTTTCAGTCCTCCCCAAGTCCCAACATTCATTTTCTTCAAAAATTACATCTCTACAAATTGTAACCTTCTTATTCAAGGGATTTATCATTTTGTACGCCTTTTGATTCATCGTTATAACCAATCATGACAAGCTTCTGACTCTTTGGCATCCAGCTTCAGTCTTCTTGCATCTAGTACATGGACATTCCCTATGCATCCAAACACTTTAAAGTATTCAACACTAGGCTTAACTTTGCTCCAACATTCTTCTGGTGTCTTATTCTTCACAACACATATAGGACTTCTATTGAGTATATGGCACATCCATTTCACCGCTTCTAGCCAGAACATCTTGGGCATATTTCTTTCTTCAAGAAGGCAGCGCACCATGTTTAGAATTGTACGATTCTTACGCTCAGCAACTCCGTTTTGTTGGGCGTAAGTGTTGCAATTAACTGCCTTTTTATGCCTTGAGTTGTGCAAAAATTCAAGAACTCCTTTGAATTAAACTCTCTGCCCCTGTCTGTCCCTAAACAACATAATGAAAGACCAGATTCTTTCTCTACTAAAACTTTAAAGTTTTTTAAAATAGAAAAAGTTTCACTCTTCTCCTTCAGAAAATAAACCCACAACTTACGACTGAAATCATCAATAAATGTCGGTATGTACCTCTTTTCACCATGTGATGCCGAAGAGATTGGACCGCATAAGTCTGAATGCACAAGTTGTAATTGTCTTGTAGCTCTCCACTTGCTCTTTTGGGAATAGGTTTACGGTCTTTGCTTTCTACCATGCAGTCGGCACATACTTTTGTTGAAGCTTTGAGTTTTGGCATCCCTCGAACTAAGTTCTTGTTGCATAGAAGTGCTAGATTTCGATAGCTTAAATGACCAAACCTCCTGTGCCAAAGGTCACTGATTTCCTTGGCACTAAATTAAAGCATGAGGATGTAGGTAAAAGAATGTTTGCAATTACGACAAACATCCTATTTTTAGTCATTATACTCTCCATGATGCAGCCTCTATCCGGATGATATAAGTTGCAAACTTCATGTTTGATTACAATAGTTATCCCTCGATCTTGAAGCTGACCAATACTAAGCAAGTTGTTACGTAGGTCTGGTATATAGAATACATCACTCACCGTTTGAATCTGGCCTCTGAATTCCATCCTGATGCTTCCTTTTCCCATAACCTTCGATCTCGAATCATTCCCAAGCTTTACCGAGTGTCGAAATTCCCCATCCAGCTCCACGAACCGTCCTTGTTCCCGGACATATGATTTGAGCATCCAGAATCAAGGAACCACACTCCTTCTTTCTTGCTTTGATGGAGATCCACATGTGCCATCAGAAGCATTTCTTCTTCATCATAAAACTCTGCATAATTTACCTTTTTCTCCCAGCTAGGACATTCATTCTGATAGTGTCCTAGGTTATGGCAATTATAACACTCTACAACAGCTTTGTTAAAGTTTTGCCTTCCTCTTCCTCGACCTCTTATCAAGCCTCGACCTCTTCCTCTTTCGAACGCCTCCTGTTGTCACCTTTAGTGCTTGTTCTTCTAGGCGATCCCTTCATTCTCTGCTCATGAATCAAGAGACTACTTTGAAGCTCATCCACAGTTAGAGTCTCCACATTGTTAGACTCCTCGATGGAGCAAAC
This sequence comes from Adenophora triphylla var. japonica, assembly GCA_022495995.1. Lineage (NCBI taxonomy): Eukaryota > Viridiplantae > Streptophyta > Magnoliopsida > Asterales > Campanulaceae > Adenophora > Adenophora triphylla. The sequence continues at coordinate 634,223 of JAFEMH010000528.1, forward strand.
AACATAGTTGAACCTTGGGACAAGTGATCTCAAAATTTTCCTGTAATATCAGCCTCTTTAACGATTCTCCACACGCCTTCATTCGTTTTGCTATAGAGAGAGCCCTTCCAAAGTACGCATTGACAGTTTCTCCTTCCTTCGTCTTCAAAGTCTCAAATTCAGTCTTCAACGTCTGAAGTTGTGCTCTCTTAACTCGAGACGAGCCCTTGAATTTCTGCTTCATGGAATCCCATATTTGTTTGGAGGTATCGTCATTCAGTATTGTCTCCGTAATTTTTGTTTCGATTGCCTGATAGAGATAAATTTTTACCTTTTTGTCCTTCGGTTGTTGATCTGCAATTGCCTTTGCTTCTTCCTCTGTTGGCTCTCACCTTTAGGAACCATGATTCCTTCCTCAACCAGACTCCAATATTTTTTGGATCGCAAGAAATTCTTCGTTAGCTTTGCCCAATGCTCGTAAAAGCCATCAAATTGTGGAATGGCTGGTTCTGGCCAGCTCACTCTGCTTTGCCATCGTGTAATGCCGTAGTCCCTCACTTTTCTCACTCCTTCCCTCTTGTTTTCTCTCCTTTAACTCTCTCGGATCAAGCCCCGTTTGAACCTGGCTCTGATACCAATTGTGATCTATAAACACTAATTTGCAAGCTATGCAAAGATGATACTATGATGTTTTATTCAATAAACTAAGGCTCTATATATAGCCAGTACATGAATAGAAAAAAGCTAAAAACTAGATGATAAACATTTATCCTAATTACTAAGTCAAACCAACAAACTCATCTAAATATCCCTATTAGCTAGGACTTATTAAACAGAAATAAAGAAACTTTCAAACTTTTATGACTCAGCATCTGAAATTCTAACAATTAGTTCACCGGTATCCATGATTTGACAAGGCCGTGAAAAGTTATTAAAGGGGAAAGAGAGCAGTTCGCAGTTGATTAATATTCTTGTCCCCGTTTGGGACTACTGGGGGTAGTGGATTGGAGTCTAGAATGACGAAGTAAGCCATGTGGCCCAATCTGTGATGCTCGTACTCTATGTTTTACCCCGTTATACCCCTATCACACACTCGTACCCAAGTCGTATTGTTACGGGTACGACGGGGTAAAACAAAAAGTCCGAGCATCACAAGGCCTAATTGTTGGACCATAGATAGCCTAGGCGAGCTCAAATAGTAGGGGTGATCATGGTCCAGGTTTTGCTAAGAAATCACAGACTCAGAGCCCGAACCAATAGTTCAGTTCTATAGAAATTTGAAACCGAAACCAGACCAATACATTCGAGAACCAATACACTAGTTCCGGTTCCATTGATCCAGTTCTACAAAAACTAAACATAATATAAAAAAAAAAAGACAAAGATCAAAGATCAGTGATTGCAACATATCATTATAGGATTCAATGTTAATAAGACCATGTTCTTCTCTGTGTTTTAAGCCCATCAAGCTGTTTATTTTATTTGACAAAAGAAGTGCCAGTTGATTAGTGACAGTATGAAAAATACATGTTCATGAAGGGCTAAAATTTGTTATGAGCAGAAATGGTAACTAGGTAATTCCTCATTGCAGAAGAAGAAGGTTTTTTAGATTTTGCTAAATGGATTGGAGCGGCCTAGAAGAAAGTGAAAGAAGAAGTGTCGGGCAGATGAGGTTAGGCATATTTTATATATGTGCATATGTGCATATATTGGTCCGGTTTTGATCGGTTTGGTCCGGTTTCAATGGTTCGGTCCGGTTCCAGATTTTTTTGCTCACCCCTATCAAAGAGGAGAATGCGGAATGGTTACCACAAAGGACACGAAGCACACGTCCACAACCCGTACGGACAAGCCAATGAAACAGTGGCACCGCATTGTATGGACAAGGCGCGCTTGGTCACGATGGCTCGATTTCCAAAACCTATAAACACCCCATGGCATTTATGGTGGCGAGCTACAAGTGACCTAGTTCCGCAAATCTTGTCTTCTCCTTAGCTAGTTAGTTCTTATTTTCGCTACCATTTCACTCCTCTTCGGTGGTTTTTTGTGTAACGCCAAGTTTTCACTCAAACCCCTTTGAATCGCAAGTAATTAGTACAAACAGTACAAAAACCAGATTGTTTAATTCGTTAAGAAGCATGCAATCATAGCTGAATTATATATACAAAAGATGGATAGCTTACATTTTCACATGAATCTCCAATCTGTGACTGGTGCTGACTGACAACGGTAGAGGTCAGTAATCCAATAGTGCTTTTAATTATATCAGGAATTGGAATAACCTCTCCGTAGCTATAAACTGCACTTTCAGGCATCATGAAATCTCCCATGTCATACTTCGATAATTGTTGAGTGGCAGCATATAAACCACCCACAGGAATCGTCTCGCCGTTGCAAGCAGAGAAAGTTGGGCTAGGTTAGGTACAGAATTGTTCTGCATATCGCAAGGTACAAGCAGTGGCGGATCTACACCAAAATATTTGGTGTTGCCTATTCTTTCACACAAAAAAATTTAAAAAAATAGCGCGAAACTAAGATTCAATATGTAAATATAATAGGCTTCAATATGTCAAAATTACATAAAATAAACACAATTTACATTGTTCCTAGGTTCACCAAAAGCACATATCCAAAAACTTTTTCAATCTCAAAACTCTTGTTCCTAAGTTCACCAAAAACAACACATACAACCTCGTCTGCTACCAAAATTTGCAGAAAACAATGTGTGATGCTCACCATCAAATATATCATATTTCCCACCATTCCAAACATTCAATAATCATGAATTGATACAATAGCAAATCAAATGACCGTACTAAAAGATCGAAAAAACAATAATTACAATAAACAATGCGAAGCCATTAAAGGGTTTCTCCACACACAGAAAACCCAATATAAACAGTGGCGGATTCATGAATTTTCTTCAGTGTGGGCCAATATTTTTTACAAATTGATTAAAATGTGTGAAAAAAGGAATAAGAAAAAAAAATTATAAAACAAACATTTTCTTTAACATTAATTTTTTTTTTTTAAAAAAGGATAGAGAGTAGAATTTTGAGATAAAAAGTGTAAAATCAAATACTCCCTCCGTCCCGCTCGAAAGGGCACAAATTTCCTTTTTGGGCGTCCCATTTAAAAGGGCACAACCTCAAAAAGGAAAGTTTTTATTATTTTTTTACTCTTCCTACCCCACTTATTCTCTCTCCTACTTTACTTTTACACTCACAACATTCTCTCTCCTAACTATTCCTCCCACTCATTCTCTCTCTTATTTAATTTTTCATACTCACAACATTTAACCTTTTTCTCTTTCTTACATCACTTTCCTTATTCATTTCTTAATTTCCGTGCTAGGAGGCAAAATTGCCCTTTCGGGCGGGACGGAGGGAGTATTTGATAATGGGAGTTGAACCAGGATCTCTAGGTCAATTTCAAAACAAGTTACCAACCAAGCTAAACAAGAAGTTTGCTACATTTGACACAGCATATTATATATATTATATGTACTAAATTTTGTTTTAATATATAGTAAGTATACTCCTATATTTTTTTTTTTGGTGTTGCCTAGGCAACACATGGCACAACATGGGATTCGCCCCTGGGTACAAGCTGGAGGATTAAATTCTAAGAGGAAGAAAAGTTTTGGATATCACTGAATCAAGATTGGCCTTCAATTTTTGAAGCCGTGAAGAATCGGCACCAGAAGGGCATCATCTTTATCTTCAAGAAATGAACAATTATTTTTATTGCTCTCTTCATGGCAGGAGATGTTTTCTTCTGTAATTGCTGTCTCTCACATGAAGGTTTATAATTGATAGCCTGAAGTATCTATACTACTCCCTCCGTCCCACCTCAAATGGTCCATCTATAAATTTCACGGTTTTTAAGAAAAATAAATAAAGTGGATAGAAATTAAGAGAGAGAATGTAAAAGTTAAATGTGTGGTAGGAAATAGGAGAGAGAATGTAAATGTTAAAAATATTTAATAGGAGAGAGAATGAGTGGGAGGAATAGTAAGTTAAAGTGGGTATAATAAATGGTTTTTTTGTAAATATATGGAGATGATAAGAGTATAAATATATGAAAAACTTTCCATTTAAGAAATGGATCAATTGAGGTGGGACGTCCCAAAAAGGAAAGTGAATCAATTGAGGTGAGACGGAGGGAGTATAAATTAAAACTCGTACTTGCTACAGTACAATTGAATGAATAGTTTCAATGACCGAATTTTTCATTTTGCCCTCATACATTTGTCCCTTTCCCATTTTGCCCTTAAAAAAATGTGACCTCGAACACGGACTTAATTATAAAAAAAAAAAAATTGTCCTCGAACAAGGGCTTATTCTAGTCGCTTATAATTGATAGCTAAAGTATAGCGCCTACAAATTAATCAAAGTTTTGGTCTCACTAATATACCTTGAGCAAATTCAGGATCGTACACCAATAACGTTTAAAAGTTCACACAATTGTCAATTGACAAGATTGAGGTCAGGATTTGTTTATAATTACTTCCTAATACGTGAATAAAAACTAGGTTGTAAACAAGTAAATGCAAGAATTTTAAATTAATTATTATCTACGTCTATCATTCAAATATTATCGATCAATTCTTTTCAACTTTATCATATTCACTTGATCACGAGATGTATTTAAATCTCTATCTCTTTCTTTAATGTTAGTCAATAGCAGCGACACACTCACTAATAACCTTAATCAATATTCAAACCTAACTGACACAATATATATTCAAAATATTAATTGATTAATGATTTAAAAGATGAAGATCGAGAATCCTTTCTATTGTTATTTCAAATAAATAATTGCTTATTCTCTCCTAATTCACAATTCACTATAACACATATATGAACTATAAAGATGCTACTTGTGAAACCCTAAATTGACACAATCTTAGGAAATTATAACAATAAATCGATAATTTTTTTAAAAGCAAAATGAGATTTTCAACTATTAAGCCTAATAATCCGGATCTATAAGCCTACAAACATACATGCATTAATAGTAATTACTATATAACATGATGAATTTATTTTTTTTAAAAAAAGTACCCAATTTTTGCCTCCAAAACTTCCCTTACCCCCCTCGGCCCTCCCTATAGTCACCTATATTATCTCCACATTCTTCAATTCTTTATTTTTTAAAAAAATAAAATCTTCTTCTTTTTTTGACAAAAGTAAAATTAAAAAATGTCTAACTAATGATCATCTATCTCGAAAGCATAAGAAAAGTAGTTATAATCTAAGTGTAGATTCTTAAATTTTAGACTAAAAGTGAAAAAAATAAATTAAATATCCACATCTAAATTTAAAAATTATTGTTAGTACAAAAAAAAAAAACTATTATTAATTAATAATTAGAAAATAGTAAATTTAGTCTAAATTTAAAAATATATATTTAGATTATAATTGTTTAATGAGTTTATTAGACTAAAAATGAGATATTTTTTTCAATTTTTCTGAATTAAAAACAATAAATTTTAAAGCTCATTAAATAATTATTTTTTAAATAAATAATTAAAAAACGTTCAAATATTGCAACCTAGTCTAGACACCTAGTGTTGATTAATTAATGATTTTTTTTTTGCACATTTCAAAAGTTTTCAAAGAGTGTGAGTAGTATTATAGATCATTTTTCCCCTTTCTCTCCACTCATGTTTCAAAATTATTTGTCAAAATCATTTGCTAAAATCATGTGTTGAATCAATTTCCATTTTTAGCACATTGATAGTGACATTTTTGGGCTCCAACTTGCCAAATTTAGAAACGACTTTGCTTTAATATATTTATAGAAGTAAATGAAAATCAAAGCAAAATATTCAATAAAACTCACATATTTTCAAATTTTACCAATACATCCCTGTGTGAAAAGTATATTACTTACAAAACCCTTGATTAACCATACAGCCCAAAATAAGACCCTCCCTTAAACATTCTCTCCCTCCCTTCCTAGATGCACCATAACTCATACACACTCTCTCACAAACATACTCTCTACCTTCCCCACATTGGACCACCCCTCCCCTACCCTCTACCACCTCTGATATCCTCCCTTCCCTCACTTCCAGCTCATTACTATCGATCCGCAAAGAAAAATAACATAAATTCATTTTTGGAGAGTAATTTTTGGCCAAATTTCACATCTTTTTAGAACTCTATCGAAATATTGAAAAACAAATAATTGAGAAAAGGGCAGAAATACCAATTGAGAGGCTCGTCGCTTACTCAATTTGCGAAAGCGTGCGATTCATTTTGACTACCTTTCTCTTTCAAGCTTTAAAAATCTGCAGATCTAGAAGTTCAAAAGGGTGCATGCATAACTGCACAAACGTTGAACGCACGATTGTGTTCTCACATGCACTCCTAGGCTTGCTCTCTCTCTCTTGCTTCCCCAAACTTTCTGGTACACAGATACAAAATTATAGCTCACATTAGTTTATATAGAGATAAAATAAAAGTTCAAAATCTAATCTAATAAAAAGCCCAAAAATACTGAAATTTCATAATCCTAATGTAAACAAGAAAACTATAACATTGGAGGGTGAAGTTCAATCGTAGAAAGAGGATTGGGTTGCATGTGTCGACGGAGAGAGCGGTGGTTTGGTTACTTTTGGATACTTTTGCACATACACAATTATGCCCGAGTTGCTGACAAAATTGTAAATAAGGATGATTTTGGAACAATAACTGAATACAAGGACATTTTCTGAAATCATCTAATAGTACAGGGACTAGTTGTATAATTAACAATTTAGTACCTTGAAATTTCAAGGAAAAGCCGTCTGACTGACCGTTCGTAACTGCCCCGTCTACACTTCAACGCCGGTTGCGTACGAATTCCTCCTGGAGGCGTTGCAAACAATATCTAATCACAAAAAAGCCCCTAATCTTACGCTATTTTACTTCCCAACCACGTATAAAAGAACAGTATAAGTGTATAACCCATCAAAATTGAGGCCATTTCCGTAAACAATCTCATTTTCCATTTTAAAAAAATGTCAGGGGCATTTAACGCGGTTGGTCTTCCCCTCTCCGGCCGTCCTCGTTTGACCCTCTCTCTCTAGAAATTTTTGATTCCCTCTCTAAAATTCTTCGTGTGGATATACATTGAACCCTAATTACTCCTATAATTTGCATTTTCTTAGAATAATTGTGTGTTACCGTAATTGAGATTACCTTGCAATGATGGTGATCATCATGGATATGGCCATGGATTTCTTGTTGCCGTCATGGTGGGAGGTCCAGGTGACCGTCGCTGCTGTCGCATTCATCATTGCTTCTTACTGGTTCTTCACTTTCGGTGGTAATTCTGGCTCCGGTGATCGCTCTGCTCTTGATAATTCCGATGGCTCAACTGACCTTAATGATGACAAAGACAAGGTCAGTCATTTCGTAATTTTTGCTGCTACTGCTTTGATCATAGGTGTTTATGATGTCGAATTTCAATTCCGATCATATTGTGAATTTTATTCAAATCACTTGACGTTATTGATCATTTGGTAATCAGCTAGGGGTTTTAATTTGGTTCATCGTGGACTTGAAACTTTTAATCAACCACTTAAATTGAGGCTTTACTGCCACATTCCAAGCTGGGAAATAACTTCATTAAAATTGAGTTTGAATGTATGTTGCCAAACTCTGTAGAAGCAAAATAAAAAATGTTGCTTTTGCAGTAATACGTGATAGTTGTTTATCTTGTTCATTGGAGTAGGATGGATTCCCTACTCTGTTCTGATGCTTATCATATGAAATGCATTTTTTTGCAGTATTTGGAGTTAAGGGACCTTTCATTATCCATAATGATTTGCTTGTTATCCATTTGCTTAGCTTAAATTGATCAAATTCCTCATTTAAAAAACAATTTAATATAAGTTTAAGGCGTTTTATGTTCCAATGGATACATGATTGATTACTTGACACTATTTCATTAAAGATGTGTTTGCTAACTGTTGGCACTGGAGTTTTTCAAGCACATGAATCAGGCTAGCATTTGTTACAATGTACTGCCATTTTTTTTTTTTTGGATTAATGCTAGGGACTCCATTCCTGATGATGCAATTAGTATATTCAATTTTCACACCGAAATTTGCTTGCGATGTTTAAGGTCCAATAAATCACATTCTTGGCACAATGGTCGGGAAGGATTAAGATTATTAGGTCTAGTGGTAAAGTGACTCTTATTTTTAAGGTTATCACTAGGTAATGCCCCAGAGATTTGGCCTGATGTTGAATGTTGTGTTATAGTCTCTCTCTGAGGCTCAGAGCACTTCTCTTTTAGAAATTTAACGTCTTTATGCATCCCTCCAATAGACCTAATATCTTTAAGGTGAAACATGTTAGGCCTGTAACACCTGTCAGTAATTACTACTCACTACGCACTACTCACTACTCACTACTCACTACTCACTCCTCACTCCGTCCCTAAATGAGTGCCCATTTTTTATTTTGAGAAATTTAAGAAAGAGGCTATTTAAGTACTCCTCATGTACCAAAATACATGTTTAAGGAGTTGAAATTTGTGTCAATATATTTGTTGTTTTACTATTACCTAGACATTTATACATTTGCTTACCAAGTACTCCCTCCGTCCCACTATAGTTGACACCCAAGGGGTGGGTTCAAAAACCAAGGAAAAAGAATAAAATAAAAAAAATGTGTGGTGAAAAATGAAGAGAGAGAATGAGTGGGGTAAATAGTAGTGTTGGTTGAATAAATATGTGGTAGAAAATGAAGAGAGAGAATGAGTGGTGGGGTAGAGTGAATATAAAAATATAAAAACTTGGTTATTTTTGGAAGGTGTCAAGTATAGTGGGACGGCCCAAAATGGAAAGAAGTGTCAAGTATAGTGGGACGGAGGGAGTATATCCTTATTTATGATTATGAATAGTCATTGTACAAGCATTTACATACCTAGGTAATAGGTAATTGAATTACTCTAAGGGTAATTTAGCCCATTTTACATGCATTGACTACATTTCTTAATGTGTATGAATAGTTTAAAACAAGTATTTTGGGATGGAGGAGTAGCAAATATACATAAGTACCCTTATTATTCACTTTATGGACTTGTAGTATTACAAATGTACATTGGAATTTGGAATGTGATATTTGTTAAAGGTGATTTTGGTATCTTCCTTAAAAATGGACACTCATTAGGGACAATTTTTTTTGGAGAATGAAAACTCATCTAGGGATTGAGGCTGTAGTTAGTATTTATAATGTTATAACCAGATTTTGGACCCAAGATTTGGTTGATGTTCGATGGTGGGTAACACTCCTTGTGACCGAGGCAGTTTTAGATGACTGGGCTAGAAATGGTAGGGACAGCAATTTTCTTAAGCATGATTTTGAGAAAGCTTATCCTTGATAGAGTGTATTGAATGTGACCCTCATATTTTATTCATTCATCAAGTCTCATTATGTCATTAATTGTGAGCCTGGTCTGTGTTGTCACGTTTAGTAGGATAGTTTATAGAGGTGTTCATGTGATTTCATAGCTTATATGGGAATTACTGGACCCTACTAAGATCTCTTTTAGCTTTGAGATTCATGCGATTCATTGGACTTTGGGATTGGGTACCTACATGCCTATATGAATGCATAGTTTGTAAATAGTAGTCATAGTTTAATTGGAAAGTATGAAATTTTGTTTCCCTTGGTAGGAATTCCCCGCATATTGCTTATCTTTCTAATCCTTTCCTGCCATTGGACTTTGTTTGTGTGATCTTACTTTCTTGTGTCAACCATGCTATGACAAGAGGGGGTAGGGTCTCTCAGATGCATATTTTTATGTCTTTTCTTGTCTATATTTTGGACAACTATGGTTGTTGCAAAGCAAGTTTTTTGCATGGTCCCATTTGATTGTCTTGGTTCTGTCCATTGTTGGTAAGAACATTGACCCACACTAAGTTTTGTAATTGTGGTGCTGTAGTGCCTTTCATGTGTGTCTATGGGTTTTGGGTGCATGAGTTTGCTTCAAGATAGGTTTTTTCTTTTTTTTTTGTTGATAAAATTGCCTCAAGATTAGTTATTTTCTGTTTTCTCCTCTAAGCATCTGAGAGTCAGGATGATATTCTCATCATCATTCTTGCTTCAGATTCATTTAGATGGAGAGACAAACTATCAAGGATATGAATTGGGTTTGACGTGCTGTTGCTTGTTGATTTCATTTGTTTTTATGCTTTCCATATTGGTTTTGATAGGTGGACATGTATACTTCGATTTTCATATTTTCTCATCTCTGTCAATAGACTTATTCAACAAACTTATTCAATAAAAGAATTGTCGCAGCATTTATGTGTTAGAAATACTGACTATTATTATATGTGAATAATAACTATTATACTATACTGTCTGGAAAATTCTTTTATTTGACCTTGCAATTTGAGTGGTTATCTTTCCATTGAAATTTAGCTTGCTGTTTACCTGGACATTATTGTCTGTTTTCCTTGAGCAGTGGCATTATATCTGTCTCTAGCTCATAGTGGTTATCGTCACATGTTTCAAGGAGTAATTTTCCACTTGTTTGACATGCAGTTCTGCACTTATTTTGTAGATGGGCCAGCTGAAGGGAGATCCTAACACCGATTCTGCATTTATTGTTAAGGTATTTCTCAAGATTGTAAAACTTGATTTTATCTCGAGGTAAGAATTTTGTTATATTGCTTTTTGTAATGATCTAGCTATGCAAGTATATAATGAAGATACATAGGTTATGTTGAAAAAGATTTGCTAGTTCATGTAGTGGGCTACTTATGCTGGTTCCTTTGAGTAATACAAAGTGTTACGTGTTCAGGTTGAGCTTTTGGCAGCTAAGAATCTTATTGGTGCTAACCTGAATGGTACATCTGATCCTTATGCAATCATCACATGTGGTACACAAAAGCGATTCAGGTAGCTATACCGATGTTATGCTTTCGTTTTCCATACAGAGGATTGTTTGCAATAAATGCTGTTCTTTTCTAGTCCTCTTGATTAGTAGATCAGTTCCTTTGTCTTTAGCTTCTTTCCCCTTTCTTCGTTTGTTTGGAAGTCAATGAGCCCTTTCAAGATTAGGGTTTTCACGTGAACTTTAGTGCTTAGGGCTGAGGACCCTAGGGCCCTGGGCGAGATATCAAACTCATAAATACCCACACGAGATGCAATATTTCACAGAAACCCACGCTCAACATTACCCCTTCTCGTCCGCTCTTATACCCAAAGGTATAAGACTAAAATTACTCTTATACCTAGATATAAGAGTATTTTTTTCTTCACAATTTTTCATATTTTCTCAAAAATAATAAAAAAGTCTCATATTTTATTAAACAATCCGCTCCTATACCTAAAGGTATAAGACTAGAATTTCTCTTATACCTAGGCATGAGAGTAATTTGTTACCTTCAAATTGTGAAAAAATATTCTTATACCTTAAGGTATAATAGTAATTGTTGTAGATCTGAACTTGCCCTTTCTAGGAACTCGGGCTGTGGTGGAGTGAATCAGAGTGATGGGGTGGTGTTTGATGGAATCGAAGAAGGAGGTACTGGGGGTGGTTGTCGTGGTTTGAAGGAGAAGAAGAATAGCGAAGAAACGGGAGATTTTGTGCAATGGAAATTCACGGGGAAGGTGTCGGCGCTGGGGAAAAGAAATTTGGGTTTTTATGGGATTTTGATCTCGGCCTTCAATAGTGTGTGGGCTTTTGGAATTATTCCTAGTGCTTAATTAGCTCAACATGATCGAAAGGTTTGCAGCTTCACATGCTTAATAAGTTTATTTCTCTGAATTGGCGAGTGAATGATAAGTCTTGTCTTATGAGAGTCTCATGATTACTTTTTTCTCCGGAATAGTGGTGCAAAGTACATCTGACCTGTTTGTTTGAGGGGGCCGGTGAAGAATGGGTGAGTCCGGTTAATGGTTTCTTTCTTCATATGCGTGTACAAAGTTTTGGGGATGGAGGAGATGTGGCTCTTCTTTGAGAATGTTAGTTTTTTTTCTTTTTCTTTTTCTTTTTGCTGTCTTTTGGTGTACCTTGATGGAACATAATGCTACGATATCAATACTTACCTACGCCTCTTGACTTACAGAGTTTTTTCCCCCTTTATTTTGAGCGTCTCTATGACATCTGCCAAGGGAGCTTTTTGAGGGACTTATCTTTTTGACTTGAAGAGGGATTGAACTGTTGCGTTTGCTTTGTGTAGACTTCATTTATCTTTGTTTGTTAATTTTTATTTATCTTGTCCGCCTGATTGTACACCCTTCTCCTTTCTCATTTTTACGTACTCCCTCTGTTTAAGAAAGATAGTCTCGTCTTTTTTTGGTGGTCAATCAACCCAAATGAACCTTGACCTAGCTTTTATGAAAATTTGATTATCCTAATTGAATTCTAAAATTGTTATTGATAGCATTCTTTTTAGTGAATTAGCAAAAATTTTTAGAATTTCAAGAGAACAATCAAATTTTCATAAAATTTTGGTCAAAGTTCAACTGAGTCGACCACCCAAAACAAAGTGGGACTATCTTGATGGGATGAAGGGAGTAATTTACTTATTTTATCATCCTAGAAAAAAGGGTTCCAAATTGGGTTGTGAATGACGGATTTTTCAATCCTTTTATCTTGTTTGTTTAGATGCAAGTCGGAATGGTGGTAGTTGGGGCATGTAACTCGGTACACGAATCTTTCTCTTCTCAACAGTTGGCTATCAACGCTTTCTTTTAGGATCCCACAACCTTTGATTCTTAGTGAATTTGGTCACAAGTGTGATTGGGCTTCAACAAAGCCGTTTTGCATGCTATATAACATAGATAGTATTGATGTGCTGTGGAAAGTATCTGGGCAGATAGTGGCTAGATCTGTCTGAGGCAGTACCAGGACCCATGTTTAATTTTCTTTTTCTTTTTCTTTTCATTTCCCCAAGTGGTTGGTATTGTGTACTGTTCCTATGGTATCGTTCAGGAATCATAAGTTAGCTGCCCATATGGAGGGTTCATAGTTGTTAAAGTGAAAAAGCGCATCAAGGCGTACAGACCTGTTGGAGCCTCAGACATGAGGTACAAGGAGAGGCACGAGCTTCATGCAAGTGAGGCACATAGTTTAAAGTAAAATTAAATCGGAAGAACACATTTTTTAGGTTTGAAAGCCACACTTCATTGCTAAATTATTGCGAACAACAAGAAATATGAGGCAATAGCCACATTAGCAATCTGATGAAATATCAACAAGTACAAAAAATGTAAAGAAAATTAAGTAAGCAAACATAGTCGAATGAAATCCATGGAAGTCAGCTAACTTCATTGCTTCATAAAAATCCAAGAAAAATAAGCAGGAATGAAACTAACATAAATCAGAACCTAGCTTAAGTGAAAGCATAACAGTGTACACAGTTCACTGTATCGAGAAAGTTAGGTTTCAGAAAAAAAAAAAGAAGAATCAGATGTAAGAAAATAGATGAGTAGCAAAGAAAAAAACAGAAGTATGAAAAGATGATTGTAGAGAATTAATGTGCGATTTAGAAGGACGTAAAAGAGAAAAAAGAAAAGAAAACAGAAGCAGAGAATAATGCTGGATACTTGATCAGGGTTGGGTAACTAAAGAGTTTTATGACTCTTGGGCTACACGCAGTGAATAAATATGAAATGTAGTACTCTTATAAAATAATGTAATACTCCCTCTGTCCTTAAATAATGTCCAATTTGGATTTAAGGGACATTCTGAAAAATTGACTTCTAAGAATATTTAGTAGCAAAAATGCCTACTACCGTCATTATCCACTTTATAAACTTTTAGTTTTACAACTACCCATTGGAATATGATATTTTTGATTGTGCAATTTATTTAAGGACATTTATTTTTGCAAAATGGTCAGATAGTATCCCATACTTGATAGTATAGATATTATTGATTTGTTGTGGAAAGTGTGTGGCAGATAGTGGCAACTGGCAAGATTTATCTCTGAGGCAGTACCATGATCCATGTTTACCTTTTCTTTTTATTTTTACAAGTTCTTCGTATTGTGTATTGTTCCTATGGTGTTGACAGAAGTCATAAATTAGCTGTTCTACTATGTAGGATAAGAGGGTTTGCCTACTCTAAAAGTTTGATTACAGTATCATTACCTGTTGTAGAAACAGAAAGCTGACAAGGAAAAGAAAAAAAAAACAATCGGAAAATGCTTGACCTGTAATTGGATATTTCAATATTTTATTTCAAATGGATAGAAGAATGTTTGAAATAGAATAGTACTATAATTGGCATAGTATCTTTTAATCTTGATTCTGAATATTAATTATAGTTTTACCTTCATTCTGTTGTTGCTGTAGTTCAATGGTCCCGGGCTCGAGAAATCCCATGTGGGGAGAGGAATTCAATTTTTCTGTTGATGAACTACCCGTCAAGGTAATTTTTGAAGCTTATGAAAATTACAACAGTGTGGATATTATAATGTGTGAAGGACATTGCAGATGACCTTCACAGTATTTCACTTTGCCTTCATTATGCATGGCTACATGGTTATAACCTTGTAAATGCAGACACACTTGTAACTGCTTGTGTGAAAGTGTCAGCTTGCATTGAGCATGGGTTTGAAAAACGGGTTGCATATTCCCACCTTCTACCTTAATACAGTTTGTTCCCTCACTGAGCACACCTGGAGGCCCACAAAATATGATTCCTGAAAGATTTGGATTTTTGGTTGTTACTATATTTTGTGACAATTTTTAGGTGGTTTGTTAGCATGTTGGAAGTTGGAGCCAAACTGACCCAACACACCAATTGACAGGCCTATCTGACCATGGCATCAGCAAAGAGTGCAAATCTATGGCCCTTTCGTAACTTGAAGATCATAAATATTAGGTAAATTAGATTGAAAAATTAATCTAAGAACCTGAAAGTTTGTATTAGTGACACATAATCACCTATATTTAAGAGATGACATTTATTTTCAAAGGTACAAAAGGTTTTTTGGTCACAGGATTAAATGTAGACACAAAGATATTTATAGGACTCCAGTTCGTTATGTAGGCTATTCATTTCGAACTTACATTAGGGATATGACCCGTGGAAAGTGAAATTGCAGGGTGGGTTCTCATCTTTTCCCTAGTGACAAAAGAAGCTGGTTGGTATACCATCAGTGAAGAGTGTTTTCCTTATGATAATAGTAGTAACAGGAAGAATCATTGCATTAGTCAATAATATTTAACAGATTATCATTTTAGTTATTTTATCCTGTGCATCATAGACATTTTGATCTGTTAAAATTGTGAAACTTGTGGTGCTTTTATCAGTCTTTATTTCCCCATAAACATGTTCTGTATTGCAGTTCGTTTCTCTCTCTCTCTCTTGTAATCTGGCTCTCAAACTAATTCATTTGAATGGTTGGGCAGATTAATGTGACAATATATGATTGGGATATAATTTGGAAAAGTACAGTTCTTGGTTCAGTGACAATTCCTGTTGAAAGTGAAGGCCAAAGTGGTGCTGTTTGGCACTCGTTGAGTTCTTCGTCTGGGCAGGTAACTATTTGTTGTATGCCAAGTAGTTTTATTGTAAAAATTTTGCTATATTAATTATCTTGTCAAAATGTGTTATTTATGAACATAATAACAAATTTATTTGGTTGTCAGGTTTGTCTCCATATAAAAACAATTAAACTTCCTGTAAACTCTTCCAGGTATCTTTCTTTGTTCTTTCTTCTGTTCTTTTTTATCAAGTGTGTCATATGTATGTAGTAATATGCACTTGTGGAAAGATGAGACAATTAAGTTGAATTCTAAATGAAAACTGTTGATTGAATTTTTACCAAGACTAACGGCTAGTAAGTGAAAGATCTTGGTATCCAACAGTAAGGGCTCCAGTCGAATGGGTTGCAGAGGTAGGTGTCAAGGTGCTTTCTTCTGCTTTTCTTTTGGTCACCATCAATGGGGAGCCCAAGAAGTGGTTTAGAGCTTTTAGGGTATTGCCTGAAGAGTAATTTTTGTGCGTGTTTCTCTCTGTAGTGGTTGATGTGCTTAGGAGGGTGCTTTTTGGTGTGAGGATGGGAATATTACAAATGGGTACTAGTTCTTTGCATATGATAGCGTTTTGTGATTGTCTGAGGAGGTCTAGGTTTTCAAACAATCTTATTATCTTGGGAGGAAGGCTTACTTTTACGAGTTGTGCCTTTCTTGTATTGTTGTTAATTATGTATCTCTGATTAAGCAGTCCATGAGAGTTGCAGATTGGAAGGGATTCTGTGGCACAACCTTCGGTTTGGGTGGGTGAGTAAAGATAAATCTGGTTGCGTGGCATTGTTGTCTGTCGATTAAGGAAACATATTCATGGATCAAGAATCTGCTTATTAGAAATGTTCAGCTATTTGTATTTTTTTTCTCATCCCCTCTAGCATAAAGTTAATAGGAGCAAGTTTGGTGTTCAGTGGAACTTACGTGAAAAGGAAAATTTGAGCTCTGAACTCGTTGAAAGGATTTCGGACAGCTGAAAGACATTTACCTCAATGATGTATATAGCAAAATTGGCCCTTCCCTCACTTAGCTCTTGGAAGTCAGTACACCAATGTTTTCTTCCCTTTAGGCCTCATATATACTATGTGGTTTTCACGGATTTTCAGTTTGAAGTCTAGGATGCCCTACTAGTTGAAGGCCTGGTTACTCGTGCTTAAGTGATAAAAAATGTATGGCATAAAATGTGAAGGCCCAATGTGGTCACTTATCCTGGCATCACTGTTCTGTTTGAATCATAATAATACTCATGTGCATCTTTTGCTATATTAATTCTTGTTATTATCCTAGTTTTTTTGCTATTGGCTTAATATAGTCACACATGCATCTTGAGAAAACATCTTGTCCTCAAATCCATGTGTTATTTATTCTTCTTCTAATAAAATTTCTTTTATCAAAAAAAAAAAAAAAGTCACACATGTATTCCTCTTCTCGTTGGTCCGAGTTTCTACACGATATTATCATAACAATTTTTCCTTGAATAAAACCTAGTCTCTCTAAATTCCACCACTTAGCTCTCAGATTTGTAGTGCTTTTTCTATGATGTTGTTTGTTGTATAGGGTGATATCTAGACCCATGATTCTATGTTGTGAAGTTAAGCTCTCTCTAGGATTGCTCTGTTGATACATGTTAATTCATCGGAAACTGTCTACTTGACTGTCACTTGGGTCACTTTTAAATGTTATCAGATGCTCTTTCCTTTTCCTATACATTTGTTTGCTTTAGAACCAAGTCATAATGCACTGCAGAATCTAATAAAGCACCCTGCCATTATTTCTATCTCCAACCACGTCATACCTAACTTGATCCTCCCTGCACAGTTATTCAAATCTCCCACAGTATATGTTTTTTTCTTTTTTTCTATAATCATACTTGAGGCGCGTAAGTACTAATCATGTTAACAATTTGTTTTTAGACTACTAAATTATAGTATTTGCCTATATCCTACTCTAAATATTGCTTCAGCATATTCTTTTATGACTCTAATTGCAACACTGACGAAGTTAATATGACAGTAAAGCAAATACCCCCTCCGTCCCAAACTAAGAGTCCCTTGTTCCTTTTTGGGATGTCCCTAAAAAAGTGTCCCCTTCCATAACTTTCCATTCTGGGCATAGAAAACTTACATATTTACCCTTTAGTGGAACTCACATCCATTTTGGGCCAAACCTTTAAGACAAAGGAAATTCACATTTTTACCCTTCCCACATACTTTTAATAATAGAGTCAAATACTTTACCTAGATTTGTGATCGGTCAAAGGGGACTCTTATTTTGGGATGGAGGTAGTACAAATTTCTATTTTTCTCAAAACAGAAACCAGTCACACCCAAGCGAGTTCATGCTCAACTGTGAAAAAAAAAAAACTAAAATAAAATCAAACATAGTATAAACTATAAATTCCACATTTGACTTGTTAAAGCTTTATCAATATCATAAAAAAAAAAAGCATCGTTAACATTATACTACCAAAAAAAAACTTAGTTTGAGCTAGTTCCTGTACTTCATTAATCAACAATCTGAAAAATGTGCAATCCTGTTTCTATGTAGGAAATCTTTTCTTGATAATAAGCTAATTAATCCTTAAACTGCACACAACCTGAGTTGATCCTTATGCCTGATTTTGAATTGCTTAAGTCAGAATTTCTATCTTTACTATTGGAATTTGCTGAGTATAGGTTTATGCAGAAGCCTTCTTTGGTTATGACTTGCTCCCCATGGCGTTGGCAGTGAAACATAGTCCAAGTGCCTCTTTTTTCTTGATTGGATTTAGATGCTACTTTTCCATTAGAATTTCCACTCTGAATGGAAATCTTTGGTCTCTCGATGTGATTAAAGTATTATATCTCTGAACTAACACAGAACTCTGTCATGGTAGGAGGTTGAATGGATATGCTTATGCTGGAGCTAATCCCCGAAGAAGGATTTCAACCGATAAACAGGGTCCTACTCTAGTTCATCAAAAACCTGGGCCTCTGCAGACAATATTCGATCTTCTACCAGATGAGGCAAGTTTGATTTATTTATATCCAAGAAATTGCAATTTGTCTGTTTTCTTCCAGAGATTCTTATTCAATATCATTATGGTCTTTGGACATATAAAGACCTGTAGCAATTGTTTAGGTTTCTCCTGGAAATTGGAAATCGTTATTTTCTTTAATTTGCTTACTATGTTTTACCGCCAGCAAACATAGTTTAATTGGACTATATTGGCTAGTGTAGTTATTGAACTCATTAATACGTTTCAGGTTGTTGAACACAGCTACTCTTGTGCACTTGAGAGGTCATTTTTGTATCATGGCCGTATGTACGTCTCTGCTTGGCATATCTGCTTCCATTCTAATGTGTTTTCAAAGCAAATGAAGGTTAGCTTGTCGATCTTATTGCAAATATTGCTAGTTTGTCTAGGTTTTGATTCATTTGGATGATATTACAAGGATGAAGTGAAGACATGAAGTTTTTTTTCCATTTTAACTATTATCATGTACTCCCTCCATCCCTAAATGAATGTCGATTTTTTTTCCAGATTTGCTCTTGATTAAGAGCGAATTTGAAAAAAAAAAGTCGCATTCATTTAGGGATAGAGGGAGTACATACTTCCATGACAATCATTATTCTCAAGGACCAACCATAGTAATGACAAGAAATCTAAGCAGCACTAGAAATTCTTCAAGAAAAATATATGACATAAGCAAAGCATGTAAATAATTCATTTTGAGTAGCACGAAGCTGAAAATTTGGATTGTTTAGAAATAGTTGTTTTTCAATTACATAATACTCCCTCGCAACCAAAAAGTATTCCCATTTGACTTTTAAAAAACATTTAAGATGGTAGATTTACTTGTTTGTACCTCCTTGAAATCGTAGTAACATTGTATATCATTAGAACAACAAACAACAACAAAGCCTTAGTCCCAACATAATTTGGGGTCTGCTAACATAAATCCTCATATGTGTCATCGTGAAATAAAAAAAAAAATGGAAAAAAGGCAAATTTAAAGAAGAAATAAGAATAAAATTTAGGAAAGGAAAAGAAGAGAAGAAAAAAATGATAATAAAAGAATATATATGTATAATACATATAATAATAATAATAATAATAATAATAATAAAATAATAAAAATAAAAATAAAAATAATATATATATATATATATATATATATATATATATATATATATATATATAAAGTCAACCTCCTTCACCCACATGAATCTTTGCCCTCCAATCCGGCCTCTTCAACACCATATTCTCATCCGGTCTAATTAAACTCATATCATTTTCAATCACCCTTATCCATGTTTTCTTGGGCCTTCCCCTATCTCTCGCCATTTTATCACTTCTCCACTCTTCAGGCCTTCTAATCAGTGCATCATTCGGTCTCCGCCTCACATGACCAAACCACTTTAGATGATTCTCCCTCATTTTATCTTCAATGAGCGCAACTTCTACTTTTCCCCTTATCACTTCATTACTTAATCGATCCTTTATTGTATGCCCACACATCCATCGTAGCATACGCATCTGCGTCACATTTATCTTGAGACTGTGACTCTGTTTTATGACCCAACACTTAGTGCCATATAGAAGTGTCGGCCTAATTGCCATGCGATAGAATTTTTCCTTTAATCTATGGGAGCACATAAAAACCCTGTGACACTCTTCCAATTCAACCAACCAGCTTTAATCCTATGAGCCACATCTTCATCAAATTCTCCATCCTTTTGGATAATAGATCCAAGATAGCGAAAATAAGTAAGAATCTTGGACAATCTTCCCATCGAATGTGATCATCCCTGCCTCTTTACTTCCAGCTCTGCTAAACTTACACTTCCAATATTCAGTTTTGATTCGGCTCAATCTAAAGCCTCAATTACAAAGTTTATCTCCACAATTTCAACTTACTTTCAATACCCCCTTGGCATCACTCATCACAATATCATCTACGAACAATATACAACATGGTAAATCATCTTGAATGTTCCTCGTCAATTTGTCTATTAACATAGCAAAGAGAAAAGGATCGTGCAAAACCTTGATTCACTCTAATCGTAATATAGATTTCTTATGTTTTTCCAACACTAGACTGTACATCTGTACTAACTCCATTGTACATGTCATTGATGATATCAATATATTTATTTGAAACACTTTTCTTTGATAGATCCCACCAATGTACCTCTCTTGGTACTTTATCATACGCCTTCTCCAAATCAATGAAAATCATATAATTTTTTTTCTTTTTATCTCGATTTCTCTATAGTTTGTTTCATAAGATAGATTGCCTCCATAGTCGATCTTTCGGGTATAAATCCAAATTGATTATCCGAAATCTTCACAATTCTCCTTAGCCTTTGTTCAATCACTCATTCCCAAAGTTTCATAGTATGACTCATTAGTTTGATCCCCCGATAGTTCGCACAATCTAGGACATCACCTTTGTTCTTCTACAAAGGGATCAAAGTACTTTCCCTCCACTCCAATGACAATGTGTTAATTATCCATATCTTGCTGAATAGTGTTGCTAACCATTCTATTCCCCTTTCCCAAAAAACATCTCCAAACCTTAATCGGTATGACATCCGGCGCTACAACTTTCTTCAATCCCATCTTTTTTATTGCCATTTCCACTTCACCTTTTTGAATTCTCCGCATAAAATCTATTATCCATACTCGAAGGGATATTTAAATCTCCAATATCCTGCTCTTGATCGCCATTGAACAAGTTATCAAAGCACGACTTTCATCTATCTTTTATCTCTTTATCCCCGACCAGAACTCTTTAGTCTACATCTTGCACACATTTAACCCTCCCAATATCTCTTGTCTTCTTATCCCTCATCATACGAGCAATTTTAGATTTTCTTTTCCACTTCTTTTGTATCCAATCTAGCATAAAGCTCCTGATTCATCTTTGCTCTTGCATCTCTCACCGCTTTCTTTGCGTCCCTTCTATCCTCCTTATACTTCTCATTGTTCTCATCACTTCTACATTTTTCAATAATTTGTAGCATTCTTGCTTGCTTTTTATCCTCGCTTCACGTCCTCATTCCACCATGATGTGTCTTTAATTGGTGGCATGTTTCCTTTAGATTCTCCAAGGACTTCTTTCGCCGCATCCTTTATGGTATGCTCTATTTTAGTACAGGTCGAATCTATATCTATATCCGTATTACTATACCAAATACCGGTAGTGGCCATGTTAGCCAAAAATCTTTGTTGATTCTCCCCTTACAGCTTCCACCACTTGATTCTTGGGTCTACTTGTGGTTTTTTATTCCTTGAATAACTCCTACTTCGAAAATCAAGAACCACAAGTTATGTTGAGTTGTTGTACACTCACCCGAAATAACCTTGCAATCTATATAACTCTTTCTACAAGCATTTCTTACTAAGAAGAAGTCGTTGACTCGCATTACCTCCACTCCTATAGGTTACCAAAGTGAGATTGTCTCTTCTTAAACCATGTGTCATTTTACTCAAGTCATATGTCATTGCAAAATTTAAGATACCATTTCCTACTTCATTCCTATCTCCAAAATCAAAACCAAAACCTTGATGAATGCTCTCAAAGTCGTGTAGACTACACCCCACATGTTTGTTAAGATCGCCACCAATGACCAATTTTTCACCACTAGATACCCGTTGCACTACCTACTACAAATCTTCCCAAAATTCTTGTTTAATAGATACATCTAACCCTACTTTTGGTGCATATATACTAATAATATTTATAATCTCATCACATATCACAAGTTTAATACCAATAATCCAGCCACTTTTCCTGTACACTTCCACCACATCATTGATATACTCCTTATCAATAATGATACCTACTATATTTCTACCTTTATTCTTTCCCGAATACAAAGCTTAAAACCCCAAGGGATATTTCTCTTACTTTCTCTTCAACCCACTTAGTTTCTTGTAAACACATTATGTGAATCCTCCTCCTCCTCCTCATAACTTCCAGCACTTCTGCCGATCTACCTGTCAAAGAGCCAATGTTCCAAGTTCCAAAGCGCATCCCACTATTTTTACCCCCACCGTGAACTAGCTTTTTTACCCGTACTCGTCCGTGTCCGCAATACGAGAATGGGAAACTATGTTTATTCTAGAAATAAGGATCAAGTTATTGCATTTAGTCAAGGCTGTACGATGTAGCGATAAATGCAAAGTAACATCTTACTCACAGTTTCAACATACACATACATAATAGAAATGAAAAAAAAAAATCAACGAGAAAAGAGGCAAGGGGTGAGTGGTGAGGTAGGGGAAGGTGATTTTGTCGTGCATACCTGACCGAGGGTAAACAAAGGTTTGATAATGCTGGTTAATTGGTTGTAGCCAATCCTTTAGATGATTATAAATTTCCTGGCCTTTTTTCAAATACAGATCTCTTTTAGTCAAATGCATGGTGACTTGTCTAATCGTCAAACCTGCTGTTTGGTGTGCTCAAATCTGTATCAGTTTGTTCCTCACTTGGTTCAGTTATGGTTTTACGTCACTTATTTCGTGAACCTGTCATGAGGTCGCAAGTCTTCTCCGTCATTTTCTGTTTATGCCTAAATAATTATAAGTTTGTCTTAAAAGTCAATCAAATATAATATTCTATTTTTGCCTGTATTGGTGTCTATATATCTTACACTATCTCAGGCATCGTCTTCTCATATCATAAAAATCTATTTCCATGTTCACCTGGGTCATACCCCTGCTTTTTTGTTTTCTTTCTCTTTCCCAGAAGAAACGTTATTTGAATTTTCTGGTCCCACCACTTGAACGTTTCATAGTGGAATATAATAGTGTCTAGGGAGGCATTGTTCTGAATTCATTTGTTTGCTGTATTGTTTTTGGTTCTCTATTGCATCGTTGATATAGTTATTTATTAGAAAAGTTATATGGATGAACCCCTGTGATACTAAGTAAGATGTGATCTTTTGAGACGGCTTATACAATATTCGTTTTGTTGTGCTAAAATACCCTTCAGCAAGCTTTGCTTCTGTTTACCATTTTTGTTCACTTTCAGGTGATTATTCCGTTGGGAGATATAGATGAGGTGCGTAGTCTCTGTTCCATTTCTTTATGGTCACTAAAAACGATTTTTTATGGGCTCTAAGTGGCACTATTCAATACTGAGTTGAGGACCATTATGTCTTCACATACAGATTCGAAGGAGCCAACATGCATTTATTAATCCCGCGATTACAATTGTCCTACGCATGGGTGCTGGTGGGCATGGTGTTCCACCTTTGGGAAGTCCTGATGGTCAGTAATATAGTGCATGTGTTAATACTTTTGGATAGTGTATTTTATGTCCATATCTAAACTTATACTCTTTGAGTGGGTGTATATTATGTGTCCTTACCGGAACAATCACTCTTTGATTACTTGGTGGTGTTGTAAAAACATAGAGTACATTTCATAATTAATGTCAAAGCTCCACCTTGAGTGTCAATCATGCACCTAACATGAAAGCTTTAGTTATGATGAGACTGCAAAACAAAGTAGACAGTGGTGAAGGTTGCACCACAAGTGATTTAATAGTGGACTGGAGTAAGTGAATGTGAGGATGCAGAAGGTTAAGGAATAGGTGTTGCAGGATTCTATGCGCCTTCCATAGTTACGATGAAGTGATTCTGGTTGAAAGACGTAGATGATTATTCAACTTATGCAAAAGCAACGGGAACATTTCGTTTGTAGTTTCATTAACATTGATCATATATAGGAGATTATTACTCCCTCCGTCCCAATTTAGCCCTCTTTTGTTTGGACACGCTGATTAAGATTTTTTGGTTTCCAAATTTGTCAAGATTAAAAAAAAAGTAATTACTTTCACTTTCTAAATGTCCGCCTATGTAGGATTTACTAATTATTGTTCGTTTTATCAACAACCATAAGTAACGAGAGAGAAGGGCATTGTGCTAGAGAAAGAGAGAAAAAAAAGAGAGGACATAATTAATTTCGGGAACATGCACCTAGAAACCTAAGGGTATAACTGGAAGAGTAAGATAAAAAGAGTGTTGGTGATAAAAAGATATTTATTTTGGAACATACCAAAAAGGAAATGAGGACGTCCTATTTGGGGCGGAGGGAGTACTATGTTTTCATATATTTTCTTCTATTTAAGATAGGCCTGCTTAGGGACTAAATAGCTCATGCTTATCAAATGAGTCTTTCTGCCAATCAGTAGTGGCTAGCTGCAGAATCTTTTTTGGCCATTCTGTCAAGTAAATTAAGATCGTCAACAAGCCCTTCATATCCTTTCAGTTATTTCCTATAGAAACACTTCACTTTTAGTGGTCTGATTGGTTTCGGAAAGTGTTTTATTGTTTGTCAATGCCAGCCCTTTAGATTAATATCATTTTAGGTTTTCATTTGGTTGGATTCCATTGGTTCTGTAAGGTTGCATCCACTCTGTGATGCCGGCTAGGTCATTTGCGTCCATGCTATTTTCTTGGCTAGTTATCTGGATTTATTACTAGAACTTTATCTTGGAACTTGCTTATCAAGTAGTTATGCTTGGAATGTGTATTTTCTTGTTCTTTCTAATAAATCCACACATTTACAGATCTTACTCCTTACATTTTTGTGTAGCGTCGGCGATTCTAATTTGGTATGTTCCACTTAAAAGAGTCCACTTTTAAAATGTATGCCTTCACTATCTATAAATTTCCACTTTGTTCCCCAATTATGATATAAGCATCTTGCGTACACTTTGCATCTATGACCAGGTCCAATAATTTGTTATTTCCTGTCATTGTGGTTGAGAACTTAAGTTTGGTTAGGTATATGTCATAAATTTTGATGTCTAATTTTGTTTCACACGTCCCTTCTTCTTTGACAGGAAGAGTCAGATATATGTTTGCATCATTTTGGAACAGAAATCATGCACTAAGAGCTTTGCAACGTGCTGTCAATAATCACCATGAAATGCTAGAAGCTGAGAAGAAGGTCCGCTCTATAACTATGCTTTCATTTTGTTATATTCTAAGGAGTGAATTCATTGCTATTTTTGAGGCATTCGTAGTTCACAAGGTAAATATAATATTTGTAATTTGCTTATATTGACAGGAAATAATCATACAATATTTCGTATAAGCCAACTCTCTCACCACAGTTTCCTTTTATTGTTTAGCCCAAACAGTTAATTGGTATTCCAAAACCCAATTAAACTAGAGTCTAAATATTTATAGTAATCAGAGATTATTCAGAATTTTAGCCATGTGATATTTTAATGCATTAAGAACTTGGCATACGTCCTTGGGATTAAGTTTTAGAGATGACAGTAAATATTATTCCCTCCGTCCCAAAATGAATGTCCAATTGTTTTTTTCAAATTTGCTCTTGATCAAGATCAAATTTGAAAAAAAAAATTGACATTCATTTTGGGACGGAGGGAGTATAACGATATAGTCACAACACTTACTGATTTGATAAATACTAGATCTACTCTGCGGCAAGGTATTCCCCTGCATTTAATCTTAAGCTTAGACAGGTTGATTCCTTTTATATGCATGCATTTAAAACAATAAGAATCTTATGAATGTACTTAAAAAAAATAAAGAGACTCAGTTTTCACAATAATGTAGTCTGAGCTCATGGATAAGAATCTTTTAATGTATTTAAATAAATGAACAAGGAGGCTAAGCTTTCAAAATATTGTAGTCTGAGTAACAGTGCTGGTTTGCACTCTTCTATTCTTATACATGCCTTTTATGTGTATTCAGGAGAAAGATCTGTCTGAATTGCGTGCACATAGTAGCTCTTTAAGAAGCCCTAAAATCCTAGTTGACGCGCCAGAAGAAAGTGTCCCTAAATCGAAGAAACTTCAGCCTTTTGTCCAAGAAGATGTTTTGCTTGGTATATACAATGTATGAAACATTTCTTTTTCCATCTTTCTCTCAGAATGTAATGCATTTAATCTTAATTATTACAACACTCTATTTGCTTTTTCAGGACGTGTTTCCATGCACTGCCGAGCAATTTTTTGACATACTGTTGAGTGACGGTTCAAATTTTACACACGAGTATCGGTCTGTCCGGAAGGATACTAATCTTAATGCAAGTATCAAGATTTTCATAGCTTCATTCTGCATCATTAATTAATTTTTGTCTTTCATGCTTCAATGTTTTGGTCATATTTGAAATTTCTATTGATAACGTTAAATAGTCACTTGCTATTTCCAGGTGGGTCAATGGCATGCTGCCGATGGATATGATGGTCAAGTACGAGAAATAACATTTAGAGCCCTTTGTAACAGTCCTATGTGTCCTCCAGATACGGCAATGACAGAGTGGCAGCACGTTCTTCTGTCCTCGGATAAAAAACTTCTGGTCAGTTTATTTCTTTCATATTTAGGTTGACATGTAGGTGTATATGGTCAGTTCATTCTATGTATTTGATAATTATATGGTCACAACACGGCTGACATTCTATCCTCATCTTTTAAGGTCTTTGAGACAGTTCAGCAGGCACATGATGTTCCCTTTGGGTCTTATTTTGAGGTATGTTTTGATGTCATACTTCGAGGTGTTTCTGTTTCTTATGCACGTATTTATTCCTTATAGTCTGTTTTCAATGTGGATGCCTGTTTTTAACTATGTACGTTTAAAAAGATGAAGTGTGTTATCTTAAAATATATGAACTGTTGCCACAGGGTTGGGGTTTCTTGGGTGGCTCATTTCCTGAGTAAAAGTTTAGGGTAAATTATATCCATCAGCAGTAACGAGTTTTGACCCCAATAATCCATATATTTTCTTATTCATTCTTGCACTATTGTTATAATTGTCTCTTATTCTGTGAAGTTAGTATTCAGTAGCGAGTTGACCCCAGGTATCTTGTACTCCCTCCGTCCCTAAATGAATTTCCATATTTCATTTGGGGGAAAATGTTTACTTTTTATATAAAAAACATATTTATACTATTAAATGGCAAATATGCATAAATATTAATTATTGTATCCAATTTCCAAACATTTGGTTTTGCAAGTATTAAGTAACTAGTGAATTTAATTTTTGTGGTAAAAAATCATTTGAGGACAGTTTTTTTTTTCCAAAAAAGACATTCATTATGGGACAAAAGTTTCTTGAAATTGGACAATCATTTAGGGACAGAGGGAGTAGACTATTTTGTCTTTCTTTTTGCTACAACTGATTACTGGTTATATTGCACCAGGTGCACTGTAGATGGTCTCTAGAGTCCACAACTGAATCCTTGTGCAAGGTTGATGTAAAAGTGGGTAAGTTCCTTTTTCAGTTGATCTTTTGAATGCTCAGTTTCAACTTGGGCGGGGTGGGTGAAGAAGGAGGTTCTCACTCTTTATATTTTCATAAACCAAGTAGTCACCGAAGTTGCTTGCAACTATGCTTTCCAGTTTCCACATAAAATTTTATCCCCACCAAGCGGGGGTTGGGAGAGGGAACCATTTGCTAGAGCCTTCCCCTGACAAGAGACTGTTCGCCAAGGTTCGAACCCGTGACCTTATGGTCGCCATAGGAGCAACTTAACCGTTGGGCCAAGACTCGCCCTCAAAAAATAATTTTAGGTTAATATAGATATCCAAATAAAAATTTAAATATTGTCATTGATAGTATTTGAAGTGGTGTATTAATAACAAGATTTAGATTTTCATTAGAATAATTAAATGAATCTAAAATTATTGTTTAAAGGTCATTAACACTAACGCGAAAAAAGTAGAAAGATCTTTATAAAAAGACCGAGTGAGGGAGTATGTTATGCATAATCTTTATGATTTAATATTTTTCACGTTTGGTGATTTTTACAGGAGCTCATTTGAAGAAATGGTGCGTGATGCAATCTAAAATAAAGTCAAGTGCAGTAAATGAGGTACAGAGACTGTTTGTAATTGTTTTATTTTCTTTGCATGATTGATTTCACTTTCATGAAAGTTTAATTGGCATACACAAAATCGGAATGCAGTATAAGAAAGAGGTAGAAATGATGTTAGAAGTGGCCCGTTCGTGTATTGATAAGTCAAAGACTTCTGGTGATGAGATTCAAAGTGTCGTCGTCCCTCCTGCCTCGGATAATACATAGAAATTATAATTTGCTATATTTTGGTTCATCTTACTTTTTTTTTTTTTTTTTTTTTTGGCTTGTGTAATGTGTATTTTTTATTTACTTATTAACTGCTTGTATGTATAAGTAGTAGCTGTAGGCACCCTATCTCTCCTTTGAGAACGAGTGGTGTGCTCTTGTAATATTTGTGCAATTATTTTGAAGTAAAAATAAATAACCTTTGGGTAACATTGAGATGGGAATTTGTTCATACTTGAATTCTTCTTTCTTTTATATATATATATATATATATATATATATATATATATATATATATGGGTATAAGCAGCAAGCACATGGGGATTTGGCCTGCTGGCTTGAGCTCATGTTTTTCAACCCGGAGGTTATGGGTTCGATCCTCCCAGAAGTTAGAGGGAAGGCTTTCTCTCCCTAGGATTTATCTTCTAGGCGCTTCTGTGTGTGTGTGAGTAGAGGAAAAAAAAATTGGGTATGAGCAACTCTAGTGTTGATTTTTCCCTTGCTCTCAATTCTTTTTCTGCTTCTAATATATACTAGTAACCCGTCGAGATTCGACGGGTATATTTAGGCTTATTATTACTTATTGCTATAATCTGTAATTTCATTTAAATAAACGAAAACAATATGTTAGGTTTATATCTAACAATAAAAAAGTGAGACGATCATTTTGGGAAAGAGGGAGTATCATATACACACAGAAAATTACATTACTACATTCAGACTAACTCCATTTAGCATATATGTGTTGGGATGACCAAACATATTTTGGTCACAGAAATCTATTTTTATTATAAAAATAAAAATGTGTGTACACTTGATCACCGATTTTTTAAGAGATGGAGAATATATAATTTACACAAACTTGCATAATGATTTGAGCTTATAAAATTTACACAAAATTGCTCACAAAATTATCTTTGACAAACAGTAGTTTGGTAGGCTATTTTGTCTGTCAATTATATCGTTATTAATTAAATGAATCAAATATTAATCAATTTACAGTAGGATAACAATTCAATTATCAAATTATTCTTAGTCAATAGCATATTTGAAATGAATGTCCAAAAAGTTTTGAAATTTGCTCTTGATCAAGAGCAAATTTGAAATTTTTTTGGACATCCATTATGAGACGGAGGGAGTATTTTTCATTATTGTATGCATAAACTTTATTTTCCAGGAGAGCGTAACATTGTTTAGCAAATCAGGTACGCATTCAAATGCATAAACATAATGTATAATGAGTTCTCAAGTTATAGCTTAACAATGAGAAGTTCCATCTATTCTTTGATAAAATAATTTTGAGATCAATTTTTGTGATTCCATAAAGAGTGCGTCTGCTGAGAAACGCGTTTCTCCATAACTATGGAGAAACGTGTTTTTCATAGCCAGAAGCTTTACATTTGATAACCAGAAAAAAAAAATCCAAGGCCAAGACCAAAAGCTTCTGGATATCCAGAAGCTTTGCATTTGATAGCCGAAGCTTTTGCTGATATCCGTAGCTTTGTATTTGATAGCCGAAGGATGTGAAATGTATATCCGTAAACTGTTAGGTGCATATCCGTAAAACTGTTAGGTGCATATCCGTAAATGTGTTAGGGCATATCCGAAATTGCTATTGAAGGTTTACGGATATTCAGAACCTTCAATGTATATCCGTAAACATTTTGAAGGTTTCTGGATATTCATTGAAGGTTTCGGATATCACTTTCATAGGTTTCTGGCTATCTAGCTCATTGTCGCGCGACATGTCGGGACCCGTTTCTCCATAACTTATGGAGAAACGCGTTTCTCCCTAGATTTTGTGTTCCATAAATTCACTAAAAATAAAAATGTTAAATAGGATCATGAATTTAGTTGTCCATGTTGATCCTGATGACCTTAGAAAGGGTGGGTTTCATCTTCTTCATGATAAAATCAATTTCATTTCCATCTACCATGATTCAAATTCAATTGTTATTTTGGGAGCATTTTTGCTAATTATTGATGATAGTTTCAGTTAGCCGATCAACAGATTCGAAAACAATCACATAAATTTTCTTTTTGCAACTGAAGGAGTATTTCAGAATATGCTTTTCTTATTTTGTCCAATAGTACTTAAGTTTCTTAATAATATTCACTTCTTCTTCAGGAGGCCATGAAATCAGCAAAAGCACTGGATATGCTGGTGGAGGATTGCCTGCGATAGGCCATAACATTCCCTTTATTTACTCTGAAACTTCTAGTGCTTGAATAACACAAAAGCCTAATGATGTATATAGCTAAAATAGCTTACATCATGGTAAAAAACTGTCTAAATAGGATACAAATCCCAATAAATTATCAGAGAAGAAGGTACCTAGATCTCTTGAAGCATTATGAGTTTGATGAAGTATATATAAAAATGGCTATAAAGAAATAAGTAATACTCCCTCCGCCCCAAAATGAATGTTAAAAAGAATACTAACTTTTGTCAAAACACAAAAGCCTAATGTTGTATATAGCTAAAATAGTTTACACAAAAGCTTAATGTTGTATATAGCTAAAAGGATACAAATCCCAATATAATTCATTTATTATCAAAAGAAAAAAAATGATATATGAGACATAATTCTCACCCAC
Source organism: Adenophora triphylla var. japonica (assembly GCA_022495995.1). Taxonomy (NCBI): domain Eukaryota; kingdom Viridiplantae; phylum Streptophyta; class Magnoliopsida; order Asterales; family Campanulaceae; genus Adenophora; species Adenophora triphylla. The sequence goes on from JAFEMH010000528.1 coordinate 665,343, forward strand.
TATGAAATCTTCATTTAAACACCCAATTGATTGAAAAGGTGTGAACATGAAACTATTTTCTGAAATTTGGACAGACGTATCGACATCTTCTACCTTAGTCCTCAAACTCATAGTTAGTTTCCATTTGTGATTAATTTTTGCCTTTTGAGTAGATTGAATATTTTCTTCAACCCCAAATTTTTCGATATTTAGAACTTTCCCAATTTCAAATCTAATCTTCAAATTAGATGGCAAGCTGTTCGGGATGGTAGCCTGAATTTTAGAACCCTAAACAAAATAAAAAATAGTATTAAAGATTCAATATGAAGATCAAATTAAATAAATAGAAGCCTGAATAAAAATTATGCAAGATAAGGAAGTAAATTAATAAAAATTATTACCTCTTCATCAACTAATATCATCTCATCTTACGTTTTTTCGCACAGGTTTGTCTGCTCCCATTTACGTAAAATGCGAGCGTTAATATTACAAAACCTAGCGTTCTTATCAATTGATTTAATACCAATCAATCGACTTGTCGACATAGTCTATGATTTCATTTAAATAAACGAAAACAATATGTTAGGTAAATATTCAAAAAACGAAATGAATGCGCTTTGATAGCTCAAACTGCACTTACATAAGTTTCACCTTTGCCATTTTTTATTGTCCAGAAAAGATCATCCCATTACCAAAATTGTTGGGCTAAAATTATAAAAATTCCAAAATTTTCAATCAAAGAAGGAGGGAGGAAGGAGAGAATGAGAGCCAAACAATAATATCTAGAGGTATCAATGTCATGCTATATGCTCCCAAACATAGATTAACTAAAGAGAAGGTTCAGAAATCTCTTGAAAGTAACAATAATAAGAATTGCATTCACCATAAACTTACACACAATCTGATCTTTCATTTGAAGGTTCACCCATAAGAGTAAGCTGAATTTAAACTTAGACATGCATGGGTGTGACATATGGACAGTGTGAAGTCCTAAACTTATATAAGAAAAAACGGCAGCAACAATAATTCTGATGCTCGAAAGTTATTGTAATGTATCTTCCCATATCTATTTTCCTAAGCACAAAATTCAAAAAAATATATGTGCATGTTTTATTGATAGAAAACTCGAGAACAACAGCAGTAAAGATTGAAAAAAGAACCAAGTAAATGCAAGTTGATTCATGAATTGACGATCAACTAAAAAGAAGATTAACTAAAGAGAAGGTTCAGAAATCTCTTTTTATATATTATATAGATAATATGATCCCAAACATAGATTAACTAAAGAGAAGGTTCAGAAATCTCTTGAAAGCAACAATAATAAGAATTGCATTCACCATGAACTTTGTTGTTGTTGTTCTCGAGTTTTCTATCAATAAAACCTGCACATGTATTTTTTTGAATTTTGTGCTTAGGAAAATAAATATGAGAAGGTTCAGAAATCTCTTGAAAGCAACTGAAAAAATCTTTTTATTGCCTTAATTCGAATATGATGCCATACTACTATAATAATACGCTCCCAAACATAGATTAACTAAAGAGAAGGTTCAAAAATCTCTTGAAAGCAACAATAATAAGAATTGCATTCACCATAAACTTACACACAATCTGAAATTAAAATTGAAGGTTCACCCACAAGATTAAGGAAAAATGGATAGATTAAGAAAAAATGGCTTGAATTGATTTGTAGGAAAAAATAAATGGGAGGCTGGTATTGTTTTCTTATAAGAACGAAATATAAAGTTAGAGTTGTTCACGCTATATGAAGTTTTAAATTTGAAGGACCGTAAGAATTTTTGAGGATTAGGAAGATTTGTAATTGTAGGAAACATGTTAAAAAATCCTTCCCATCAAAGCTGAAATCACGAAAGATTAATCCTAAAATTTCGAGTAATTTCATCCTAAAATTTCGATTACACATTAGTCATTTTTTGTTTTTTTTTTCTTTTTTTTTTTTTTTATAGGAAAGAGTATGAACCCGTATGCCGTCATTTTGCAAAAAATTAAATTCGGAAAAAACAATGTGTAAATCAACTCCGTTGATATAGGTAATTTGATCCCAGACGTGAAAGGAAATTGATTTAGGGATAAGTTTGTTACAGTACATTAATTTAAATTGATTTACGAATTAACTTACGTAAATTATTCTTGAATGTTTCTTTTTAAATTCCTTATTTAATTGAAATAGAGAAAAGAAAGAGATAAATATTAAGAGTTTAATCTCATTTAGTAGTTGATTGATTTAATTAGTTAAGAAAATCACGTAAATATCAATTGTTATCTACATTTAACTGCACATTTGAAATAATTTGAAAATTGGGCTTCCATCTTATTTAGGAGTTGATTAAGGGGATAATATAATCTATAAATCAATACAAATATTTAACCTCCTTGCATTGCATTGCTTTCTTTTTTTATTTTGACTTCATAATTATTATTAATTTCGAAAATGTATTAAAAACGCTTGACTGCATGTTGTTCATGCAGTCAAGCGTTGCAAAGGGTGGCATCTTCCAATGTCAATTTTTTTTTTTTTTTTTTTTTTTTTTTTTTTTTTTTTTTTTTGAGGCTTGCCCATCTCGAGTCAAGCCCCTTTTTGTGTAAGTCAATTTTTTACTAACAAGTCCTTCAATTCTCTGAAATTCTCTTAAAATCCCCCAGAGGCGCCTAATATTAACTAGGGAGGGATAATCATCCACTCTAACCACTGGGGGGAATCGAACCCAGGATTTGCCAGTAGAAATATTCCTTTTTCTTTGCAGTTGATAAGTCAAAATGTCAATATGTTAGCAGATATAATTTCTTAAACAACGTTTGTAAATGTGAACCCCAATATTTAGGTCGAACTTCCAACGTACTTGAATAGTCGAATTCTAAACATTTTTTATTGTCGTTAATAATATGATTCTTTTTATTTCAAAAAAAATAAAAATAACCCTACTTACGTTGTATATTGTGAGAAATATTGAATCGATATATTTAAATTATGATATAAATATATTCAAAACATGCCATTTATGGAAGGGACTCTTGAAGTGGGACGGATCAAAAGGAAAAGTAGGACCCTTGAAGTGGGAAGGAGGAAATATCATTTATTAGTATACGAATAATAATAGTAATAATAAATAAATATCATATTTGTTTACATTAACTCATCATGAACATAATTATAATATTCATTTCCAATTTAAGAAGAAAAATCAAAATTTTAAAAAACTAACATTTGTGTTAAATGAAAAAAATTTACCCAAACAATCCACTCCCTCATCAAACCTAACCCACTTCTTCCTCTCCCTCTTTCAAAATACCAATTCATACTATCTTTATTTTTTAGAATATTAACATGCACTTCAAAGAAGAGGATTTCTTTTTTGTGTCTAAATCAAATGAAAGTAGTCTCTATTTTAAAAAAAAAAAAAATTTAATGATTTTTGGTGAAAAAAAGTTTTTAAAAAAATTATAATAAAATATTTGATTTATATTCAAAAAATAGGATTTTTTAAAATAAATATCATATTTGTTTACATTAACTCATTATAAACAAAATTATAATATTCTTTTTCAATTTAACTTATTTAATTTTGAGAAGAAAAATCAAAATTCAAAAATAACTATCAATGTATTAAATGATTTTTTTTTTCCCAAACACTACACTCCCTCATCAAACCCAACCCACTTCTTCCTCTCCCTCTTTCAAACTAACTATTTATACTGGGGGTGGAAATGATTCGATTTAGCTCGGTTTGGACAAATTTAGAAGTCAAACCGCTAGCATCGGTTTGGAGAAATTTCAAACCGAGCTAAACTATTAAAAAATTCAGACCGAGCTAAACCAAACCGCTATGGTTCGGTTTGTTCGGTCTAAACCGCGATTTGATTTTGCGGTTCAAACCACGGTCCAAACCACAATCTAGACCACGGTCCAAACCGCATTTCAAACCATAATCTTTTTTTGTTAACTATTTTATTTTATGACTAATAAATATAAAATAAGTATTTAGAATAAATACAAGCATAACTTACTTGATTACTTTAAAATTAAAGTACCAAATAGGATATAACAATTCAAAACCCAACTTAAACGATTTATTATTTTAAAAAAGGAAAAATTGATGGAACAGTGCAAGGCTTAGTGTCTAATTTTGACTCGTTCGACCCTACTCGGATAGTTTAAAGCAGGGCCATAAATATTGGGCCTTCTACTGTGGACTACACATTGAGCACAAAAATAGATCAGGCAAGCCCGTTGGGCCTACTACCCAGGACTACATTTTACACAACTCGATTTGACGGCTCGGTTTCACGGTTTCAAACCACGGTTCGATCTTAAACGGTTCGACTCGGTTTGGCTCGGTTTGGTTTAGGAGTGTCAAACCCCAAGCTTAGCTGAACCACATGGTTTGTTAATTTTCCAAACCGAGCTAAACCACTTATGTCTAAAAACCGAGCTAAATCACACGATTTGGCTCGGTTCGACTCCAAACCGCGGTTCGAGCCAAACCATTTCCACCCCTAATTTATACTACATTTATTTTTTAGAATATTGACATGCACTTCAAAGAAGAGGATTTTTTTTGTCCGAATCAAATGAAAGTAATATCTATTTTTGGAGGAAATTTTTTAACGATTTTAGGTAGAAAAAAAAATAAAAAAAATAATTATAAAATATTTGATTTATATTCAAGAAAGAGGATTTTTTTCTATGTCCGAATCAAATGAAATTAGTCTCTATTTGTAGAGGGAAAAATTATGAATTTTGGTGTAAACAAATATTTTTTTTAAAATTAGTTTATTATAAAATAATTGAGGTCAAAGAATTTGGGAGAAAAAAATTCGTAAATTAAGGCATCCAATCAAAAGCACTTGATGTTGATTTCAATGTCTAATATCTACATTTATGCCATTAACGTAAATGACTAAAATACCTTTGACAGATTTCCAAATTTAACCACTTGATTTATATATGAATAATTGGCCAATGGGAGAATCACATAATGACATGTCATAATAGTGACATGGCTTAATGTGAGGGCATAATATGTTTCTCTTTTCATATATAGGAAATAGTTTGAACCCGTATGCCGTCATTTTGCAAAAAATAAAATTCGAAAAAAAACAATGTGTAAATTAACTCCTTTGATATATGTAATTTGATCCCATCCATGAAATAAAATTGATTTAGGGATACGTTTGTTACAGTACATTAATTTAAATTGATTTACAAATTAACTTACGTAAATTATTCTTGAATGTTTCTTTTTAAATTTCTTATTTAATTGAAATAGAGAAAAGAAAGAGATAATTATTAAGAGTTTAATCTTATTTAGTAGTTGATTGATTTAATTAGTTAAGAAAATCCCTTAAATATCAATTGCTATCTATATTTAACCGCACATTTGAAAAAAATTCGTAAATTAAGGCATCCAATCAAAAGCACTTGATGTTGATTTCAACGTATAATATCTACATTTATGCCATGAACGTAAATGACTAAAATATCCTTGACAGATTTCCAAATTTAACCACTTGATTTATATAGGAATAATTGGCCAATGGGAGAATCACATAATGCCACGTCATAATAGTGACATGGCTTAATGTGAGGGCATAAAATGTTTTTCTTTTTATATATTATATAGATTGACATGCACTTTAAAGAAGATGATTTCTTTCTTGTGTTCAAATCGAATGAAAGTAGTCTCTATTTTTGAAAGAATTTTTTTTTATGATTTTTGGTGAAAAAAAATTAAAAAAAAGATAATTTATTATAAAATATTTGATTTATATTCAAAAAATAGGATTTTTTTAAAATAAATATCATATTTGTTTACATTAAATCATCATTAACAAAATTATAATATTCTTTTTCAATTTAACTTATTTAATTTTGAGAAGAAAATCAAAATCCAAAAATAACTAACAATGTGTTAAATGAAATTTTTTTTCCCAAACACTACACTCCCTCATCAAACCCAACCTACTTCTTCCTCTCCCTCTTTCAAACTACCTATTTATACTACATTTATTTTTTAGAATATTGACATGCACTTCAAAGAAGAGGATTTTTTTTTTGTCCTAATCAAATGAAAGTAATATCTAATTTTTGAGGAAATTTTTTAATGATTTTAGGTGGAAAGAAATTTTTTAAAAAAATTATTATAAAATATTTGATTTATATTCAAGAAAGAGGATTTTTTCTTTGCCCGAATCAAATGAAATTAGTCTCTATTTGTAGAGGGAAAAAATTATGAATTTTGGTGTACACAAATTTTTTTTTAAAAATTAATTTATTATAAAATAATTGAGGTTAAAGAATTTGGGGGGAAAATTCGTAAATTAAGGCATCCAATCAAAAGCACTTGATGCTGATTTCAATGTCTAATATCTACATTTATGCCATGAACGTAAATGACTAAAATATCCTTGACAGATTTCCAAATTTAACCACTTGATTTATATAAGAATAATTGGCCAATGCGAGAATCACATAATGCCATGTCTTAATAGTGACATGGCTTAATGTGAGGGCATAAAATATTTCTCTTTTTATATATTATATAGATTGACATGCACTTTAAAGAAGAGGATTTCTTTTTTGTTTCCAAATCGAGTGAAAGTAGTCTCTATTTTTGTAAGAATTTTTTTTATGATTTTTGGTGAAAAAAATTAAAAAATAATTTATTATAAAATATTTGATTTATATTCAAAAAATAGGATTTTTTTAAAAATAAATATCATATTTATTTACATTAACTCAACATTAACAAAATTATAATATTCTTTTTCAATTTAACTTATTTAATTTTGAGAAGAAAATTAAAATTCAAAAATAACTAACAATGTGTTAAATGAAATTTTTTTTCCCAAATACTACACTCCCTAATCAAACCCAACCCACTTCTTCCTCTCCCTCTTTCAAACTACCTATTTATATTACATTTATTTTTTAGAATATTGACATGCAATTCAAAGAAGAGGATTTTTTTGTCCGAATCAAATGAAAGTAATATCTATTTTTGGAGGAATTTTTTTAATGATTTTAGGTGGAATTTTTTTTTAAAAAAATTATTATAAAATATTTGATTTATATTCAAGAAAGAGGATTTTTTTTCTGTGTCCGAATCAAATGAAATTAGTCTCTATTTGTAAAGGGAAAAAAATTATGAATTTTGGTGTAAACAAATTTTTTTGTTAAATTAATTTAGTAAAAAATAATTGAGATCAAGAATTTGGGTGAAAAATTTCATAAATTAAGGCATCTAATCAAAAGCACTTAATGTTGATTTCAATGTCTAATATTACCATGAACGTAAATGACTAAAATATCCTTGAGAGATTTCCAAATTTAATCACTTGATTTATATAGGAATAATTGGCCAATGGGAGAATCACATAATGCCATGTCATAATAGTGACATGGCTTAATGTGAGGGCATAAAATATTTCTCTTTTTATATATTATATAAATATAGATAGACATGCACTTTAAACAAGAAGATTTATTTTTTGTGTCCAAATCGAATGAATTTAGTCTCTATTTTGGAAGAATTTTTTTTATGATTTTTTGTGAAAAAAATTAAAAAAAATATAATTTATTATAAAATATTTGATTTATATTCAAAAAATAGGATTTTAAAAAAAATAAATATCATATTTGTTTACATTAACTCAACATTAATAAAATTATAATATTCTTTTTCAATTTAACTTATTTAATTTTGAGAAGAAAATCAAAATTCAAAAATAACTAATAATTTGTTAAATGATTTTTTTTCCCAAACACTACACTCCCTCATCAAATCCAACCCACTTCTTCCTCTCCCTCTTTCAAACTACCTATTTATACTACATTTATTTTTTAGAATATTGACATGCACTTCAAAGAAGAGGATTTTTTTTTTGTCTGAATCAAATGAAAGTAATATCTATTTTTGGAGGAAATTTTTTAATATTTTAGGTGGAAAAAAATTTAAAAAAAATATTACAAAATATTTGATTTATATTCAAGAAAGAGGATTTTTTTTCTGTGTCCGAATCAAATGAAATTAGTCTCTATTTGTAGAGGAAAAAAAATTATGAATTTTGGTGTAAATAATTTTTTTTAAAATTAATTTATTATAAAATAATTGTGATCAAAGAATTTGGGGGGAAAAAATTCGTAAATTAAGGCATCAAAAGCACTTGATGTTGATTTCAATGTCTAATATCTACATTTATGCCATAACGTAAATGACTAAAATATCCTTGACAGATTTTCAAATTTAACCACTTTATTTATATAGAAATAATTGGCCAATGGGAGAATCACATAATGCCATGTCATAATAGTGACATGGCTTAATGTGAGGACATATATTGTTTCTCTTTTTATATATTATATAGATAGTTGTTTCTCGTAGTTTTTACGGCCCACTTCCTCTATGGCCCCTCATATGAGATTTAAATCCATTTTAAGAAATAACTTTTTAGTAATTCCTCACACGTTCCTCATTGTTAAAAGACGAAAATATCCTTATTATTATTTTGTACGCGTCATTGTACATTCATTCCAGGGGACTGAACCAATTCCAAAATAAAAAATTATATTTTAGTCACTGGAATTTTTAAAGTTATTTATTGGTCATTTGACTTTCTGACATTTCAGATCAGTCATTGAATTCAAAATAGTTTCAGTCTGGTTACTTCAGTTTCAAAAATTACAAATTAATCACTGAATTTTCAGATCATCACAACAGTCTTTAGCCTTTTCAAAAACACTTTCATTTTTTTTATATTTTTCACATTATAAGACTACTTTGTCATTTATAATTGACTTATAAGACGGATTTTTCAACCAAAAAAATTAAAAATTTCAATAATAACAACGAATTACTATCATAATTTACACATTTACAACTCTTATAAGTTAATTATAAGACTACTTTATCTCTTTTAATTGGTCAAAGTTTGGTCAAAGTTTGGTCAAGTTGACCAAAAATCCACACTCATGTGGGACGGAGGGTAGTAAATACTATCTTTAAAAACTGACATTTTTAAATTTCGCCAATAAATTTCTAGACCGTTTTGCCCATTTCACTCTATTTTTTTTTACTGTTTTTCTGTGATTTCACAGTTGTATGATTTCGCAGTTATGTGATTTCACAGATATTTGATTTCACAATTATAATAAATTGATTTTTTCTCAAAATTTTAAAATTTAATATCTCAAAATCTAGAAATCGAAAAAATAATCTGAAACCATCTTATTAATATTGTATCGTCAAAATAAATCAAACAAGTACATTTAATATATGATTCAAAATTTAAAAACAATAATTTCATTTTTCACTTCTAAAAAATTGAAAAAATCGTTTTTAATTCTCAATAATTTCACAATTGTATGATTATATTGTTGTGTGATTTCACAGTTGTATAAGCATACAATTGTGTTATTTTTCATTTGTAAAATCATTTCTCAATTGATTTCATAACTGTATAATTACACAATTGTGTGATTTCACAGTTGTGTATACAATTTTGCCATTTAGAATTATTATAAATATGGGCAGGTAATCTACGGTAGTTTTTTTTTTTATGGTCGTTTTGATTCCAACCTATGAAGCCTAAAATAAAATATAAAATGTTGTATTTTTATTGATAAATTTCACTTTCCATCATATATTTATTGGTAAAAACCCGTTAAATAATATTAACTCCTCCGTCTCACTTGAAAAAATACTGAATGAACATACCAAAAGTGTCGAGTTGGGCCAAACGAGTAAAGTCCAATTACAGACAGCCTTGGTCTCCACATTCCCTATAAGGCTGGTCCAATCTTAACAAGGCCCAAAGCCCATCTCAAGTATCAGTCGACTAAGCCCACGGTCCGACCTATCAAGTCCCGACCTAACTTAGTCCGACCCAATGATCCATATCACAATTCGGGTACGAACCATGCTCGCGCCGACAATGTCGACCATTCCATGAGTGGCGACCTCGACCTAATCATCAAGTATCGACCTGGCATGTGTTGATGCACGTGGGTCAATCTTTCCATAACAAAGATCCCTATAAATCGTGACGGTTACAGGCACGTTCCCATGAACATAACTGCCGCTATAATTTCGGAGCTCATGTAGCCCTATCATAAAACTACCTACATCAACTATAAATACTTCATCACTACCAACGGTGCAAAGGTAACTGCCATTTTGTATTCTGAGTTCATCATTCAATACATTTTGAGCTTCATACAACTGTTATCTTACTCACGCCCGAGCGTCTTCGCCGGAGACACATCCTACTAGTCGTGGGTTCTGCTGTGTCAAGAAGCCAGTGATCACCCGCCACGTGGAGGAAGATTGATAAGCACATTTCCTGCAGCATCAGTTTGGTTCCATTGCCGGGAAATCGTGCTTAAGCTTGACCTCGAAAAGTTCATCAACCTACAACAATGGTAACCCCAGACGGGCATGTTGAAGACGCTTCTGAAGAATTCATTGAGGTAAACAACAACACCAATACAAACGCAGAAATCTCAATGTCAATGCGAAAACATGGACTTGCCTCCTCCCCACCAAATCGTCCTCATGGTAGAGCCACGCGATCTACCGGTGTTGTTGATGGAAGAGGATTGCACGACACAAGGAGAGGGAAAAGGCATATGGAGGGGCAAGGAGTCCCACCTCCTCCTAAGCGTCCAGCGGACAAGTGAACATGGGAAACAGGCGGGTCCCTCAATTAATCCCATGAGCAAGAAGGAAATGATGTTGGAGCGAGCTCAAATTTTGGCTGACTTGATAGCCATGGAGGAGGCAGAGCAGGCCGACGTGCGTTCAGAAAGGATTGCTCCCTCTCAAGTCTCCAACAGGCGGCAGCCGAGTGCTAGGCCAAATGAAGGTGTGGGGCGAGAATGGCGAGGACAGATAGTTCACGAGCTCCTACAATTGTTCATGTGCCGAGTAACGACCTAAGGGCTAGCCTCAGCGTAAACACAGGAACAGGAGGCTCAATCTGATTTGAGGACTCGGTTAACGGCCAACGTAAAACGTGCATGTCTCTCCAGCGCGAACGCAGAGATCGTGATCCCATAGAGACAGGAATGGGCATAGGTCGCCTGTGAGAGGGGAAAGGCGCAGTCGCCACATGGAGATAACGGGCGCAGTCGCCGTCTGGCTGCGAGGCGCAGTCGCCTCAAAGAAGTAACAGGACATAGATCTCAATAAGATCGAAAGAACCAATTCTCACAGGGACGGAAGGAGTAGGCAGTGACTCCCCCGAAGTGAGGGCCGAGGTCCAATCTTTGCTCCTCCAGAGATGAAAGACCCGATGCCGAGAGAATGGTTGTTGATGAAAAAGAAATTTGAGCAATGGGAAGAGGAGAAGAAAAAGAGACGGGAAAGGTTGAACGAATTGATTTTGCTCTTCGACCTTTATCCAAAGAAATCGTAGATAGTCGACCTCCTCCTACTTTCGTGTTGCCTCTTACGGAGAAGTACTGGTCGACAAATGCCGGGAGCCACATAGCACATCCGGAAGCCACTATGTGTTTTGTCGCCAATGAGGATGACAACATGTGCAAAGCTCTCCTAAGCACACTTCTTGGGCGGCCTTAACTTGGTTCAATGGTTTGAGTCAGCCGGTAGTATCACCACTGGGCATGCTTGAGAACAAAATTCTTAGACCGCTTCTCATTGCGGGGAGCTCGGAAGATAACCGTCATCGATCCGAATAACTTGGTGCGGGGTAAGAATGAAAGCTCGATGAGCTATTTCACCAAGTTCAAAGAGATGGTTGATAAGATAGAGGAAGACCTCACCGATAGGGAAGTCATTAATCGCTTCCGAAGTGGTATTTCCTCGAAGACATGGACTACGAGCTCACAGCCCGAACGGTCACAACTCGACAGAGTTGTTTGAAAAGGTGTATAATGTCGCTCCGTCGAGGAAAGGAAAGAAAAGAAGAAGTGGAAAGAGCCCCAAGGTTGAAGTCACCGACGATAAAAAGGACTCCAACAAGAATGGGGGAACAATAAAAATGGAAAGAAACGTAACTAGGGCGACAGAGAAGGTGCCCGAAGCTTTCACTCCCTCACGGTGAGTCGAACCGAGATTTTGAATGCTTTGTCGAACCGGCTCCTCCGGTCCAATGAATCCGTGCAACAAGTTTAGGAGGGACAACGGCAAATGCTGCGACTACCACAAAGACACCGGTCATCTCACGTAGGATTGCTTGGGACTAAAGCGTATCATCCAGAGAATGGTCGACCAGGAGACTCGAAGCTTATGTGAAGAGACCTCAAGGCCGGAGGAGGTGAGCGGCCGGCGGAGTGGGCAACAAGGACCTAGGCAACCTAGGCCGAACACAGGGGTCATCACCGAACAAGCGAGCAATACGGCCATCAAGCACAAGATATTCCACCAATAAGGCCCCACATGTGCCTCCAAGGAGAGAAGTAAGAGATGAGGCGATCGCCTTCTACCCCACGAATTGGCAACTAATATGGCGGCTAGGGAACAAGTTCTCGTCATCCCAGTCTCATTGATGGATGTACGACGAGCAGACTCTTAGTCGACACGGGGGCTGCAAGGATATTTTGTTTTACAAAACTTTCAAGGAGATGGGTCTTAATGATGAGCAGTGGAGAGATATGATGGCAGTTGGAGGGCTTCACCAACCACCGAGTTGATGCTAAAGGCCGAGATAGTGCTCGACGTCGACCTAGGCCGGCACCCCTCAGATTGTCTCGAAGGTACAATTTATCGTAATTGATGTAAATAGTGACTATGCCGCCATACTTGGAATTCTGGACAGTCGCTCTTGGAATGGTAGCATCAATTCCTCACCGGCGAGTAAAGTTCCCCACACTGTGGAGCGGGTTGCGTACAAGGCACGGCTCGTGCTTATCGGATCATGTTCTAAGAGAAAGAAAGAAAAGGGAGCTAGAGATTGAGGCTGGCGATGGTTACTTGAAGGCCGTCTCGCCGTCGATGCAAAACTACCCGACCGTCAACAATCACCGACGTGGTAGAGTCGACCTATCGCTCAAATGACGAGGTCATGCTTGAGTCGACACGTCACTCTAACACCACCGAGGTCGATTCGGATGTAGTTATGGTCGATCAAGTCGTCATAGGAGACCTATGCCTCCGCATAGACAATAACTCGGGGGCCACTACCAAAGAAGGTTGCGGACAAGCTTGATGATATGATAGCCGAAGAGGCCCCACACTTGGGAGCCGAGGAAAGACAAAGGTCGTGGAAATCATAGTGGAGACTCTACAATTCGAGAGATGGACCGAGCTAGAAGGCGTGGATGAGCTAGAGTCGGTAATCACCAACCCTTCTTACCCCGACCAAAAAATTCGGATTGGGAAGCGGCTATCGGTTGAGGAGCGAGCGTAAATCATCGAGCTACTCAAAGAAAGTAATGATGTCTTTGCATGGAGGGTAGAAGACATGAGGGGAATCAAGGAGGAGGTCGTCGTTCACGCATCGGAAGTCAACCCGACCATAAAGCCGAGACCCCAAAAGTTGAGAAGTTTTGCTCGCGACAAGGAAGAGGCTATCAAAGCAGAGGTACAAAAACTTTTGAGTGCAGGTATAATCAAAGAGGCCACTCATACAACGTGGTTGGCCAACGTGGTCATGGTGAAGAAATCGAATGGCAAGTGGCGGATGTGTGTCGACTTCACTACTCTCAATCTAGCTTGCCCAAAGGATAGCTATCCTCTTCCTAGAATTGACAAGCTTGTTGATTCCATTGCTGGTCACTCTACTCTCAGTTTCCTGGACGCTTACTCGGGATACCACCAGATAAAGATGCACGAGGATGACATAGTGAAAACGGCATTTCAGGCAGCTGGAGGCATTTACTGCTACAACATGATGCCATTTGGCTTGAAAAATGCAGGAGCGACCTATCAGAGGATGGTGAACAAAGTCTTTGCCTCACAGATTGGTCGAAATATGGAGGCTTACGTTGACGACATGGTCATTAAAACTAAGGCCGGGAGTCACGTGGTCGACCTAAAGGAGACATTCGCCAATTTACGAGCAAACGACATGAAGCTCAACCCCAAAGAAATGTGTGTTTGGAGTGGCGGTGGCAAGTTCTTGGGATTCATGGTATCTCAAAGGGGCATAGAAGCTAATCCAGAGAAGATAAAGGCTTTAGTCGACATGAAGGCTCCCACCAGTGTCAAAGAGATGCAGCGACTTAACGGAAGAGTAGCAGCTCTTGGTCGTTTCATATCAAAGTCAGCAGAACGGTCTCTCCCCTTCTTCAAAGCATTGAGGGGGGCGAAAAGTTTTGAATGGACGACCGAATGTCATTCGTCGTTCCAACAGCTAAAGGACTACCTCGCTACTCCACCCCTGCTAAGTAGCCCGACCACTGGAGAGACTTTGTTTGTATATCTATACGTGGGAGACAAGTCGGTTGCGGCGGTGTTGATTAGAGAGGATGAGGGGCTTGAAGCACATGTGTACTATATCGCAAAGCTTTATCGAGATGTGGAAAGTAGGTATTACAACGCCGAGAAGGTCGCCTATGCTCTAGTCGTGGCTTCAAGGAAGGCTGCGAGCTTATTTTCTAGCTCATCCAATCGTGGTTCTTACTAATGCACCTTTGAGAAAGATATTGCACAAGCTCGAGAGTTCGGGTCGATCGCTCAATTGGTCAATTGCCCTCACCGAATTTGACATTGACTATCGACCTCGAAAGGCGTTGAAGGCTCAAGCTCTAGCCGACTTCTTGGTCGAGCTCACGTTCACCAAGGAAGACAACGAGCAACGAGTTCCTAAAGAAAAAGCTAAGGGGAAAGAACCGAGTCCCAGTCGTCATTAGCCTACCCGACGATTGTTGGAAGGTCTATTCGGACGGGTCGGCGACCAAGAATAGCGGTGGAGTTTGGAATAGTGTTGATTGAGCCGTAAACGGGACCGTGTATGAGGAATCACTAAGGTTCAAGTTTGATGCTTCCAATAACCAGTGAATACGAGGCCTTGATTGCGGCTATTGAGTACGCCAAGTGCTTGAAGCAACTAAGATCATGGCTTCTTGTGACTCACAATTGATAGTCAACTGTGTCGAGGCGAGTACGAAGTGCTTAGTTCTACTCTCATCAAATACTGCGACCTGGTGAAGGAGCTAATAAAGGACTTAGAATTACAGGAGATTCAAAGGATTGGAAGAGAAGATAACGAGTGGTGATCTCCTTTCGAAACCGGCTACTTCGGATGAGCCACATGACGAGCCCATCTCCTTCCTCGAAAATCCAGCTTATGAGAGGGTAAAAATTCATTGCATAGATGATCCCTCAAGAAATTGGACTCGGGAGAAGTGTTGGATCAAGGAAATGAAAGCATACCTAGAAAATGGAGAGGCCGCCGGATGACGAGAAGAAGGCTCGAGCTATCAAAAGAAAGCTCCAAGGTATGTCATTCAAGGAGCGACTGTTCGGGAGATCTTATACTCGGCCATTGCTAAAGTGCATCCATCCCCAAGAGGTCGCCCTATTGATACACGAGGTGCATAGTGGAATTTGTGGTGGACACCGGGGGCCGGGACTCTTGGCGACAAGTTAATCACATTGGGATACTACGGCCACACATGAGAGCCGACACTCACAACTTTGTTCGCTGATGTGATCAATGCCAAAGGTTTGCCAACCTTCCCCATGTGCCTACAACGGAGCGGACTCCCGTGATCGCGGCTTGGCCATTTGACATGTGGGGCGTCGACCTGATTGGACCCTTCCCTCCCGCCCGAGGAAACTGCAAGTATGTGATAGTGGCCATAGACTACTTCACCAAATGGGTTGAGGCCAAACCACTAGCTCGCATCACAGAGGAGAATGCTATCAACTTCATACACGACTTCATTTGGTGTCGGTTTGGTTTTCCTCGAGCTATAGTGTCTGACAATGGGTTACAGTTCTCCCAGACTTTCGAAGCTAGATGAAGCGAGTGGGAATCAAACATTGGAAATCTTCCGTCGCCTATCCTCAAGGAAATGGGCAAGCTGAAGCAGCAAATAAACTTGTACTATCTTCGCTCAAGACTGGACTCGTAGGTCGACGAAACAATTGGTTGGACGAACTCCCCCTTGCTCTTTGGGCAGTTCGTACAACCACTCGGGGGCCTACGGGGGAAACCCCTTTTGCTCTTACGTATGGGTCAGAAGCTATGGCACCTGCTGAGCTCAGATTCCCCACTGCTAGAGTGACTTTCTTCAATCAAGAGCAAAATGATGCCAATAGATTAATAGACCTGGATCTAGTCGACGAGAAGCGAGAAACAACTTACCTCCGAATGGTCAATTACAAGCAGCGAACTAAGAGCTATCACGACAAGAGGGTCAAGGCAAGGTCTTTTCATGTTGGAGATTATGTATTGAGAAAGATTGAGGCAACGGGTAGAAGGACCCGTGCGAACAAGCTATCTCCTAACCGGAAGGTCCCTATGTAGTCACTCGAGTCGTCAAGGAAGGAACCTACATGATAGCTCATCCTGGAGGTGACGAGTTGAAACATCCTTGGCATGCTACTCACCTCATCAAATACTACTTCTAGTTTTCAATTTCAAAGTTCAAGTTTGTGTTAAAGCTAGTTTCGAATTGATGTAAGCATGATTCCTACTTCAATGAAAAGAGCAATTTATTCGATCAAACATAGTGTTACATTAATATCAACAAGCTCGACTCTTAGTCAGCTTCGTTCTAACAAGCTCGATTCTTAATCAGCTTTGTTTATTTAACAAGTCCGACTCTTAGTCGACTTTGTTCTAATGAGCTCGACTCTTAGTCAGATCATCTTAACTCGACTCTTAGTCAGTTCATCTTAGCTCGACTCTTAGTCAGCTTCACCCTAATAGGCTCGACTCTTAGTCAGCTTCGTTCTAACAAGCTCGATTCTAAATCAGCTTTGTTCACTTAACAAGTCCGACTCTTAGTCGACTTCGTTCCAACTAACTCGATTCTTAATCAGTTCAAATGGTATGAACAGGTTCGACTTATGATCAATCTCGTTCACAAAAAAGTTAATCAAGTCTGAGGTCGACTAAACCAACAAGATCAAGTCGCCTCTAGGCTCAAATTGACTCATTTATATTATCTACATCTAGCTCGACATACAATATGGAATGAAAAGCATACAACATTCTGAAAACAAAAGTCAGCTATGATAGAGAAGTCTCCCAAAACGGGCTAAGACTTGGACAAAATTAACTTACAAAAATATTTTGCCTCCCAAAAAACTGGGCCAAGGCATTCGAATAATGTTAAAGCAAAAACAAAAATATTGTTTGGAACTTGTTCATTACAAATCCAACTAAACAATTCGGGAGTCTGGCCGAGCATCGGCTTGGTCGTCGGTATGCGGCTCGACCCTCTTCCTCTCCTTGTTGCTTTGAGGGTCTAAAGGTTTACCCGACTACGAATAAACTTGTTCATTTCGTCTCCATGGCTTCAGCATCGTCAAGTTCCGCCAAGACCACATCAAAATTTCTATCAAGGACAGGGGGAGCTTCCCACTTCTCACAATGATCTTCTTCATCTTCCTGGGCAATAAAGGCCAAGTCGTTCTCAAGATAGGGAACAAGCGAATGACCTTGGCGAGCTGCCATGTCGTGCGAGACTCGAGAAAACCAACGAGCTAATTGCTCGATGGTAAGCTATGTGAGGGATCCACCAGTGCTCGACGGGCCATGTGCCTTTTCCCAACCTCGAGAAAGTCTTGTGCCCTAGCCACGATGGCATCATAATACTCATCCCCTGCCTTGAACTTCTCAATCGCAGCTTCAGAGGCCTCCTTAGTAGTTTTCTCGATGGCAGCCTTGTGGTCTTCCTGACTTTTCTCTCTCTCAAGTCGATGCTGTTCATGCAACTCGAGCAAGAAGGCATCCTTCTCCTTTAGAAGTTTGTTAATAGTGGCCAGCTCAGTCTTGGCCTTCCCCAGTTCTTTCTTCTCAGCCTCCCTCTTAGCCTCCACTTCCTTGAGTTTGGACTCTGCAGCCTCAAGGTCGGACAGAGCCTTGGTCTTCACCGCTTCGTTGGCTTCACACGAATTGTCCAAATCGTTATACTTCTCTTTCCATTCCGCAAGCTCTTGAGCCTTTTTGGAATAATCACGAAGGGCTTGTCTCTCCCTCTCGATGGAGGCCCTCCAAGAGCTCTTGGCTTGCTCAATCATTGTAAGATTCTGCATTTCAAAGAAACAGAAGAAGTGTTAGCTCGTAATTTGAGTGGATCGAGTAGGGGGATAAGCAACTACAATGAAAGATAAAATGACAAGCTACCTCACTATGAGCCATCCCAGCACGAGCAGAAAATTCCTCGGGGGTGATCCCCTTGTCAGCGAAATAAGCTAGGAGGTCGACATCTATTGCCCTCCTAACAATCACTTGGCCCAGGCTCATGTCGGGATAGCGACGGCTCAAGCTGTTAAACCCTTCCAGCGGAGGAACATCACTCAGCCTCTTCATCTTTTCATCTAGAGACTCCTTACTGGGAGGAGAGAAGGCTGGTGGAGGCAATTGACTCGAAGACACAGACTTTCCCTTCTCAGATCGGGACCTCTTCTTCGAACTTATAGGACGATCGTCCTCATCTTCCTCCATATCATCTTCATCAACATTGACGACCAGTAAAGGGCTAGCCCCCACCATCCCAGCTCCAGAGGTCTCCATATTGGCGTCTTGATTTGGGTCGGAGCTCAGACTTGCCCTGACTGACCTGTGGGAATCATCACCTCCTTCATTGGCATCATTGGATTGGGTGCCGCTTAGCAAAGGGTCTTCCAGCTCGACCTCTTCCATTGGGATCATTCCAGCGACATCCTTCGGGAGCAAATTGTTCCTAGTAGCGACTTCTCTCTCTCTGCTCGCCTTAGCATTGGCGGCCCATGAGCCCTCTTGGCTTTCCTCTTATCAGAAACCCCAACAATACGCACCATATTCGCTTCTTGTTCGGGAGTTAAAACTACACGACATCAAATCAAGTGTTAGCTCGGCAATTCAAAACAGGCTTCTACGAGTAAACCATTGGCGAGGTAATTGATACAATTCAAAGCTGATTCTATGTACGAATTGAATAACTCTACATACGAGCAGGCAATTTGATAAAGAGTTGCAATTCGAAATAGTTCTATGTACGAGCTAACTAAGTTCTACATACGAGCAGACAACGGACGATCTAAGAGTTGTATGTGCAGCTAAAAATAACACTATGTGCCAATGATAAGTTACTTATGCAAGATAACAATGGACGAGCTAATGAATGCAGGTCAAGTAAATCCTTACCACCAACATGCTCTCCGTGGTCTTTGCAGTAATTTTCATTCTTCTGACAAAATTGACAGTTCTCCTTCAACCTACCTAAGGAGTGAGTAACCCGGTCAGGATATACACAGCCTCGCAATACAGAACAAGGGGTTCTACCACTCCATCACCGTGCATCATCCCGGCTGGATGTAGTTATACTTGGTCGTCCCTAACACCTCCCAGCTAATGGGCCCTTTCGCGACCAACGCGCACAACTTCCTATACAAGGTTTGGTGCCATGGAGGCTCCCAGTAGTTTTCCTCGTCAATAGTGTCAGACTCGCTATTTGGCAAGGGGAACTCCCATCCCAGCCTACTCTCTACAACTACCACATAGGAATTCCAGCTGCTATGCTTGTTGGGAAGGTTGGCGAACAATTTTGGAGAATTGGGTTTGGAAGGAGTACTAATCCCCCAATCTTCCTTGTCGAGCTTTGGAGCGAAAAATTCCTTGAAGACTCTCATGCAAGGTTCATGGCCTAGAAACCTACATACCATGGCAAAGCACACTAGTACTCTGCAAGTGTTGGCCCCAAGTGAAGGGAAGAGCATCCATGCACTCCGTAAAACTCATTGATAAAGGGATCTAAGGGCAACCTCAACCCCGCCTCAAACTGTCCATAAAAGAAAGCCACCCTAGTGGCATCAGTAGTGAAGCTGGTACGGAACTTGGCCATAAAGTCCGCCTTACTAAGGATGGTAATCCTATAATCCAATCTACTTACTTCCACGTAAATCATAAACCATGTTGTATCGGGACTCCATGTTTTTCTTTCCTCGAAGAGGCCTACAGGTATATATCCTCTCTCGTTCTTCCCGGTACAACGGAGGAGCCAAACGCATCCACAATTCGGGGGCCGGAAGAGGTCGAAGCGGCATTTCCTTCTGAGTTGTCATATTCGTACAAGAAGAAGGAGAAACAGGGGAGTCGATCCTATGATCACATTCGGTCGACCTACCTAAGGGCGACCTAAACTCCCTGGAAAACCTATTCTCGTTCCTAAGGAAAGAAAGGTTTATGGACATCCCTAACATAAAACAAGGTGATATGGTCAAGCGGTTCATGGAATAAATGAAAAGCGACAATGATTGAGTCGTCAATCACCACATTCTCAATTTCTCCTACAATGGGCAGCCCTATCTCAGTGTAATTCAACCCCCAACTAGTCAAAATGGAGGCACACTCATCTAAGGACATCACTCTCCACTCACCGTTCACGTTCTTGCATGCTCTACGGTTAACAGGTCAGAGCCATACCAAGCTCTGGTTCACTACTAAAGGTCCTAGCCATGGCGGAATTTAACACAGCGAGAAATTAAAGCCCTAAAACAAATATACAAGGGAAATACCTTAATTGATTGAAGAAAGGGAGTTCGTTCTTTGAAGCCGAGAGCCGAGTTTAAGTTCTCTTTGCAATTCCGTGATTGTCGCCTGAGAAGAGGAGTTTGAAAACGGTAAGAATTCGAATTGGAAAGAAAGACTGAGTATTTCTATTTTCCTAAATTTGGAAGGGGAAAAGAAAATAGAAATTAATTTTCCAAAATTAAAAGCTGAAGCGGTTTCCGAGAAGGAGTTCCAAGAGTCAGAATTGCAATCATTACTAAAACCGGCGCTCCTTCATCTCCAACCGTTCATCGCCAACGATCAGGATGTTGCCACGTCATCATGGTCGACCTACTTCAAAGACTAGCATCGACCTGCGAGTAAAGCAATTTTCGTCAAAGAAATCTTCTTAACTTCCAAGTCGACGAAGTCAACTCGAAAGTTGGGGGCCACTGAACATACCAAAAGTGTCGAGTTGGGCCAAACGAGTAAAGTCCAATTACAGACAGCCTTGGTCTCCACATTCCCTATAAGGCTAGTCCAATCTTAACAAGGCCCAAAGCCCATCTCAAGTATCAGTCGACTAAGCCCACGGTCCGACCTATCAAGTCCCGACCTAACTTAGTCCGACCCAATGATCCATATCACAATTCGGGTACGAACCATGCTCGCCCAGACAATCGGGTCGACCATTCCATGAGTGGCGACCTCGACCTAATCATCAAGTATCGACCTGGCATGTGTTGATGCACGTGGGTCAATCTTTCCATAACAGCATCCCTATAAATCAGGGACGGTTACAGGCACGTTCCCATGAACATAACTGCCGCTATAATTTCGGAGCTCATGTAGCCCTTCATAAAACTACCTACATCAACTATAAATACTTCATCACTACCAACGGTGCAAAGGTAACTGCCATTTTGTATTCTGAGTTCATCATTCAATACATTTTGAGCTTCATACAACTGTTATCTTACTCTCACGCCCGAGCGTCTTCGCCGGAGACACATCCGGCTAGTCGTGGGTTCTGTTTTCAGGTCAAGAAGCCAGGTGATCAGTCCTGCCACGTGGAGGAAGATTGATAAGCACATTTCCTGCAGCATCACTGAATAATACATTGTTTAACTTTTATTTAACCTAATATTGGGGCAAACTGTATTTTAGGGTCCAAAATTTTGTGAGTATTCACAATGTGAGCACCGAGCCTCTATCTTTCGCTTTGGTCAATTGAGGGTTAAAAGTTAGCAAAATAGTCATCTTGATATTTTTTTACAAAATCATTTAAAAAAATTGTTATGTCATCATGTGTCTTTCACATGCAACTTAACTAGGTTTAATTGGGGTTATAATGACCAACTCACCCCTAATGCTCAAACCCTAAATTAATGAAATCTTAACATTAGACCACAATTCGCTAGCACCCCCAAATTTCAGATACCAATTTAAAAATGCTCTCAAATTGTGCGAGGACATATAATTCTTCCGATATTTCTCGCACCCATCATAAAAGTTTCTCGGAATAATTATAATTTTTGATGAGCCCGGATCTATTGGATCGGGCCCGCGCTCGATCTGATCCAAGGAACCAGTGACGTGGCAGTTCCTAAACCGCTGGGGGGAAAGACCGTGGACAGATAGGCCCTTGAGGTCAAGACCGCGTCCCTCCCCGCATTAATCCTATCAAAGACCGGAAGGATCGACCGCTATATTTGTGCCGCACGACTCGTGACTGCTGGGTCCGTGCCCGCAGATTGTATGTCCGCGTGACCCGTGCCGCAGCAGGCGTGACCGCATCAACCGTGCTCGCGTCATATACCTTTGGCTGCGGCCACAATGTTGGACCGCGGGCACATGCCGCTCCGGTTAATGTCGAAGCCTTACCGAGCAAGTTAGCTTACTGCGCTCGACAGCCACTGCGGCTCCCATCACGCATTCAATGCGGCTCGATCGGCGCCTACTATTCCATTTAATGCTCCAAGCCGCCACACGGCTCATGTCCCTTTCAGGCCGTACCCCTCTGCGATCAATGTTCCCTCCGACAGGCCAATTAAGCTGCGGACACGTGTAGGTCAAATACCAAAATGCCCCATGTGATCTCATTACATCAACAAGCACCACGCATTCGCTTATAAATAGAAGACCTTTACCCCTTGGGCGAGGTAAGTTCCAAATACTGATTGAGTAAGCCATATTACTCTAAACCCTAAACACACACACACCTCAAGGTATTCAAAGCCTTATTATCTCGGTATTCTTACTCACACTGAGGCGAGTTGGAGTAACATCCAACTTTGACCTTAACGGTGCTTCTTTGTGTTGTGATCTAGGTACAAGCAAACCACTTAAATATCCTAGCCAGATATTCTCGAACCGCTCCTGACCCTGAATAGCTTGGCGTCATCAATTTTTGATCATGATAGAATTAGGAAAGCCACACATTTTTTTGATAATGCCCTCAAACTTGTTCTTCTATCTTGAACGAAAACACGTTTTTTACGTTTTTTTCATAAGATAAGATGGATTCAATAAAAAGTGGTGAAAAATTAGGACGACTTATTCCTCATTCACATCTATGAGCCTGAGGGAAGTGTAGTACTGTACTTACTATATGAGAAGATAGTTAGGTTGAAAGTGAAATATATGGAGGTCACGTGAAAACTGAAATAAAAACAACTAAAGGAAACCAACATGGTCCCCCATTCATTATTTTTGTCCTCTCCAATCACAAATCTTTGTTTGCATAATAATATGTATCAACATGAACCTTATGCATGAAAATATGTACACCACCCTACAAAATTAACTCCCTTTTATTTTAAAATAATAATCTCACTTATATTTTATTTATTTTTTATGAATATAATTAGTTTTTCTTAATTATATTGGCTATACACTTAAATTATTTTTAGCTTATAAATCTATACTATAGTATTTTAAAATAGGCGAAAACACCTGAGGGATTGCCATGTAAAGACTATTTTGGTTTATCTTGAATCTTAAGCTACCAAGTCATCAATCTTATGCAATTCCAAAGACTTTTGTGATTCAGCTTACATTCAAGAAGATATCAAGAGGTATGCAAATGGGTATATAATAGGTATTTAATTGATGATGGATACAAGGTATCAGTTCTATAAGAAACTAATATAAAGAGAAGAATGACTCTTAATATTTAAAAGACATTGTACAAGTTAAAGAAATTTGATGGATAGTGACATATACGAAGTACATGTGTACTTTAACTGTTATAAGGGATTCTGATGGTCATATAAAATAGTTAAATGAATAGAGGTAAATGAATTAATCGTACGAATTAGATGGATAGTGATATCATGTATGGTTTAACTGTTAGAAGGAATTTTGTTAGTCATGTTAAGTAGGTAAATGAATAAAGGTATATGAATAATTATGAATATGAGTAAATAAACTTTATTATGGTACATGAAATATGAAATAAGCATATTAATTCTAATAGTTAACGCCTAATACATGGTAGTTTAAGAGTCAAATGAATCTATTAAATTATTTTGTCCATTGAACATGTAGACTGTCTTTTAGCTCGATCACATCTAATTTTACATTGTATATTCATAATTAAACTAATAATATAGGAATATGTTTCGTGTTTGTGAAGTTAATGGAACCGTTACTATATGACTATCTATTTTCTAACCAAAGAATAACGTACAGAACTCAAGAGTTGGTATATTGAACAGACAATGATCTGATCATTCCCTCGCTTTATTGCCTCATATATAATGACTGCGTTGCTGCAAAAAAAATCACGGTGGTTTCTTTCCTTTCCAGAATTGCATCCTTCGATATTCAACAATGACAAGACGTCAGTTATCAATCGCTCAGATGCAAAAAGGCCGGACCGATAAAAAAACATATTCAGGGTTAGCCGCCTTTGGACAACTTATATTGGTCATTGTTAAAGCATCAAATTTAGCCCAAGTAAAATGCGAGTTCAGAATTTCCCCTTTTTTCCTGGCTTAAATTTGTTTTCTCAAATTTTTTATTTAGGCCTTCTACTCATGAATATTTGTTCACTATTGCAGGAAGACTTGCATTCACCGATACCTCGACAACTAGCTCAGTTTATCGGAAGAAATATATCTTCCTATTGAAGTTCAATGAGAAAAGTAGGGGGTCCTCCTATGAAAATTTTACAGTGGCTAGGATTCTTGAAGAATCGGATAATGTGGACAAGAATGACTCGAAGGTTTTTCTATATCGTAATTCAGCATATTTTGAATTTTACTTTCTCCCTATTGGCATTTAGATTCTGATGTTACAGGGGAAAAGGTTAACGAAAATGAGATAGGTGCACCCATTGAAAACACGGCTATGTTTGAGAAAAGAACATTAGTGTGTTAAGGTATGATATATGTGCTTTTGCTACTGTTACTTTAAATAAGAGTGATCAACTGTTATTCTTCAATAAATTAAATTAAAGGGCAAATTCTTTGCAGCCAACCACGTTAAATTCAAATGTCTTATATTTGTCTATTTATTTCAGTCAGGCCTCGGAGAACTATGTTGGTGATGGTGGTAATATTTGCTAGGGAAAAGGTGCGGTGAACGCTCTATGGGGACTGCAAAGAAAGCAAGGAAGAATAAGTTTTTTTTCTTTTTTTAACTTCCGTTAGTAATAAAACGAACGTACGCTCTTAGTTAAGTATGAATGGTCGGTATAGGAGGCCTGGATTTGTATTTTTTTATGGTATTTATGAGAACAAGTATTTTAGTTTGATTATAAAAAATAATCTTGGATTTCATTCGTCTGTTATCTTTTGATTTCCAGATTTTCATAGATATTCATATAGTTAAGTTTATTCATACTTTAGCAACGTGTTTCCCACCTTTTCTCTTATACTTTGATAAAAGACTAGAGTCTCTAACACATATGTATCTCGCTAATGTTAAATTAGCAACAAGACTTTGTTCCAGGACCTATGTGAATTGTTGTAAGACATCCTAAATGAAAACTTCCTCATAAGTACTTGAACGAATAAAATTAGTGGTCTCCTTAAAAAGAAAATGGCTTCAAACTTCAAAGTACATTAAAATTATTTATGTTCTTTATCTTCGTGCAGGTACTTCTTTCGTAGGGATATATAAATGAAATAGTAGATGTACCGTTTCAAAGACGGTGTCTCCTTCAATTATAATAAATACAGTATTTTTTTTTTTCAACTAACGTTCAAAGGTTTAGGTTTCAATTTTCTCTTCGCCTTATGACTTAGGACTTTGTCAAAAAAAAAAAAAACTGACTTTTAAAGGTAAAACTTGAAATTACAAACACCCCGTGCAAAACACGGGTTTCTCCCTAGTAGTCTTATTATAACCAAGGAATCCACACACATAACAAATAATGGAAACTCTTCACATTGTCCTCCTCTCCAGCCCCGGCAAGGGCCACTTAATCCCTGTCGTCGAGCTCGGTAAACGCCTCGTTACTCGTTTCAACTACCGTGCCACTGTCATCACCGTCGCCAACGACGTACCCATTTCTTCACAATCCCAACTATCCAAAAAAAAATTCAGTTAGTTTCTCAGAATTCCAAAAAAAAAATTAATAACAGAATCCGAAATTATTACTACCGGATTACAGTGGGAGCGATCGCCCTATATAAGGGAGCGACCGCTCTCTTGTCCGTCCCTCTTTTTTCAAATTTCAATAAGTTTTTTAACGTTTTTCGTTAGTTTTTTTTTTTTTAGAATTTTCATCAGTTTTTTAACGTTTCAGTTAGTTTCTCAGAATTCCAGTTAGTTTTTTAGAATTTTCAAACTACTCCGTCGCAGATTCATGATTCATCTCTTTGCCAGGTTCTTTCGTTCTTTTCATACTTTATAATTTTAAGATATGTGTTCTAGAATTAGGAAACAAGATTTCGGATGTGAAAAACGTAAAAAGCAAAAAAGAATTGAAGTTTTCAATCAATCTTGCATTTTTTTTGGGGCCTCATTTTGAACTTTGCACAGGGCCTCTAAATTATGAGAATCGGCCCTGAGTGTGAGAGTAAGATTACTGAGTAATATAAGGCTTTGAATGCCTTGAGTGTGTGTGACTGTTTAGGGTTTAACAGCAATATGGCTTACAATGTATATTTAGAACTTACCTTGTCCAAGGGGACAAAGGTCTTCTATTTATAGGCATTGGGGAGCTGCTTGCTGACGTAAGCCATGAGGTCAGCCCTAAAGGGCACTTTGGTATTTGACCGCATACACGTGTCCGCATCTAATTGGGTCTGTTAGGGAGGGAGGACCCTCTGTCAGAAGGGATGTCGCTGATGTGGACAGGAGGCGTGTATTCGGCACGGCGCATTTAATGTCATTGTAGGCGCCTGACTGAGCCGCATTAAATGCGATGGGAGTGAGCCAGCCACTTGCATGTTAGAGCCAGTAAGCTAACTTGCTCAGTAAGGTTTGCCCTTAACCGGGAGGCGGGTGGGATAACCGGGAGGCAGGTATGGGCCCGCGGTCAACATCTTGGGCGCGGTCAAAGGTATTTGACGCGGGCACGGATGGAGCGGTCATACCTCCTGCGGGCACCAATCCAGCGGTCAGGAGGGAGTAAATGTGAAGCATGTAAATGGACGCGGTCTCCTATTTTATTTTCACACTCACAACACTTTCAATATAATACTCCCTCCTTAATAACCGTGTAAACAGTAACTGTGAAGCATGTAAATGGACGGATGTAAATGGACGGAGGAGTATATATATATATATATATATATATATATATATATATATATATATATATATATATATATATATATATATATATATATATATATATATTCCATGTCCCGCCCAAAAGGGTAAAGTTTGTGCCTTGCACGAAAATTAAGAAAAATGATGTAAGAAAGAGAAAAAGTGTATAGTAGAATAAATGTTGTGAGTGAAAGGTGATGTAGGAACGAGAAAGAAGTAATAAAAAACTTTTTATTTTTGGGTTGTGCCCGTTTAAATGGGACGCCAAAAAAGGAAAGAGTAGTTGTTTCTCGTATCTCCAAGAGAATTTGAGTCTGGATGGCGGTGAAATTTGGCATCAGCAATCCGAAGCTAAAACCACTCTTCTTAATTACTCCCTCCGTCCCACCTCAATTGATCCACTTTTCTTTTTGGGACGTCCCACCTCAATTGATCCATTCCTTAAATGGAAAGTTTTCCATATATTTATACCCTTATCATCTCCATATATTTACAAAAAAACCATTCATTATACCCACTTTAACTTACTATTCCTCCCACTCATTCTCTCTCCTATTAAATATTTTTAACTTTTATATTCTCTCTCCTATTCCCTACCACACATTTAACTTTTACATTCTCTCTTCTCTAATTTCTACCCACTTTAATAATTTTTCTTAAAAATCGTGTCCCACCTCAATGGACCAATTGAGGTGGGACGGAGGGAGTATTAAACAACTTAAAATCAAGAGCCGATTGTCAACTTAATTAATCTTCAAATGAGTAGACAAACAAAGTAATTAATTATCCACAAGAGGTGGATTTAACAAGAGGGAATGCATTCAATTATGTTTAACAATAATAATGATAATTTAATTGTTGTTAAATAGCCAATGAGGCTCGGAAGCAAACTCTTTGATATACGGGTCGGATTCAAACCGAACCATATCCACTTCATTCAAGCAAACCCGAGCTTCAATCCCACTTCCACATTTTGTATCCACCAAAGTAAACATTTCTCTTCCAAGATTCAAACTACTTATCCAGTATGGTTTCCCCCACCCAAAATCAGCTTCATATAATGGAAATCTGCATAAGCTTGTGAAGAAACAATCATCAAATTCTCCGTTGCATAATTCCGGATCCCTTGTTTCATTCAGAAGATCAAGAATCACCTTATACAGTGCATCATCTGTTTCTGCTTTAAATATGGCGGAAAGGGTCTTTTTCGCCGTTTCTTGAGACAGAGAAATCAGGTTTTTCAACTCCAGTTCACTCTCGTTGCCGACGAAGTTCACCGGAGCTAGGAGAAACTGGTTTCCGAACCCGTTTTCCGGCGTGGATAGAGCCGGGTGTGTTCTACCTCGCATGCTCAAGGCGAAAGAGAGACGTGAAGCTCTTAATTTCCCGCCGTTTCTGGCTTGGGTGACGCGTATGAGAGTTCTCCATACTAACGCCGTCACAACGCCGACTCGTGACGGCGGTTTGCCAATTCCGTTCCAGCATTTGGCCTTGATGGCGTTTAAGCTGTCGGCGTCGAACACGAAGATTTTCATGACGATTTTAGCTCCGATGGGTCTTTTGGATGGAGGGGGTGTCCGTACGCCGGAGACATCTCTTGGTGGGAAAATCTTACCCAGATCGAAACTAGGACATAGGTGATCGGAACTCAGTTCGCCGGATTTGCAGACGGCGGCCCATTGATTAATGAATGTACTATAAGAAAACCCGTCAACCAAGATATGGGAACATAGAAAAGTGAGTGCAAATCCGCCGCAACTGAAGGAAGTAATTTGAATAGCAAGTAATGGGGTTTTGATTGAAGTGAAATCTTTTACAATATTCCACGGAACAAATTGGTTTAACAAAGAAGTGTCATGGTAAAACATGAGAAGAAATTCTTCAAGGGTGGAATTACTAACTTGAGCTTCAAGAAACTCGACGCCCTGGTCGAGACAATCGACGGACTCGAGATCGGAGGAGAATCTTCCGGCAAGAGGGTAAAAACGGGATAAGATTTTGGAGAGAGATTGTTCTAATTCATTGATAATGGTGGTTTGATTAGCGGTGGGATTGTTGGAGTAAAAGTAGACTCTGGGGACGTGCATTTTGAGGGAGATTTGATCAAAAGGGGTGAGTTTATAAGAAGATGAGCTTAGGGGAGTCGGAAATGTTGGCTTGATTAGTTTCTTGGAAATTATTTGGACCTCCATTGTTGAGTTGATGGAGCTCAAAGGAGGAGGAAGGGAGGTGTGAAGGGTACACTGCAGGTTGAGGGACTTGTTCAGTTATTTATTTTAGTCCGGGGGGGGGGGTTGGTGCTGGTGCTGGTGGATAAATAAATTATAAACACTTGATTCTCACATTTTTTTCCTTTTTGCAACTTAGATGGCATGGTATACATGATATCCTTTCCTACCTCACACACTTACAATGTTTATCGCACGGTGAGCAATAGTAGGGCTTACGTCACACAGGATGGCTTACACATTGTACCTCATATTAATAATTTAATAATTGAGGCTTTAGCCAATAAGTCTAAAGTCAAATAAATACTATCTTTAAAAATTGACATTTTTAAATTTTGCCAATAAATTTCTAGACCGTTTTGCCTATTTCACTTTATAATAAATTGATTTTCCCTCAAAATTTTAAATTCAATATCTTAAAATCTAGAAACCGAAAAAATAATTTAAAATCGCCTTATTAATTGTATCGTCAAAATGAATCAAACAAGTACATTTAATATATGATTCAAAATTTAAAAATAAGAATTTCATTTTTCACTTCTAAAAATTAAAAAAAATGTTTTTCATTCTCAATAATTTCACAATTGTATGATTATACATTTCTGTGATTTCGATTTCACAGTTATACTCCCTCCGTCCCGAACCTTCGTGCTCACTTTGACTTTTCACGTAAATTAAGGAGAGAGTATTATATTGAAAGTGTTGTGAGTGTGAAAATAAAATAGGAGAGAGAATGAGTGGAGGGAATAGTAAATTATAATGGTGTTGTGAGTATTAAAATAATGTAGGAGAGAGAATGAGTGGAGGGAATAGTAAAAATTCCTTTCCATTTTAGGAAAGTGCACGTAGGTTTGGGACGCCCAAAATGGAAAGTGTGCACGTAGGTATGGGACGGAGGGAGTATATGATTATACAGTTGTGTCATTTTTCATTTTTCACTTATAAAATTATTTCTCAATTGATTTCACAATTGTATGATTACTCATTTGTGTGATTTCATAGTTTTATGATCACACATTTGTGTCATTTTTCAGTTATAAAATCATTTCTAAATTGATTTTACAGTTGTATAATTACACAATTGTATCATTACACAGTTGGATATGATTTCACATTTGTGTGTTTTCACAGTTGTCTAGTTGTTTGAACAGTAGAAAAGAGACAAGAAAAATTGGCTAATTAATCTAGTTGATGCTCATGAACTAGGGTGGTGTTCACTTTCTTTTTTCAAAGGTCTTGTCCAGTGTAATTTTACCAAGTTTGTTCATCATTATTGTAGTCTGTGCAAGCTGAATAACTGCATAAATACACCGAATACCTTCACATACAGAACCCCATCTATCAGGATGCTAATATTATCCTTAGTAATCGCAGACTGGGTTTAATTGGGGTTATAATGATCAACTCACCCCTAATGCTCAAACCCTAAATTAAGGAAATCTTAACATTAGACCACAATTCGCAAGCACCACCAAATTTTAGATCTCAATTTGATAATGCCCTCAAATTGTGCGGGCATATAATTCTTCCGATATTCCTCGCACTCATCATAAATGTTTCTCGGAATAAATTTTGATCGTGATAGAATTAGGAAAGCCACACATTTTTTTGATATTGCCCTCAAACTTGTTCTTCTATATATCTTGAACGAAACACGTTTTTTCATAAAGATAAATGGATTGAATAAAAAGTGGTGAAAAATTAGGACGACTTATTCCTCATTCACATCTATGAGCCTGAGGGAAGTGTAGTACTGTACTTACTATATGAGAAGATATATAGTTGGGCTAAAAAACAAGAAGGTGAAAGTGAAATATATGTAGGTCAAGTGAAAAGAAAACAACTAAAGGAAACCAACATGAACCTTATGCATGAAAATATGTACACCACCAACCCCTGCAAAATTAACTCCCTTTTATTTTAAAATAATAATCTCACTTACATTTTGTTTATTTTTTATGAGATTGGATGGATAGGACCAATTGAGCAATCCAATGACAATCACTTGTTATGCAATTGAACTGCACCCTAATTCAGTAGTTAAGGATTTTTTTTTTTTTTTAGCAAATTGACTAAATTTTTATGAATATAATTAGTTTTTCTTAATTATATTGGCTATAGACTTAAATTATTTTTAGCTTATAAATAGTTTAGCAAAGTCTTATGGAATCCACACACACAAGAAATAATGGAAACTCTTCACATTGTCCTCCTCTCCAGCCCCGGCAAGGGCCACTTAATCCCTGTCGTCGAGCTCGGAAAACGCCTCGTTACTCGTTTCAACTACCGTGCCACCGTCATTACCGTCGCCAACGACGTACCCATTTCTTCACAATCCCAACTATCTAACCACCTCCAAATCATTCCCCTTCCCTCCATTGATCTCTCTTCCATAATTACCCCCACCACCTCCGAGCTCACAGTACTTGAAGCCAACGTCCGGTTATCAATACCCGCCATTCGTTCCGCCATCTCTGCCATGGAACCACCTCCCTCCGTCCTCATCACCGACTACTTCTCCGTCGAGTGTCTCTCCATTGCTGCCGAGTTTAACATGGCTAAATACGTTTTTGTCCCTTCCAACGCATTATGTCTAGCCATGACTGCTTATTACCCATATTTAACGAAAACCGGCGAGTTGCCGGAAACCTTCATGAAAGTCCCCGGCTGCTCGCCGATCCGGTTCGTTGACCTTATTGACGTTATGCATGACCCTAATACTGTAGCTTATGCCGACTTTGTCCGTATTGCGTCTAAAATGTTGACAGCAGATGGAATCTTGAACAATACCTGGGAAGGTATGGAACCCACCACCTTCGCCGCCTTGAGGGAAAATGAAGACTTGAAATCGGCTATTAATTCCATCCCGGTTTATCCCATTGGGCCGCTTATACGAGCAGATGAGCCGTTCGGCTCGGAATCACAGGTTGTGCAGTGGCTGGACAAGCAACCGACTGAGTCGGTTCTGTATGTGTCCTTCGGAAGTAATGTGATTTTATCGGCTCAGCAGTTTCAGGAGCTGGCTTGGGGGTTAGAGCTGAGCCAGCAAAGATTTATTTGGGTGATACGGCCGCCTACCGAGAATGGTGAGTGTGATTATCTCCAACAGTTAAGATCCGGAGGTACAAGTATAATTAATGACAACCCTAATTACTTACCCAACGGGTTTGTGACTCGAACCCGGGATGTGGGGTTATTGGTGTCAATGTGGGCCCCACAAGCAGAGGTGCTGGCGCACCCCTCGGTTGGAGGTTTCTTGTCACACTGTGGGTGGAATTCGACACTAGAGAGCATGGTGAATGGGGTTCCGATGATAGCGTGGCCGATGTTTGCAGAGCAAAACATGACGGCGGAGATGTTGGCGGTGGAGACAGGGGTGGCTATACGAGCAATGGAGCCGGGGAAGGGTTTGGTAATTAGGGAGGAGATAGAGAAGATGGTGAGGAAAATGTTTGTTGAGAAAGAAGGGAAGGAGATGAGAAAGAAAGCTAAAGAGCTAAAAAGGAGTGGAGAGGAGGCATTGAGCAAAGGTGGTACTTCTTATAATTCAATGTCTCTTTTGGCTAAAAGATGGTTAAATGGGGGTGCCGCAGCAGCAGCAGAAGCAAGGGAAGGTATTGTTGAATTTGCTTAAGGAGACACAACATAATAAGTAATTAGCGTTGGTCGTAGGTTTTGTTGAATAAAATAAATGTTACCTTGCTGGATGGTCAACCTAGGAAATATGTGTGTTTTTTTTTTTTTTTTTTACCACTACTTCAGATGTTTTTGAAGAGATTAAGAATGTTTGGTTATTCATTCAAATTATGACATGGGTATGTCTATTTTTCTTATGCCCTTGGTTGGCACAAGTTTTAGTAAAATGATGGGGGACGGCCACCAAGCTGCTTCAACGACCAATTTCAATTTTCTCAAGTTTCCAATATTAAATCATTAAATGATAGTGTTGACTAGACTTAGATAGTTATGCAGCATAATAAGAGAAAAAAAGAAGTAGCCATAAAAATAAATATATGTGTGAAAGTAGTAAATAATAGACACAAGATTTAAAGTGGTTCATAGTAAGCAACTTATGCTAAGTCCAC
Organism: Adenophora triphylla var. japonica; assembly: GCA_022495995.1. Classification (NCBI taxonomy): domain Eukaryota; kingdom Viridiplantae; phylum Streptophyta; class Magnoliopsida; order Asterales; family Campanulaceae; genus Adenophora; species Adenophora triphylla. Next base: position 698,983 of record JAFEMH010000528.1, read on the forward strand.
CCTCCACTCCACTATCCTTCTTAACAAGTGAAGAAATAATTCAATATAATACTATTTTTATAATTACACAATTTGTTCAAGAAAATGCCGCAACAATTTTCTATTCTTAATTGTACACAAACAATTAAGGATGCTAGTTGTGTAACATTTAAAAATAACCAAAAGAAAAAGAAAAGTTACTCAAACACACTATGCTTCACAAACATGAGAGAATAAATTAAGAACAAGGTTGCGCAGTGAGGTTTCAAAGGTTTGGAAGTGTGTGTGAGTTTTAGGTTCAGAGGGTTTGCAGGTTTGTAATGGGACTTTTTTTTTTCCAAAATATTGCTTTTAAAAAAATTAAATATCAAAATAACATTCAACAAAACTTATGTACCATAATAACATTCTTTTATAGTTTCGGGTTTGAAAAAACCGAAATTAAGTGTAAAGCCGGTATTGCCACTACCGGCTCTACATTTTTTTTAAATTGATTAATCTTTTTTTTTAAATAAAAAATGTGCAGCCGGTATTGACAAAACCGGGATTGAATTTAAAGCTAAATTCGGGTTTGTCAATACCGAATTTAAAGTTTTTTTTTTTAAACAGATTAATCGTTATTTTTAAAAATAAAAAATGTGGAGCCGGTAGTGACAATACCGGGAATGAATTTAAATTCAAAGTCGGTATTGTCAAAACCAGCTTTAAGTTAATTTTTTTTTAAAAGTGATCCGTGACTGGGTAAGAGAAAAGGTGAGAAAAAAAAGAAAATAAAAGGAAGAGAGAAGTGTTGTGGAAACAGAAGGAGAAAGAGAAAGAAGAAGAAATAGAGAAAGAGAAAGAGAAAGAGAAAGAAGAAGAAATAGAGAAGAAGAAGGAGAGGTTTTGGAAAGAGAAGGAGAAGGAGAAGAAGAAGGAGAGGTTTTGGAAGGAGAAGGAGAAGGAGAAGGAGAAAGAGAAAGAAGAAATAGAAAAAAAGGAGAGGAGGAAATATCTTCTTAATTGTAAGTTAATTTTTTTTCTTTCTTTTTCTTTCTTTTTCTTTGCTTGTATACATTTTTTTTATAATTTATTGTTAAATTATTATGATTTGTTGTTAAAAACTATTATGAAGAAATAGGAAAGAACAAAGAGACTTGTTAATATAAATATTTAAGGATTGCTTGTATATATTTTTATGATATGAATAAATAGGGAATTACAAATAGAGTTCTTATTATAAATCTTTAAGGATTGCTTATATATTTTTATGATTTATTGTTAAAATTATTATTATTTATGAGTTCATTTGTTGAATATTAAGAAATTAATCATTATAAATAATATTCGTGTGTTTCAATTGATTTTGTTTTGTTTTTTAGAAATATGACAATAGGATTTGTGTGTTTCAGATGAATCAACAAGAAGTCGGTATGTTTGTTCATCCCGGACCAATAGACCCGTCTGTATTAACCAGACAGTCATCACATCGATCAGAAAATATTTGGAATGGAGAAGAGTTTCCCAAATTTTGATGTAGACGTGGTACACAGCTTCCTGAAAAATTGGATTTTAGGATTGAAACGAAACTTAATAATCTAGGCTTTTTTGACGTATATAAATTAGGTCATACTCCCTCCGTCCCGGAGAACTTTACCCCTTTACTATTGAGAACGGAAAATAAGAAATAATGTTATTAAAGTATGTGTTGTGAGTGGGAGAAGAGAGAATGAGTAGAGAGAATAGTAAATTTAAAAAGTGTTGTGAGTGGGAGGAGAGAGAATGAGTGGAGAGAATAGTAAATTTTTTTTCCTTTTTAGGAAAGTGGGACTTTAAAGTGGGACGTCCAAAATAGTAAAAGGGGTAATGTTTTATGTGACAGAGGGAGTATTAAACACGACTGGTGTTTGGTTGAGAGATGGCGTCCGGAGACGCATACTTTTCATTTACATGTAGGTGAGATGACAATCACCCTTCAGGATGTTGCTAGCTTATGTGGCCTTCCAGTAGAAGGACATCTTGTGATTTGTATAGAAACTCATATGACACATGCGCAATGGAAATAATTATGCGTAGACTTACTTAATTTTGAACCATCTGACTCGGACCTTAAAGGTGGGAGTATAAAAGTGAAATCGATTTTTGAAAATTTCACTTATAATAACTTTGAGAATCTCCCCAGGAACGCCACTTAGATAAGCTCCGGTAACCTTGTACACTTGAGCATATATTTTTCTATGTTTGGGGTCATATCTTTTAGCTGATTCGAGTGATAGCAAGATTAAGTTGATATACCTTTCACTACTCAGGGACGTTAACTCCATTGGTTCATACAGTTGGGGCAGTGCAGCATTGGCCTTTTTGTATAGAGAATTGTGTTAAGCAAAGAACCCCAAATCATGTGGGTGTGCTGAATTTTTGACTCTTGTGCAGGTATATCAATTATATTTGTTTACATGATCTAGTATAGTAAAAATGTTATTTTCTACGGGACCCTAATTTTTTATTTTTTTTAAGCTTTGGGCATGGGAGAGGTTGTTGTGTACACAACCTACTAGCACTACTAGAAACAGGACATTTACCGACGGAAAAAACCCATTTACCGACGGAATTTAAATTTTATTTGCCGGGAATTTTTTTTAAAAAATTTTCGTTTAATCTGTCGGTAATGCTTTTAATTCCGTAGGTAATACCGACGGACGGCGTCCGTCGGTAAAAAGCCCTATATATAAAATCTCTCCCCCTTCCTCGGCCATTTACGCGAACAAATCAAATACGCCGCCTCCGCCTGAACCCTTGGTCTGTCGTCGTTCCGTTCGCCGTTCGCCGTTCGCCGTTAGCCCTCTCACCGGTTAGTAATCTCTCTCTCACTCGCTTTCTCTCTCTCTCACTCGCTTTCTCTCTCTCTCTCTCTGTCGCCGTTCAAAGCCGTCGCCGTTCCTCTTGTGCTTTTGGTGTGTTCATTGTAGCTGTTAATTTACAACAAAAAGGCAGTTAAAGGAACATCTTTTTGAGGTATTGATTAATTTGCACTGAAACTTTTTTTTTCTTGTGGATTCTTACTCTGTGTATGTGTGTTCAGAATGGAAGTAAACGATTGTTTAGTGACTTTTTTTCCTTGAATCGAAGTTGCTACCATAGTTTTATCACTTCGCCTGTTTATCACTTTGCCTGTGAATTCCCAGTTCTTTGTCTCACTGGTATTTGATATTCCACTTAATGTGCTGGTAGCAGACTTGCAATATGTTATGATAGTGTTCTATTATCCTTTTGGATCGTCCATAGTGCTTAGTTAGTAGGTAACATCATTTGTACGTGGCAAGAAACACAGTCGATTGCCTTGCCAGAGAGAGGGAGGTTTGAGAAGGTATTAATTAAGGTCATAAACTAGGGGTTCTAATGGATAACAACACAAAGAGAGGGAGAACGGAGAAGAAAGTACTTACCGACACCGGAAGGTGTGATTAGGAAGACATTGATGGATTTTGGGAAATGGTGAGTTGGGACAGATTTTGGGAAATGGATAACCCTTAAACTCATATTTTCCACAAGCTTAATTTAGAAAACTTTGGTTCTTCTTTACATTTAGACCATTTGAAGCAGTCAAATTGAAATGATTTACAGGCCTGAAAAGAGAAAGATCTACAGCTTTGAAAAAAATTAGGCTCTTCATATTTGTTGGAATGTTAATGCACACAAGATGTTTTGTGAAGCTAGTAGCAGCAGAGGCAACTGTGGTGTCACAACTTGACTATCATATTGAAAACTTTCTAAAAGTCTTTTTCTTTGATATATTTGCAGTATTCTCGCATTTTCTTTTAGTTATGCATGTTTTTTTTGACATGGTGGATTCCAGCCACTAGATTGATTCTTTGGTGTCTTAATTGGTAATAAATTTGTTTCGTTGTTCCTACTCAGTTAAATTGACTTGCTTTTGAACTATGGTACCAAGTTTCTTTTTGGTTTCATGTTTTGGTACATTGCAATGTTATGCATAGAGAAGATGGACCATTACTATTCTTTCCAATTTCTAGATAATACTCTTCGAATTTCAGTGGCCATCTTCCTGCTATATTGCATTGTTTTGTTTTGGCTATATCATCCTCTTTGCAACTTCAATACCATATTTGGTCTTTCTTGATATATCAAGCATTCAACTGTTTACTCTTAATTTGTATTAGATGGCTTGTGTAAAGTCAAAGGGGGAGGGGGGGTGAATGTCTCAATAATGTAACATATTCAACCGCACACTACCTCACTAGTTCTAGATCCCATTTTGGGGTGATTGACGGCATCGCGGACGGTGATGTATGTCGCCTACATTTGAGCGCCTGATATCAATCCTGGCACCCTAGATGCACCTTAGGTTGTATCACACTTTTTCAGCCTACCTTAAACGGTTGGTTTTTGATACACCGTTTTCAAATATACTTAAATAAATTGTATGAATTTTAATCATAGGCTAGAATACCTACACGACCTAGCACGTATGGGCATGTTGCCATTGCAACATGATTTCGACAAGATGAATCTACGACCCCTAGTATGTAAATTGCATTATCCTAAACATTTCTCTATGTTTGATCAAGCAGTCAACTGTTTACTCTTAATTTGTATTAGATGGCTTGTGTAAAGTCAAAGGGGGAGGGGGTGAATGTCTAAAATTAGGAAAACTTGGATGGAAGTATGGTTAAGGAATTAGACTCCTAATCATTGTCTAAAATTAGGAAGAAAACTCTTAGTGGCACCCTTATAGGGTATTGTGGTTGGTGGTTAACATCTTAAAATATAAACAAGATGAGAGTCTTTCTCATCCACAGCTATCAAAATCCGTCCATCTTTGACCAAGAAAGATAGAGCAAATAAGTTCTCGACTGTTTGAGCAAAGGATTTTCTGTTTAATAAGAGTTTTTCCAGTTTCACTGTCCGTATTGTATCTCAGGATCTCAAACATCACAGCCATGTTTGTGACAAAGTGTCTGTTTTCTCTTCACCGGTGTTAGTTTTTACTTGTGACCGTATAACACCGGTGAAGAGTAAACAATGTGCACTCACAAACATGACTGTGATGTTTGCACTACAAGAAAGTTGATTATTTACGACACTCATTTACGACGGGCAACACGCGTCCGCCGTATATAATAGTTATATACGGCGGATGATACGCGTTCGCCGTATATAACAAATATATACGGCGGTATACACAATCGCCGTATATATTTGTTATATACGGCAGCTTGAGCCGCCGTAAATAAGTTATATACGTACATTTGACGTCTACGTATATGAGATTTAAGTTATATACGGCGGTTAACAGGCGTTCGCCGTAAATAGTTATTATATACGGCTATTTATACGGCGGTATATAATATTCGCCGTAAATCTCTATATATATAAAGAGAGGATTGTCAAAATCCCGCCCAAACTAAGGGCATTTCAGTAATTTCACTAGGTGGCAAACTTGTAGATTTCGTAACTCTGGATGACGTGGCAAGCGTTGATTGGAGGGGATTTTGGCGCGTGCGTTACACGCGCCGACAAAGGCGCGTGTACGCGTAAAGGTTTTTCTTTTTTTTTTTTTTTTAAAAAGCAACACGTGGCGGGCTCTGATTTGCCAGATTATTTTCGGATTTTTATTTTTCACCCCCTGTTTTTGACCTCATTTATTTTATAAAAAAAAAAAATTTCTTAAAAAAAATTTTACACCAAAATTCATAATTTTTTTTTCTATTTAATTAGTGACTAATTTTATTTAATTTGGACACAAAAAAAAATTCTCTTTTTTAAATATAAATTTCTTATTTATCCTTTCTTTATTTTAATTTTTAATTTTTCAATATTATTTTTGTGAAAATTAATTAAGTAAGAAGTATATTTTTTATTATAAATGATGATAATAATAATCATAATTTTACTAATATGAATATTAGTACTGCTTCATTCGCCTCATAAATTAATGTTTTTAATGTTAGTTCCTTCGTTTTAAAATTTGACATTAATTTTTTAAACATATTAAGTAATATTTTATAAAATATTCCTTGGGACGAATATAGTAATTTTTTTTTCCCCGAAGTAGCATTAATTTGTAAAAATTAATGTTTATAATGTTCGTGTCTTCGTGTCTATAAATGAATATTACTTTTTGAGACAAGTAAATTCATTGAGGCAAAGGAAGCATTTTTTATTTTTTTTTTTGATATAGAAAGTAGTATTAATTATGGGATGAAAGTAATATTCATTTTTGAATTGAAAGAATTTTTTAGTGTTAAAAAGTAGAATTTTTTTATATGTCAAAAAAAAATGATCATTGCTTCTTTCGTCTCAATGAACATTTAAAAAAATAATACTACTTTATTCGTATAAAAAATTAATGTAATATTTTTAGACGAAGACACTAACATTACAAATATTCATTGCAGAGGCGAATGAAGTATTATTATTTTTTAAAATATTTGCTCATTTTTGAATTGAAGTAATTTTTTTCCTTAAAAAGTAGCATTTTTTTATATGTCCAAAAAAATAACCATTGCTTCGTTTGGCTCAATGAACATTTTAAAAAATAATACTACCTTTCGCCTATAAATTCATGTCATATTTTGAAATATTAATTTGGATGAAGGGAATAATGCTCATTTTTTTATAAGAAATTGTAATTTTACATAGTGGCAAAAATGAAGATAACAAGCAAATAATTTAAAAAATTATAATATAATAATTATTAATAAAGAAAACTCAATAGAAATATTATTTTTTCCATCTCAAATAAATACTTTAAAAAATTATAATCTTCATTGGGATGAAGAAAGTAATATTAATTTTAAAAATATTCATTGGGATGAAGGAAGTAATTCTCATTTTTTTTGGAAAAAAATTTAGTATTTTTTATTGGTTATTCATTTTGAGTCGAAAATAATATTTATTTTTTAAATGAATAATATATTTTTTAAAAAAAATTATATATTTAAAATATTTATTTGAGATGGATAAAATAATATTTATATTTTTTAAGATGATCCAAACAAATCAAGGTCACAATCGGTCAGCCACAACCCTCAACTGATCCAAACAAATCAAGACCACAATCGGTGATTCAAACGAATCAAGGGCCACAACTCCCAACCGATCCAAACAAACGAAGGCCCCAATCGGTGATCCAAACAAACCAAGCCCATGCACAATCGGTCATCCAAACAAACCAAGTGCATGGACAATCGGTCAGCCACTCCAAAGCCATGAACAATCGGTCATCCAAACAAACCAACCCATGCACAATTCGGTCACCATTCCAAATAAATCAAAATAAAATCAAAGTTACAAATTCCGTCTCACTTTAAATTATAAAATAATAATTATTAATAAAGAAAGCTATATATAAAATTATTTTCTCCATCTCAAATAAATACTTTAAAATATATACTTCTACAAAATTATAATCTTCATTTCAAAAATAAATATTACTTTCGACTCAAAATGAATAACCAAAAAATAATACTTCATTTTTTTTTTCCAAAAAAAATGAACATTACTTTCTTCATCCCAATGAACATTAATTTGATGATTGAGAGAAAGGACGCAATTTATTTTTGGATATAAAAAATAGTATTTATTTTGGAACGAAAGTAATATTCATTTTTGAATTGAATGAATTGTTTTCTTAAACAGTCGAATTTTTTCTATGTTATAAAAGAAATAAATATGGATTCCTTCGACTCAATGAACATTTAAAAAAAGAATGCTACTTTACGCGTCAAAAAAATTAATGTTATCTTAATGTCTTATTTTGAGACGAATGCACTAATATTACAAACATTACTTTTAGAGTCGAATGAAGTATTATTAATTTTTAAAATATTCATTCGGATGAAGGAAGTAATGCTCAATTTTTTGGATAAAAAATGTGGCATTATTTTTTCATTATTCAATTTGAGTCGAAAGTAATATTTATTTTTGAAATAAATAATATAATTTCTTATAGAAGTATATTTTCTAAAGTATTTATTTGAGATGGAAAAAATAATATTTCGTTTTCGTTTTCTTTTTCTTTTTTAATAATTATTATTTTTGTAATTTAAAGTGGGACGAAATTTGTCCCTTGATTTGATTTGTTTGGATTGGCAACTGGTGTTCTTAAAATATTGCTTCGTAATGATAATAAGCTCTGTCAATCTGATCTATGTACTGATAATGTAGTGTTTAAGGAAGTTTTTCATAATTTATAAATGTATTTCACTTTTTTTTTGTTTTTCTTTAATTTATATCTTAATGTTGCATGTAATTATCCGTGCATCGCACGGGAGTTTCACTAGTGTTAATAAATACCGCGAACCCAAAATTTCCCACTCTCAATTGACGCAAATAACCAATTTTTTTTTCTCTCTCTCTCTCTCTCTCTCCTCTAGGGCAAAGACCACCGCCGTGACACACACCACCGTCGATCAACAACGAATCAGGTATACCCCTTTTTTGATTTTCTATTAATTTCTTGGTTTTGGTGGGTTCTTGATTCCGTTGTTCGTGTTCTTGAAACCTCCATTGTTCGGTTTTTGTTGGATAGTGCTTGGATTTGAGAAAGTTGTAGGGAGTTCCAGCTCACGACGACAAGTAAGCCCCCCTCTCTCTCATACATACACACACATTACACACACCCAAGTTAAGGTTATTGACACATGATATATTTTTTATGCAGGCTGCTGTTTGAATTGTTAGTACTAACTGGTGCTCAAGTGGGATCATATTGATTCTATATCATATTTTATTCTTGGGTATTTAATTTTCTCTAGTTTCCACTTCATGTAATCCCCTCAATTCTCTTGTTACCTGTGAGTTGTTTTAGGATATGATTTCCTGCTTTTGATCTCCATTAACAGTTATTTTGCTGGTGCTGAGGTGAGGGTCATTGTGTTGCTTTAGTAGAGGATAAGCAAACCCGTTTAAAACAATGTCTACCCCCTAAAACTAACTGAAGGGGAAAAGGTTGATATGGTGAAAATGTCGTCTGTTGTGTGTGTAATCATTAGTTGAATGCAAAGAGGAAAGCAAACATATTAATCATGTTTTACTTTCAGAGTAATTGAGCACAATACAAGACTTGTTACTGATTGTAACCGATATGAGAATGTTAGAATGGACCGGTGAAATTAGGAAAGGAGTAATGAGGTAGTTAACGATTGTTCCGACTTGTACAATAGTGGGCTATAAATAGTTTGAAACTTATGTCAGAAATTGTATCAATAATATTCTAGAGTAGGAAACCGAACTAATATGGATTTGTTGCAAGTCATAGGAAAGAACTGCTTTTAGTTTTAGAAAAATCTTTCACTAGTCAAAATTTATGGGGAAAAAGTATCTAATGTAGCTGATTCATAGTTAGCTGCTTTTGATCTCCATTAACAGCTAGTTTTGTTGATTTTGAAAGACTTAAACAACATTAATGTACATTACCTTTAAGAAGTGCAAGTTTGAGCCTTTAAAAATGCCAATGTTAGGGTTAAGCAGTGTCAATTTGGATGTTAAAAAAGAGTGTTAATATCAGTGTAAAAAGTGTCGGTGTTAAGGTTTAAAAATGTCAGTTTAAGAGTTCATAGGTGCCGGTGTCAGGGTTAAGGAGTGCTTGTTTGAGTGTTAAAGAGTCTCAATACTAGTGTTAAAGAGTCTTGTTAGGACCTAACTTTGATCAATGTCTTAGTTAGTTGGTTTTGATAAAGGAATATATATATAGAACAGGGTTTATATCAAAAGATGTTATCTGTCATAATTCTTCACTTTGACAAATATGAGTCCGACACTATGATTCTTCCTTATACAATGTTTACAATCAATCAAAAACATGAATCATAGTCACTCTCTAAGTCATCAAGATCATCAAGTGCATCTCGGTCCTTATTAGAGATCCTCTCGATAGCTAAGCATTGCCATGATCCGACAACATGACTTCGCCTCGACGGCCATCTCTCGCCTCACACCATGTTACCACAAACTCAACCAAGTTAGATCCTGCATTTTCACAGCTATCAAGTCCATCAATGAAGACCAATGAAGACCACTGAAGACCTTCTAGAAGCTCTCAGTTCAAGCTCACACCAAGACACTCATGAAGACCCGCATGTGGACAAGTGGGACAAAGACCACCAAAGCTCATTAATGTAGCCGCAACAAATATATTCCAACGGCTACATTGAAGGGTATAAATAGAGGATCTCTTCCTCTAACAAAACCACTAAAAATACTCATTTTCCCAGTCAAAAACCCTTTCCAAACACCCACACACACCTCCTGTAATCCACACACACACACACACCAATCCTCACCTTTAAAACCCTGTTCCAAACCAAAACCTTCCCCCCTAAACCTCTTCACCAACAAAAACAACCCCAAAGGTGTTAATTCACAAACCCCAAAAACCTAAGACCGTACTTTAGGTGTAGAATCGTTTTGTAATCACTCAAGACTGTACTTTGAGTGTATTAGTTATTTTGTAAAATCTTGAGACTGTACTTCAAGTTGTAAAAGCACTTAAGACTCGTACTTTAAGTGTATCCCTAGTTGTATACTAATTAGGAAGAGGAAGTTCAAGGAACTTGCCTGAATCAATCATTTGTAATTTTTGTTGATTAAAGATTATAATAAAATTGATCTCACTTGTCAAGTTTGACAAGAGGGGTGGATGTAGGAGGAGTGAACTCGAACCACTTTAAATTCTCTCGTGTTATTATATTTTTGCAATCACATTCACACACTTGCATTATTTCTTTGTGTTTGTTGTCCTACCATTATTTCAAACCTCTTTTATTCCGCCGCACAATTCAAACTATCATCTCGACAGCCTAAGCCAATTCCATACGATCATCCGCATACCAAGCAAGGGCCTTTCAATTGGTATCGAGCTTGTCTTCACACTCAAAAGTCTAACAACTTGTGAAGGATTCTCTTCAAACCCACCATGCCTCAACCAAGAAGAAATAATGAGAAAGACATCCCACACATTGATGATCGTGGATCCTTTGAGATCTATGCATCAAAGATAAAAACTTATCTTGATGCAAACAAAGATTTGGAACCTGTATGTTCTAGAAAATGAAGTGTCATACCCAACTCAAATCGTGATGGAGGACCAAGTAAGATCAAATCCCCGTAAACTTGGTCTCAAGTGAAAAGCAATTGGTAAGTGCAAACTTGAAAGTCAAGAACATTCTTCAAAAGAGTGTAAATGACTCTCTAGCCCAAGAAATTGCTAAGGAACCAAATGCCGAACCGCATGGGCTCTTATTCAAACCAAGTTCACTAAACACTCCAGTGTTAGGACACAAAACTTGTACAACTTGCTTAGGCAATTAGACAATTTCAAGTTCTACCTGGAGAAAAGGTGAGTGCCGCCGCCCAAGGTTTGAGAACCTTGTTAGATCAATTACCGATCATGGAAAAACATTTGAACAACAAGATCTCTCGCTCAAGATTTACTCAAATCTCCCTCAAGAATATGAGAAGGTAGCATTACCTATTAGAGAAGGATCGAATGGAGCACCATGACAGTTGAGCAATATTTTGGAAAGCTTGAAGCCTATGAACCGGAAGGTATGATAAAAATTCCATCACCCTCCATTTCACAAACCTTAGCTTTAATCGCACAAGAACCTCGTCAACAAGCCAATCACTCACCATGACATTGAGACCATTGTCAACAATGCTCTTCAAAAGATAAACATCGCTCCAAATCTGTCAAGAAACAGATCTCCCAAGAAGACATTCCAAGCCTCATTTCCATGGTCCGTCGAAATGCCATGAAATTTCAAAAGAAATCTTTTGACAAGAAATTCAATCCCTCCACCTCTAATGCCCAACAAGACAATACAAGAAGACAATTGATTGCTTCAATTGTGGAAAGCAAGGACATTACTCATCCGATTGCCCCGAACCAAGGAAACCTAGGGACAATCAGACAGCTAAGAAGATGACCTACTCAAAAGAGATCATTCACAGCTCTAAGTGAAACTGCTACAATTGCTCCAAAAATAAACATGACAAAAACAAAGAGCAAGTCATGATTGCTGACTCATCAAAATTCAGTGATGAAGAGTATATGTCAAGTGATGACTCTGAAATTGAAGGAGAAGAAGCCATGATATGCCTTATGGCTGAAGATGATGAAGAATCTGACAATGAGGAAGAGATGGAAGCACTTGCTGCTGCTGATGAACTAAAAGAGGTATCCAGGAAAGGTCTCTGGTATTTAGATAGTGGTTGTAGTAGACATATGACCTTCAATAAAGACTGGCTGCAACAATATTCCCCTAAAAATGGTCCAAATGTAACCTTTGGTGACAATTCCCAAGCTAAGGTCAAAGGATCAGGAAATCTTGTTACAAAAGATATCATTTTTACTAATGTATCCTATGTAGAAGGTCTCAAACACAATTTGATCAGCATTAGTCAAATCTGTGACAAGGGATATCATGTTGTTTGTACTAAAGACAAATGCACTGTTAAAGATAAAAACAATAAAGTCATCCTAACTGGATCAAGAAAAGGAAATCTCTATTGCTTGAACTTAGAGATTGTGGAAACTTCAAATGCTCACTGCCTTCTGTCTTTCAATCAATCTGATATGTCATGGCTATGGCACAAGAGATTGGCTCACCTCATTCACAAAACCATTTCCAAGCTTGCAAATTCCAATCTTGTCAGAGGTCTACCAAAGATCCCATTCAAAAAGGATAAACTGTGCAAAGCATGCCAATGTGGGAAGCAAAAGAAATCCTCATTCAAACCCAAGACCAAGTTGGACACCTCAAGACCTATTGAACTGCTTCATATGGATCTTTTTGGACCCATAAGAACTAGATCTTTAGGAGGAAAAAGATACTCCCTAGTTGTTGTTGATGATTTCACAAGATTCACTTGGATCATTCTTCTTGAATCCAAAAGTGACACCCTTAGTCAGTCGATAAAGCTATTCAACAAAATTCAAAATCAAAAAGGGACATCCATCATCAAGATCGATCTCGACCATGGGAAGGAATTTGAGAACACTGAGTGGAAGAATATTGTGATTCAAAAGTCATAGATCACAATTTTTCAGCCCCAAGAACTCCACAAAGAAAATGGTGTTGCGAAAGGAAAAACAGAACAATCGTGAGGCAAAGAAGAACAATGTCAGTCGAACATAATCTCCCAAAAATATTTTTGGGGTGAAGCATTACTGCTGCGTATGTTCAAAACAAAACCCCGATCAACAAATTTCACAAGAAGACTCCATATGAATTATGGAACAACAAAGTCCCTACCATTTCCTACTTTCACACTTTGGAAGTAGATGCTTCATTCACAACAATGGCAAGAACAATTTGGACAAATTTGACTCCAAAAGTGATGAAGGAATTTTTCTTGGATACTCTAACACAAGCAAAGCTTATAGAGTGTACAACAAAAGAAGACTTGTTGTGGAAGAATCTATTCATGTTGACTGTGATGAAAACAATGATCAAAGTATAACTGAATTATGTGATTTTGATGAAGGATTGGGAAATCTAGATAATCTCCTGAATCATCCCCCATTCTTGATTCAACTATTCTCGTCATGAACAAGATTCATCAAACCTTCCATACATGGTTCCAAGAAATTCATCCGATGCACCATCCTATGCCGCATACCCATGAACCATCCCACTCTCATCAACAACCAATCAAGCCAACAAAGTCAACAGCAATCTCTCCCACTTCCAATCCAATGGATGAGGAAGAAAATATTCAAATAAATAGTCATCCCTCGATCGATCTTCCTCAAAATCCTCCCTTAGCCGACAAACTAACCCTACCGACAAACCAACCCTTTGCCGACAAACCCATCCCAATTCCTCATCTAATCCATCTTCTAACCTCCTTCCATCTTCATCCAATAACCCTTCTTCTCCTCCCAAAACCAATGATGAAACCACCATTACCCATATCATTCCACCCAATAAAGATCTTTACATCGCCTTCAAATTGATAAAACCCCGGGTCCCAGACAACATTCCTTTTCTCATGAGTGCATTCATATCCCAAGTGGAACCAAAGAAGATAAATGAAGCACTCCAAGATGCCGATCGGATTGAAGCCATGGAAGAAGAACTAGAGCAGCTTTGAAAGAAACAAAGTATGGCAACTTGTTCCTAAACCAAGAAATCAAACCGTTATTGGAACAAGATGGGTTTTTTAGAAACAAGATGAATGAAGAAGGTGTTGTAATTAGAAACAAGGCCAGCATCGGGTTGCTCAAGGGTATAGACAAGAAGAAGGCATTGACTATGATGAGACCTTTGCACCATTGCAAGACTTGAAGCTATAAGGCTATTTCTTGCCTATGCTTCATTCAAGAAGATGAAAGTTTTTCAGATGGATGTCAAGAGTGCATTTCTAAATGGAGTTTTAAATGAAAAGTGTTTGTATCTCAACCCCCCGGGTTTTGAGCATCCAAAATTCCCCGATCATGTATTCAAACCGAACAAAGCATTGAATGGGCTTAAACAAGCACCTAGAGCTTGGTATGACACCCTATCTAGATATCTTCTTGGAAAAGGATTCACCAAAGGACATATTGATAACACCTTGTTTATCAAAAAATATGGAGATGATCGCTTGCTCATCCAAGTCTATGTTGATGACATAATCTTTGGCTCATCAAATGAGAACTTGTCTTACCGAATTTGGAGATATCATGAAGGATCGTTTGAAATGAGCATGATTGGTGAGCTCACCTTCTTCCTAGGCCTTCAAGTCAAGCAAATGAAGGAAGGAATCTTCATCAACCAAGCCAAATACTCAAGGGATATGATCAAAAGTTTGACATGCAAACCGCATCCCCGCTAAAACTCCCTTGTCAACCACAACCAAGCTTCATGCCGATCAAGATGGTCATAATGTAAATCCAACACTTTACGTAGCTACATAGGATCTCTCCTATATCTCGATGCCTTTCAAGACCAGACATTATGTTTAGTGTATGTCTATGTGCTAGGTTTCAAGCTAATCCCAAAGAATCTCATCTCTCACTGCCAAGAGAATTTTGAGATATATCAAAGGAACCCACGATTTTGGCTTGTGGTATCCCACCGAATCCCCATTCTCCCTAGTTGGATTCACCGACTCGACTATGCGGGGTGCAATCTAGACAGAAAATCCACTAGTGGTGGATGCCAGTTTGTTGGATCAAGGATTATCTCATGGTCAAGCAAAAAGCAAACCTCGGCTGCAACCTCAAGCTGCGAGGCCGAGTACATTCTTTGCGGAGCTTGTGTTGTTCACAAATTCTCTACCTTAAAAGTCAACTTCAAGACTTTGGAATTGAATTATCAAACATTCCCATCTTACGTAACAACTCAAGTACCATTGCTATGACAGAAAATCCTGTCCAACATTCAAAACCAAGCACATTGAAGTCGTGCATCATTTCATCGAGATCATGTTGAAAAAGGGAATATCAACCTTGCAAAAGTTTGCACCGAGAACAATGTCTCGATATTCTCACAAAAGCCATGGATGAAAAAGATTTGAACTATTAAGAGCCATGCTTGGGATGATTAATATGCCAAAATAAAAGGGGTGTTCTTCTTAAACAAAAGAGGATTACAAACGAGTAATGCTATCACAATGTTGCACTGATAGCTATTACCTCATACACATTCCTAACAAGCCATCCACTGACAGCTATCAATCCAAAAGCCTTGAAAACCAAAAACAACAAAAACTTACAACAAAAACATACAAACAACCCATCAAATTCTTCTCTCTCAACTCAACTTACCCAACAAAAACTTCTTCCAAAACCAAACAATCCTCGGCATCCACTCTTTTCTCTTCAATCCTTCTCCTCTCGCCGTCGACATTCTTTGGAAATGTCACAGCCTCCCTGCACCCTCCACCAGACTCATTCCTTCATTTCTAGCCTCCCGAGTTGATTGCAAGGTTTGTTGGTACCTCTGCAACCACACCGGATGCCTCTCCAAGAAAGGATCAATGGAAGTGATCAATATTGGAGAGAAGGACTTGCTCTTCTAGGCCACCACTCTTCAAGCTGGATCATATGGTCAAGCAATCCCTCCATTGGAGTAACAAAGCTAAATTCTCCTGAAAAAGAACCATTCCCTGTGATTGCAAAATGGTTGACCAACATTTGACTCCACCCTCTCCACGAGGGTGCTCTTGCAGGACTGAAGCAACCTACAACCTGGTTGAACAGGTATGAGATGGTTGAAGAAGGAGATATATGCACTCCCGCAAAGTTATCTCCTCTACCTTCCAACAAACCAACTCACGGAGAAAGAGAATCCCCGCTTTCACGGGTGTATAAAGCTTATCTTGCTCAACCTTCTTTCGACAAAGCTTCTCTCCTTAGCCGTCCGAGCTACGTCCGCTTTACCAACTCCCCAATGTGTATACCCTTTCTACCTTACTCCTTCCCTTACTTGACTCTCCTTGATCAACTTTGATTGTCTTCCCAAAAGTCTTATTCCTTCTCCCTCCTTACCGTCAATCTTTTCCCCGACAGCCTACCTCCTTCATTTCTATGTCTTCATCAACCCTCATTCTCTTTTTCTTACCCTTATCATTCACTCTCCGAACTTTCAACAATGTTGAAAGTCTCTATCTATCTCCATCTCATCACTCATCAAATCATCCTCACCATTTTTCCCAAAGACCAATTGTTTAGTTGTTTGAGCCATAACCTTTGGATTAAACTTTGAAGAAAATCTTCCCATTTTTGCTTGTAAATCAATCCGAATAATTTTCCTCTGAAGTTTTCATTGTTTTATAGGCAAAGTTTCACCTAGCTATCTCGGATGTACCATCATCATTCAAACTAGCTTAACTGTCGGAGATTTCTTTCAACAGCCTAGGTTAAAAGCAAACTTTAAGTGATTTGATTGTGTTAATTGCTCACAATTGTCACTTCCTTCGCCGCCTCTTCTTCCACTACGAATCTCCTTGAAAAGAGAATGTTCTTCTTGTGTTTTGTGGGAATAAATGTCTCAACATGGGGAAGGGTAAAAACCACTGTTCATATGAACAGTTACTTAACTTTGTAACCCCCAATGCTCATTAAAACCCACGTTCCACTCATCATTTATCTCTCTCTCTCTTTCGCAATCACCAAAATTCCTTTTTCCTTAACCCTCAGTTTAAATTTCTTCTCTTTACCTCTCCAATCTACCATCGTATTTCTCCAACCCTAATTCTTTTTCAAAGCATCAATGGCGTAACCCAAAAGCAATGTACCCGGATGCTCATGGTTACTTCATCAAACCCAACTTCTATGACTCTGAAGTTGGAATCCTCATCAAAGAACTGCTTCAGGTAAATGAATTACTTGATTTTATGGGAGCTAAACCCCCAATTTATGAAGAACTCTGCAGAGAAATTTATTTGGTAGGAAGAAGAAACAATGAAGATAATTCAATAACTGCCACCATAGAAAATGTAGAGATAACTATCACTCAAGAATTGGTTAGTGATGTCTATGGAATTCCAAATAAAGAAGATCTTTGTGAAAAATATATGGGATAGAGGATCGGAAAGATTAAAGACAAGCTTATGAAAAATTTCTTGGGGTTAAAATCACTGACTTCAAAGTCGTTTCAAGACAAAGCTATGGTGAAGAACAAAGATGATATCTTCAAGTCAACACCGATGGATGTGGTCAACAAAGCCATTGATGGCAAACAATCCTCATTTGACCAAATGGGATCAAATGAGTGGAAGCAGATGCTCAGCCTAATGACCAAGGATACAAATTGGTGCATTGTCCTTCTCCATAATTTCCAACTTGCGCCTCATCCTCTACTCTCAAATTCAAGAAGCAAGGTGGAAGGATGAACAACTTCAGATTCATGAGTGGAATTCTTGAGGTTCTAATTCCAAAGCTCAAACTGCACTATCCAAGAAATGGTGAAGACAAGTGAAGTCATCGAAACAAGATGTTTCAATGAAAGAACCTTTTCATTAAAACAAAAGAAAGGAATTGTTATGAAGGCCGGAGATATGAGCCTTGAAAGTTTCAAAGAAGCCCAAGAAAAGATGCTTGAAGAAACAAGAATAAAGCTTAATCATTGGAAAGATTTGATAGCTTTGGCTACTAGTAGGAGAATGAAAAGAGGAGTAAAGACCAATGTCAAGAAAACCGGAGTGCTCAAGAGAACTGTGGTATTTCCTAGCAAAAAGAGCAAAAGCAAGGATGATCCGACAATACCGACAAAACATGAAGGAACCATCTCTGACAGCCATGCTAAGAATGTTGAAGAAAGAGGAGATGTTGATAGCCATGAGGATGACACTATGGATCAAGATGATGTTGGTGATGCTAACATAGATCCTCAAGAGCTTCAGCTCTTGCCCTATCCAAAACCCTTCACAAAGGAAAGCAATCTCGCACATGCTATCCCCTCCAAATGACAAATACCGGATCAAAGGTACAATCTTCCTTAACCATTCCTTCTAAATCATTACCAAAGAAAAGAAAACTTGAAAAGAAAGCCCCCAAATCAAAGAAAACCAAAATATCTACCCCTTCCATTTCCCCAAAATCCACACCCACTCAGGTCATCATCGGCCATTGAAGCTATCCTCAATCTCAAAGAACCCTTAGATAAGCAACCTTTAAGGGGGAACATTGATGAGAATATCCCCTCTACCCAACCTCAACAGCTAGCTAAAATCCCGAGAGCATTGAGGCTATTGAGTTGGATGGGAACCCTGACACCGAAAAGGCCGTTCTTTTGTATCTTAAGGACTTTCTAAGTGAGGAAGAATCAGTAGTATCCCTAGATGAACTCGGACTTAGGTTAATGCAGAAAAGAAGTGGACCGGGTGAGTCATCTAGAAACCCCAAGGTGACAAATATGAATGTAGATAGCCATACCTTCCCTTCCATTCCCGAGACTCGAACCTCGTAAATGATCCCGCCCCAACCGTTGAAATTGAAAGGGGAATCTTGATAATACTTCTAAGGTCATTCAAAATCTCAAGAAGGTTGGAGTTGAGATTAATCCCATTCTTGTCTCAAAAGGAGACTCAATTGTTAATGCTTGCAAAGGCCTTGTGCTTGATGGAACTCAAGAAAATGAGGAAGCTATGATAGCTATCCTTGAGAAAAGGTTGGCCAAAAGTGAAGTAAGGGCGGCCTTGAATCTCCTTAAGTCTCAATTCACTTCCAGCTCTCTTAATCAAAGTCTTGGCCAAACCTCTGAGTCAATCCCAACCGTTTCAACCCAATCCTCTTGCACCTTCCAAGCCACCTTCTCCAATTCCCGAAAATGAACCTTTTGAAGCCTCTCCACAAAGTCCAATACTTGGCCGGACAAGGTCAAGACATATCCGGCTGATCCCATTCCTAACAACCCTCACAGCTCCCAAGTCATTCTATTCCTCCAAATCCAAATCAATCCTTCCTTCCCAAAAGGGAACCTTGGATGCTTAGTCATGGAATTGATTTCTCTATGTCTTCCATCAAAGCAGCAAGGACAAGGTTACCCCATGTAACTCACATCCCGCAAATAGCAAATCCCTTCACCTATCCAAAATTTCGAACCGTCAAGAAATGGTTTGATTGTTGTAGCAAGAAACCTTGCAGGTTAGTTTTCTTTGCCTATGAAAAATGGCAACCGGTCAAGAACCTCATCCACCTCCAACTTTGTTCATCAAATCCCATCCTTCCCAAAGTTCATCACTCCCAATACTCTTCTTGATTGGGAAATTCTTTTCACCCAACTCATCTCTCCATCACTCAATTCATGCTTGTATATGCCAAAGGGTTTAGTCTTCACCCTGTGCATTGACCTTGCAAAACACTTTTCCTTTCACTGTTTGAACAAAAAGTGTGCCATTATGCTTTTATTAAGCAAAACTGTCAACATCTTTTCCCCAATTCTTAATCCAGGAATTGAGCCATACCTCTCACCTTTCATCACTGTAGATCCTATTAACTTCACCTCACCCAATGAAAACTCTCATTTCAAAAACTTGGTCTCTATTCCCGAGATCAAAGAATTCGCATCTTCCATTGCTGCCACCAAAGCAGAGCGAACTGTTATTGATCTTTCCTCGGACTCGCGCCTATGATAATGATAGTGATAATGATGCTCCCTCAAGCCCCGATCAAGACTCTCCAACAATATTTCCATCCCCTACAGCTTCCATCCCTCCTCAATTCACTCATTCCTTCACTAATGCTCAAGTATCGGTTGTCACAACCGAGATCAATCCAGTGTGCCCTTGAAGAACAAGAAAACCAGAACAAGAAGAAACATTTGTGGGGCACAATGAGAATCGAAATGATCAAATGCCCCTTAGAAGGTCTCAACTGAAGTCAAAGGAAGACAAATACTTCAAGTATGATGAAAGGATGTCCTGGGAATGGAACAATGAGTTCTTCTACAGAGGAGTTGAGCCTCGAAATGAGAAGAGAGCTAGAGGATGAAAAAAATCAGATTCTATCCCGGCCAGGACAAGAAAGAGATGAATTCTATGATCAATTGGCCGATGAATAATTGTATTTGTTATGGAACATTTTTTTTGTTAAAGACAATATGTTTTGTTTGGCCTCGGTTGTATGACAAGATTTTGTGAACTCTTCTCATCCCGAGATTAATTTCAAGTATTCAATCTCGGTTTGATTACCTCTGCCTCGATATGATTCCTTGGATTACTTCTTTTATTATTTCTCTTATCAAACCGTGAAAACTTGTTCTAAATAAATCTTCCTTTACCAAAAAGGGAAATTGTTAGGACCTAACTTTGATCAATGTCTTAGTTAGTTGGTTTTGATAAAGGAATATATATATAGAACAGGTTTATATCAAAAGATGTTATCTCGTCATAATTCTTCACTTTGACAGCTATGAGTCGACAAGCCTATGATTCTTCCTTATACAATGTTTACAATCAATCAAAACATGAATCATAGTCACTCTCTAAGTCATCAAGATCATCAAGTGCATCTCAGTCCTTATTAGAGATCCTCTCGATAGCTAAGCATTGCCATGATCCGACAGCTATGACTTCAGCCCTCGTACACCATCTCCCCGCCTCACACCATGTTACCACAAACTCAACCAAGTTAGATCCCGCATCTTCACACCTATCAAGTCCATCAATGAAGACCAATGAAGACCACCGAAGACCTTCTAGAAGCTCTCAGCTCAAGCTCACACCAAGACGGCTCATGAAGACTCCGCATGTGGACAAGTGGGACAAAGACCAGTCAAGCTCATTAATGTAGCCGCAATAGCCATATTCCAACGGCTACATTGAAGGGTATAAATAGAGGATCTCTTCCTCTAACAAAACCACCGAAAAATACTCATTTTCCCGAGCCAAAAACCCTTTCCAAACACCCACACACACCTCCTCGTAATCCACACACACACACACCAATCCTCACCTTTAAAACCCTGTTCCAAACCAAAACCTTCACCCCTAAACCTCTTCACCAACAAAAACAACCCCAGGGTGTTAATTCATAAACCCCAAAACCTAAGACTGTACTTTAGGTGTAGAATCAGTTTGTAATCACTCAAGACTGTACTTTGAGTGTATTAGTTATTTTGTAAAATCTTGAGACTGTACTTCAAGTTGTAAAAGCACTTAAGACTGTACTTTAAGTGTATCCCTAGTTGACTGTACTAATTAGGAAGAGGAAGTTCAAGGAACTTGCCTGAATCAATCATTTGTAATTTTTGTTGATTAAAGATTATAATAAAATTGATCTCACTTGTCAAGTTTGACAGTAGGGGTGGATGTAGGAGGAGTGAACTCTGAACCACTTTAAATTCTCTGTGTTATTACATTTTTGCAATCACATTCACACACTTGCATTATTTCTTTGTGTTTGTTGTCCTACCATTATTTCAAACCTCTTTTATTCCGCTGCACAATTCAAACTATCATCTGACAGCTAAGCCAATTCCATAGCTGTCTGATCATCTGCATACCAAGCAAGGGCCTTTCAAGTCTCAATACTAGTGTTCAAAGTGTCAGTTTAAGTGTTCAAAGGTGTCGGTGTCAGGGGTAATGGGTGCCGGTTCGAGTGTTCAAATGTGTCGATATTAGTGTCTAAAGGTGTCGGTGTAGTGGTGTTAAAGTTAACGAGTGTCAATAGTGTTAGAATGCAAAAGTGTCAGTTTTAGGGTTTGAAAGTGTCAATATTAGTGTAAATAGTGCTAGTGTTGACGTTTACAATATAAAATATTTTTTTTAAAAAAAAAAAGGAAAATCTAAGTAAAAAATTTATAAACACACGCACTGACACTTAACACATACACTACTGACACTCAATTACACAATATTTGGCACTATATTATACACTACTGACATTCACTTATATGCAAATACCAAAATTATGTAAATCAAATTCGACTTCTGAACTAGGTGGAATGCTTCTTTGAAAGCACAAATCTTTAAATTGGAATTTTAGGGCCAGTTTAATCAACAAAGAGTTGCCTATTTATGGATCAATTTAAGAAGAGAAGAAGGAATATACCTGTGATGATGAATGTCTGAAGGAAGCATAATTTGCTCTCAGCTCTCAGTAAATAGCGATCTCTTCCCGATCCTTCGCTAGCGCAAGTCGTGTTATTTTCGTAGTGTTATTCTCATGGTTCAAAAGACTCGTTTTTTTTTAAACTTTAGAAAAACCTGATTTTTTTAAAAAAATATTTTGACGCAATTTTGACCCTTGTCCCCAAATGTTGCTCTGCCCTTGATATGGTCTTAACAAACCAAATTGTGATAGATTTCACTGTTTTTATGTCATTCTTTTATAGAACAACTGAGAAATCTATTTCACATTTGTTGGTTTTGATGTGAATAAGTGTGAAACATTTTTCACACTTCTAAACTGTGAGGTCAGTTTCACAGTTGTTCTATGAAAGATGACATAAAACAATGAAATTGACCTCACAGCTATGCACAATAATTGAGAAAGTGACCTCACAATCATAGCTGGCCCGGCCTCACAGCCGGTTGTGCACAAACATTCATGAATAACAAATAAATCACGGGTAAACCACACATACTAAGTAGCAAAACAACTGTGAGGTCTATTTCACAGTTGTTGGTTGTGATGTGAATAAGTTTGAAATATTTTTCACACTTCTAAAACTGTGAGGTCAGTTTCACAGTTATTTATAAATGTGAAATGGTTTGGTTGTTGACCTTTCTAAACTGAGAACTATGAGGTCAATTTCACAGTTAATTTGCTACTTAGTTTGTTTGGTTTACCCGTTATTTATCAGTTGTTGATTGTTTGTGTACAACTGTGAGGTAAATTCTCCAGCGCTTATGATTGTTTGTGCACAACAAATTGAGATCTATTTCTACAGGTTGTTGGTTGAGATGTGAATAAGCGTAAAATGTTTTCACACTTCTAAAACTGTGAGGTCGGGCCACAGCTTATTTATGAATGTGAAATGGTTTACCCGTTATTTATCAGTTGTTGATGATTGTTTTTGCACAACTGTGAGGTCAATTTCTCAGTTATGATTGTTTATGCACAACTGTGAGGTCAATTTCTCAGTTATGATTATTGAGGTCACTTTCTTAGTTATAGTTATTGTGCATAATTGTGTGATAGATTTCAGCGTTATTATGTTATTCTTTTATAAAACAATAGTGAGGTCTATTTCACAGTTGTTGAAAAATAATTTTATTTTATTTATAAAATTTGAAATATATGATGGGTAAACTTGTTTGATTCGTCTTGGCGATGCGATTAAAACAGTGGTTTCAGATAATTTTTTCGACTTTTAGATTTTGAGATATTGCATTTTAAAAATTTAAGAGAAAAAAAAGGAAGAGAGAGAAAGAAATTAGGTGAGGCGCTAGCGTGTAACAGGCAGGCACGTGAGAGGGTACGAGGGGCAATTTAGTTCAGAAAAAATAGAGGGACTTTTTGGCTGTTTTGATAATGTTAGTCCTTAAAGATAGTTTTTATTTGAATGGGGGACTATTTGGTCAAAGCCTCTAAATTTTTTTTGACTCGACCGGGAATGGGTGGTGGTGGTGGTGAGTGGAGTTGTTAAAAATAAATTTTAAATAATTAAATTTTTTTTTACCCGAAGAGGGTGGGGTGGTGGTGAGTGGGTTGGGGCAGTGGGTGGTGGTGGTGAGTAGGGTGGGGGGTGATGGTGAGTTGGGTAACATGAGGGGTGTATGAAAAGTTAGATTGTGAGGGTGTTATCAATTTTCGGAAAATGTTTTACTTAAAAAAATTCGTAAGTCATTTTTCGGGGAAAATGGCGTAAAATATTTTTCGAAAAATATTTTCCCCATTTTTTGGTGCTTACCAAACACCAAAAAATGAAAAAAAAAACATTTTTCGAAAACATTTAACGCAAACTAACGGAGCCTAATTTGCTAAAAAGTTATAACTCGGGCGATGTCGATTTCCATTTTCATACAACAGTTAGGAGGTCAAACCACACCAAAAATAATTTCTAGCACTTTCAAGTGCAACTCTTATATTAAATTAAGTAATTCATTAGTAAAAAAAATCTATTTTTTTTTATAAAACAATCTTGCTCTTTTTTAAAATGTATTCTATTGATAAGCTCTCTTTTATAAAAGGTGAATTTTATTATTAATTACACTATCTTGTTACACTTATAGCCCGTCTTAGCACCAGATGGGATTAATAATCCTGAAGTTGAGTATTTGGTAGGAAAAAAGGTAATGATATAAATTATCCTCTTCACCGGGATTAGCTTCTTATCCCCTCCTTATTTATCCTAATGAAATTGTGGTATTATTAATTAGGGTATTAGAATATGTTGGATAAAAATATTTTTGACAAAAATATCCCCAATATATATGTCAACTATTAAATGCCTTGACCTTCCATATTTAATTCTCTCAATACAAAATGTTAACAGGTAGTCAATTTAGAAAAAAAAAAGTGATAATTTTCTTTAATTGTGCCCTTGATTGTCTCTTTATAATTATACGGGTAATTTGGTTTCTACCAAACAAAAGTTTATATTTTCATCAGGATTATTAGGAAGCCTCATTATTAATACTAGGATTAACAATCCACTCACTATCAATACGGGCTAATCCTACTCGGCTACCAAACGATCCCTTATAAATTATAATTTTATCGCTCGCTCTGCTAAAAAAATAATTGTATTTCCTTTGTCTCAAAATTGAATGATTATTTAAAAAATATTGTCCAAAAATGAATGAACTTTTACGATTTTTTTTAATCTCTAAATGCTTTTTTTCTATTGCACTATTCATTATAAGTTGAAAAATTAAAATATAAAAAGCAGATAATAAATTTGTTTTAATACACATTAGTTATTAAAAAGTATAAAAGATTATATTTTTAAAAAGTTCTCCAAAATAAAAATATATACTTCATTCGTCCCAATATAATGGTTATCAATTATCATATGTGAATGCGCAAAAATTAAGAAAAAAAAAATAAGTGTGGTGAGTATGAAAAATAAAGTATGAAAGAAAAAAGTGGGGTAGAAAGTTTTTGTTACGAGTAACCATCATAATTGAACGCCAAAAAAGAAAATTAATAACTTTATATTGGGATGAATGAAGTATTTATTTTGGGGTATAGACTAGGGGTGGACATGGTTCGGTTCAAACCGCGATTTGAGATCGAACCGAACCAAACCACGCAGTTTGGTTTGATTTTTTTCTATAAATGGTTTAGCTTGGTTTGAAAATTTAATAAACCGTGTGGTTCGGTTCAGCTCGCAGTCTGGAACCTCAAAACCGAACCAAACCGAACCGAACCAAACCGATTCAGATCGAACCGCGGTTTAGACAATGTCTTGTAATTTGTTTTGAGATGGTTTCTTTTGTTGTACTTGTTAGAACAATGAACTTTCTGTTGGAAATGGGTAACGAAAAGTTAAGTTTGACTTAACGTTGACCTAGATTTCTAACGGAAGTTCGTTATGTGTTAACGGAACTAGTTACAAAATGTATTCTACATTTGTTGTAGATTATTAAACTTATTTAATGTCTCAAAACCATTTAGGGTGAATGAGAATTAATGACAAGTGATTTTGTAACTTAACAGAAGTTAAATAAAGGGTTAAAGACTGATCCAAATTAGTTTTGGGTCACAACCTGCTCTCAAAAGGTTTCGTGACCTTTCGCCTGGGCTTGGCATGGCGTCGCGCGCTCCGGCCAGAGCGGCCGCGCCGATTTTTAGTAAATCATGGCTCGATCTCGGGATGCCAGCGGCCGCGCTCAAGGCAAGAGCGGCCGCGCTCTCACGCAGAATCCGAACAGTTTTGGCACCTCTGAGTGAATGGCATGAACCCTTTAACTTTCTTTAAATAGTTTCCCTCCGAATTTCAATTTACATACACAAATCATTTTGAGCATTTTACCCTCTGTGAGAGATAGAATAACATAACCCAAATCATTGCATCTTGTTGCATTCAATCTTTCAAGTCCAAAGTTCTAAAACCTTTGTTGTTCGTTAGATTAGTTATATTGGAGTGCTCCTTATAACTAATAGTTAAGTCGCTTTATCTTACGAGAGTTTTGTCATACAACCGTAAGCACCAAACAAGGGACAAATAACTCTTACTGAGATTGTATATAATACAAGACTCGACTTGTTTCTAGTTTTCCCAATCTCCGTTACTTTTCCCCGTCGCTTTTCCGTTAAGTTCTTGAGAAGCCATACATAAAGTTCAACAATCGTAAGAGTTATTTTACGCTTCTTCAAGAGATGGCAAAGCGAAAAAGACACCACTTCATCTAGTCAAGTGGAATGTGACGCCTCCTCCGCAAGGAGATACTACATTCAAACAACGTTGCCCCCGCTCCTACAACTCATCACATCGCTCATGGTGAGAAACCCGCGAAATTCACCGGTGTGGATTTCAAGAGATGGCAACAGAAGATGCTCTTCTACTTGACCACCCTAAGCTTGCACCGCTTCTTAAAGGAAGATCTCTCAGGCGGTAGAAAAAGGTGATCCTGACCCTCAAAGGCAAACGGCAAAGCGAGGCTTGGTCTCACGGTAATTTTCTTTGTAAGAATTATATCTTAAATGGACTTGACGATGCACTATACAATGTGTATAGTACAAGCGAGTTAGCCAAAGCGTTATGGGACACTTTGGAAAGGAAGTACAAGATCGAGGATGCCGGTCAAAGAAATTTGTCGTCGGTAAGTATCTTGACTTCATGATTGGTCGATTCCAAATCGGTAACAACTCAAGTAGATGAATTCCAAATCATTCTACATGGGCTTGATGCCGAGGGGATGATCATGAATGATCCATTTAAGGTGGCTTCCATCATTGAAAAGTTGCCTCCTTCGTGGAAGGACTTCAAGAACTATCTCAAGCATAAACGCAAGGAGATGTCCTTGGAAGACATTGTTGTTCGTCTTCAAATAGAAGAGAACAATAGAATGAATGAGGCCAAAGTTGCTAAAGGCAAGATGGAGGCTAAGGTCAATCTCGCCGAGGCTAGCACAAGTGGCACAAAGAGAAAGCATTCCGAAACTGCCGGGAATGCTAAGAAAGGGAAGAAGAAGACCTCTAAAAGGTTCAAGGGGTCTTGCTATAATTGTGGGAAACAGGGCCACTTGTCAAGGGATTGTCGTCTCCCGAAGAAAGAGGCGAACAATGTTGACCACATGGACCTTGACTTTGCAGCGGTTGTGTTCGAGGCCAACGTTGCAAACTTGGAGGGGAATCCAAAGGCTTGGTGGATAGATACCGGTGCTACCCGCCATATTTGTGGTAACAAGGAAAGTTTCTCCTCCTATACTCCCATCTCCGGAAGAAAGCTTTACATGGGAAATTCTGCGACCTCCGATGTTCAAGGCATTGGAAACGTGATTTTG
The DNA here is from genome assembly GCA_022495995.1 of Adenophora triphylla var. japonica. Classification (NCBI taxonomy): domain Eukaryota; kingdom Viridiplantae; phylum Streptophyta; class Magnoliopsida; order Asterales; family Campanulaceae; genus Adenophora; species Adenophora triphylla. The sequence continues at coordinate 726,793 of JAFEMH010000528.1, forward strand.
AAGATGACTTCCGGAAAAGAAGTAACCTTGTTGGATGTGCTGCATGTTCCAGACATCCGTAAAAATTTGGTGTCCGGCGCTTTGCTTAGTAAGGCCGGTTTTAGACTAGTATTCGAATCCGACAAATTTGTACTAACCAAGAATGGTTTGTTTCTTGGAAAAGGTTACCTCGAGGAGGGCCTTTTTAAAATGAATGTAATGACTGTAATCCGCCAAGGTGCGATGAATAAAAGTTGTGTTCCTTATGTTTACTTGTCGGAAAGTTCTAATTTATGGCATGATAGATTAGGACATGTAAACCTCGACACCATTAAGAAATTAGCGAGACAAGATTTAATCCAAATGACTAAATCCGACTCGACTAATAGGTGCGAAGTTTGTGTTGAGGCAAAAATGACTAAGTCACCATTTAATGCCATACAAAGAGACACAACTCCTCTCGAGTTAATTCACACCGACATATGTGATTTAAAACTAGTGCAAACTCGAGGAGGTAAAAAGTACTTCATTACATTTATAGATGATTGCACTAAGTATTGCTATGTCTATCTCTTAAGAAGTAAGGATGAAGCCTTAGGGGCTTTTGAGACTTATAAGAAAGAAGTTGAGAATCAACTTAACTTGAAAATTAAGAAAATTAGAAGCGATAGAGGTGGAGAATATGAAGCACCGTTTGAAGGATTATGTTGGGAATCCGGCATAATTCATCAAACAACTGCTCCATATACCCCTCATTCTAATGGAGTTGCTGAACGCAAAAACCGTACTCTCAAAGAGATGATGAACGCGCTTTTGATCGCCAGTGCTTACCCGACAACTTGTGGGGGAAGCAATACTCACTTCTAATTATGTTCTTAATAAAATACCCAAGAAAGGTATTGACAAAACACCCTATGAAATGTGGCACAATCGTAGGCCAAGTTTTAAATACCTTAAAGTGTGGGGGTGTTTGGCCAAGGTTGAAGTACCTAGCCTAAACAAGTCAAGATTGGCCCAAAGACCATTGATGGTGTTTCTTGAATTGGATATGCCAATAATAGTAAAGTGCCTATCGGTTTATAGTGTGACATAAATCGGACATTCCTGGGAGACTATGCACGTAGGAACTACTATAGAATCAAGGAATGCGGTATTCTTTTGAAAACATTTTTCCGGTTAAGGACAGAAAGCATGGTAAGGTTCTAATAAGAGAACACATAGAGTCTACATCCGGTCCTTCTCGAATAGAAGATGAAGAACCGAGACGTAGCAAAAGGGCAAGAGTGGAAAAGACTTTTGGTCCCGATTTTCCTATCTTACATGTTAGAGAAAACGAACCATCAATCAAGTTAAAGAAGCTTTGTCCGTCCAGGATAGTTCGTTACTGAAGGAAGCTATTAACAAGTGAACATAGAATCCATAATGCTCAACAATACTTGGGAATTAGTTGATCTCCTCCAGGTGCTGCAAACCATTAGGTTTCAAATGGGATCCTTAAACTAAGTATAAGGCGGATGGTCACTCTATCGAAAAGTACAAAGCTGGGGGCTAGTTGCACAAAGGCTTTAGACAGTAAAGAGGGATATGATTTCTTCGATACATACTCCCCTCGTCACAAGGACCCTCACATCTGCATTACCGTGTTCTACATAGCTGATTGCACAATAGCTGTGCACAATCTTGAGATACACCAAATGGATGTGAAAGACCGCTTTCCTGCTAATGGAGAACTTTGACTGAAGAAATTATACATGGGAACAACCCGAAGTGAGTTCATGGTTCCCGGTAAAGAATTGGGAAAGGTGTGTAAACTTGTAAAGTCCTTGTATGGACTCAAAACAAGCACCTAAACAATGGCATGAGAAGTTCGATAGAACCATGTTATCGAAGATGGATTCAAGATCAATGAATGTGACAAAATGTGTCTACATTAAAGGAACATCTCGAATCATTCGTTAATCGTTTGTCTCTTGCATGTAGACGACATGCTCATAATGGGAAGTAATCATTGATTTAATCATGAATACCAAAGGCATGTTAAAGAAAGAACTGGACTGACATGAAAGACACTGGGATTAGCCGACTGTAATATTAGGGACTAAAGATCTCTAAAACATCTCGAAGGATTAGTTCTTTCACAATCCCATTACCTAGAGAATGTTCTTCGGAAATTCAATGTCTTTGATGACCCTCCCGCCAAGACACCAGTAGACTTGGCCCTACATTTAGCCAAGAACAGAAGGGGAACCAGCTTCTCGAAATTGGAGATATGCAAGAATAATTGGCGACCGATGTATTTAACAAATTGTACTGGCCC